>JAUPFK010000019.1:2161080-2657090 GCA_033060865.1 Dorcus hopei
CTGCAAGGAGCTTTCTATCAGATTCTGAAAGTGGTACTCTTCCAATTTCCATTTTATGTCCGAGATGAGTTTTTATAAATTTAACTGTTACATTACCAGTTTTATTGCATATGTGAACATCAATTTTTGAAGGACAATAACTTTCTATTTTATTGCTCCCTAATAATTTTAAATGGCGAATATTTTTTCCAGAATGCCTCACGGTTCCAAATCGATGACAATGATAATACATAAATGTCTTTCGACCTTGCACTTTTGCTGACGTATCTTTAACATATTTTGAAACAGTTTCTTTTTCTAGTAACTCCTTCCATTCTTCAAAATCTGCTATACTGTTAAAATTGAGATTTTCAGTTTCTATATTAATACCATGTTTATCTTCTAATGTTTTAACAAATTGCAAGGAAAATAGTAGTATAGCTGGCGGGATCCTAGCACACTTCGATGGCATGTTCCATCCGAAGTGACCACCGTTGAAGGTCGTCCCCAATTTGAGGGGTGGTTTTAGTGGTGAAGAAGTAACCCCTGTTGGTTCTTGTGCATGTCGTCAATGACCAGAGGGTGTAAGAAGTGGTCAATGACCAGAGGCTTTCAAGGTCGCCTTGTCGACAATGACCAGAGGGTGTCTAAGAAGTGGTCAGTGAGCAGAGTCTTTCAAGGTCATCGCCAATGACCAGAGGTCGCCTAGTGTAGAGCGCGCTGACCGTTGTACTCTCCTAGTACGAGCGGTATTTTTTAAACGCGTCGCGTTTCGCAGGTTTTAACAACATTTTTGCGATACCTGTTGCAGGTGACACCTGTTCGTGTCTGTTTTTTTTAAATTGCTTATTGATTTTAAAAAAATGCAAAAATGTAGATTTTTAGGAATTTATGTTCGAACGTCGCGAGGGGTCAGACGAAAGGTCACGTAAAACGATAAGAGACGCTAGGTCAGACGAGGGATCAGGAAACTGATAAGACGCTTCGTTAGAATGTAATATTTTATTTCACGCTTATTCTAATATAAATATAACAAATGTTACAATTTTTACAAATAAGAAATTTAAAAAAGATGATATTCACATGTTACATGATGAAGCACTTGTTACAGGTTCAATTTCATTAACATTACTAATTAAACAATAAACATACTAATTAAGATATACAGATATTTTCAAAAAATATTACTTGTAAAGTATTTAATAAGACATTAATTACCAATGTTTTAATAATGTTTTTTTTCCATGAAGATCTTTTAACAATTGAACTGTAAGACATGGTACACATTTACATCCCGGTATGTCGGTCTCCCCTTTACATTTAGGGCAAACGTATTTTGTTGGAATGGGCATTTTTAGAACAATTTTACTACATTCGTGAGCGGGTTGTACTTAACTAGTCTGTCGTGTAATATTAAACAGTAGGTATTTGCGGGCACGTTTTTACTGGTTTCAAATTCTAATCTGATGTCGACGGTTCCCGACTTGAGCGTTTCATTTTGTCGACTGCAATCGATCACCACCAATGGTGCTAAATCTTTAAATTTCGAAAAATTAAGACACGGTTCGCCTGCAGTTTTATAATAGTAGGATTGTTGAAATTGAGCGTACATTTCGTATAAAATTGCGAATTGGTGTTTTTCAAAATTTAAATTTAGATTGTCATAAGGATAGACGTCTGAATTTAAATACAATTTTATGTTTGTTAAGTTACAATGATCAAATTGACTGATATTTTTTAGGGTGTCATTTTTTCTACTAGTTTGAAAACCTACGATAACGAAACGTGGCTTCTCTAATTGACTGCTCGCTTTAACGTTCCAGGTATGCCTCGTCGTCTGTTGTAAGAGAGGTAGTTCGTGGAGTTCCCAGTTTCTGAACGCGAGCTCGAGATCTCTTCCTTCATCGATGTACCTAAGTAATTGTAATTTTTCGGTGTCGGAAACTTGAACGTGAGGAATTTTCCATAATATTTTTAAAAGTTCGATTTGAGGTTTTTCCCCGTTCTTCGTGGTTATGGCGGCGTTGAGATCCGAAGAACTTCTAATGAGTACTAATTCCTGTCGCACGTTTATCAAAATTTTTTTATAGTCTTCACAGAAACCGAGCAGAATTTTTAATGGAATGCAAACGCTAAAATTTCCCTGCGAATGGATAATTACGGGATTTTCAAGGTGATTCCAACATGCATTCTTGTATCTTGTGCAATCGTTGTTCGTGAAAGAGGCGTACCCTTCAAGACCGATGTGATGCCAGGATTTCGAGCGCGATCTATGACCGATCCTCCTACTTCGTATCGGATTTCATCGAACAGGAAGGCGATGCCGTTGTTAACAAAATTCAACGTATTGCTCACTTTACCATCGTGATCGAGTATTTTACCTTCGATGTACAGGTAACTTTGAGCTGGTAATGTATAGATGTCCTGCGTTTGAATCGGTAATCGTATTTCGTCAGATTTATTCAACGTGGTATTTGCGTACGGTGGATGACTATGTATTTCACAATTTATAATAGAATTATCTATTAAAACGTGTTCACCAATGTTCAACACACCGAAACTCATTTTTCTTATTTTTTCTTACAATAATTGGAATCCTAATGATAACAAAAATTGTTTATTTTCAGGTGTTAACTCCTTCGATTGCTTCTTTAAACTGAATCCTTGTTGTCCTAATTTTCTTTTTATACCTTTATAGGGAAGAGTATTATATCGAAACACCATTATTTTAACTGTTTTAAATGAAGTCTTATCGTTCTGATCTCGTTTTGGAAATTGACTAGATTCCTGTCTTGATCTAGTATTTTAATGACGATTTCATCGATGTATTTCGTATTTATTGGCAGGTAAATGACGTTGTTTACTTTTTCCACTATTCGAAAACCGGGGAGCACTTGAGGAAAAAATATGTGTAACACGTGATCTTGATTGTTGTTACTATAGGAATTAGTAACTAAATTACATTCAAAGCAAATGGCATTTACTTCAGAAATATTAATAGCAAAATCAGATCTGTATATTCTATTTGCTTTTAGTTTTTTTCTATCGAATCCTAATAGCGGTGCAATCGAATTCGGTTTTTCAAAATGTATAATTTTGTTGCTCTTTATCTCATATTTTAATGTATTATGATTGGTGATTGCTTTTAATACTATTTCATCATTATCATCAGGTAGATTTTTATTTACAGTAGTTAAAATTTGTCCGGTCATATTATTTGTAGCGCTAACTGTTGTTGTCTGATTACTACTAATTCGTTTTCTTTCTGAATTAATATCAATCAATTGTGATTTTATGTAATTTTCAATGTCTTTAATTTCAGATGCACCTGAGGAAATTTCTATGGTGTGCTTGTTTATTGTTCGTTTCATCGAAGTTAGGAATTGCATTGAACGAATAAAAATCAATCAGTCCTAGAACGTATGACTTCTCATTATCTAGTATAATTGGCGGATATATTTGCGCACTCAGCACAGACTCTTTGCCTGATAACGTGAACGTGTATGACGACATTTCACTAGGTCGAGGGTTATCAAGCGAATGAAAGACTAAACATCATTTACTTGGAATTTATTTAGAAAGAAAAGATAAACATAATTGTCCACAATTGGAACTGTTATAAGTTTGATGAGGATGATGATTGTAAATAATTTTACAGGGCTCTTTCGAATTAAAATAAGTTACGATTTCTCGAACCGGTTTCAAATTTCCGAAACTATCGAAATAAATCACTTGAGATCCGGTTCTCTCGTAGGCCGTCCAATAAGTTCCGGGGCCGTTCGCACTGTCCAAATTAATTATTCCTCTTTCAGTTTTTTTAATTTTTTTAAGTAACTTGTTTCTCATAAAGACACCTCGGAAATGTGGAACTTTCATAATTTTCGCGTATTTTTCTAAATCAATGTTAGTCATCGGTTGATTATTTAAAATTCGTAGTTTTTTTTTTTTATGTAGAAAAAGTCCAAGTCCAGTTTTGTACGGTTTCAAATATAATCCTTTGCCCATTGCTATCGCTTCCGTCGATTTATTGTGACGTTGTGATTCTTTCAATTGTTCTTTCGCAGTTCTCGCTTCGTTTATGGCTTTCGCTATACTGGTAGCACCTCCGGTCAGAGCACCCAATGCACTTAAGCCGGCAAAAATTGGTATCAAAGACAATAGTCCTCCTGTTTTAGGAACTTTAACTATGCGCTTGGTGGGTTTTATATTATTTTTAAATTTTTTGGATGAATTGAAAGCTATTTTAAGCGCAGTACTTAGAGTGCGAGGTTTTTTTTTAAGTATGCGTTTTTTAATTTGCTTGATTGCTTTCGAAAGAGGTACCTTCCTTGTATTTTTCTTTCGATTCGTCTTCGATTTACGTAATTTTGACATCTTTACTCGTCAAATCTCAATTACATACTGAATCATTATACGTGAGAAATTTATTAAATCATAATATCATCATCATCTGTTTAGTTTCATTTTTTTACAATTAAAATCATCTGTTTCTAATTTTCTTTTTTCAGCTCTGTTTAGTTTCGTTGGATAATCATCTGCAATGTCTACGTCCATTTTATGATCTATTCGTTCTTTAACGTTAATTTTATTTTTGTTTTTTGAGTCACTTTTTTGTTTCTTCGTCTTCGGTTTTCTTTTCTTCTTCTGTACTGGTTCGTTTTGTGCTTTTAAAACTTCTAATTTTCTCTTTTCACCTCTGCTTGGTTTCATCGGATAATCATCTGCAATGTCTGTGTCCATTTCACGATCTATTCGTTCTTTAATGTTAATTTTATTTTTGTTCTTTAAACTACGTTTTTGTCGCGTTATCGTCTTCTTCTTTTGTACTGGTTTGTTTTGCTTTAAAAAATTTATACACTGTTCGATGTTTTCAACTGAAGATACCGTAACTTTTTTTGTTTTTTCTAATTTTTTTAGACACTCTTTAATAATTTTTCTGTAATTTATCTTTCCGATTCCCATGCCCACTTTTACTTTTGCTTTCATAGCGCCTGCAACTCCTAACGCTGCTGCTTTCTCGCCGAACGAAGCGTCTTTGGATCGAAATCTTTCCATTGCACTCTTATATAATTTATTATCGGCCACATGTCTGTCTATATGTTACATCTTTTTCTTGAGAATATGCTATATCGTGCTCCCTGCAAGCCTCATCCAAACCGTTTATACCGACGTCATCGCGTGCCAATCGTTTTTGAAGTTTGGTTCCGGGTCCGCAAAATCTGTAGGTAGGTATGTGTAGTTCGAAGGGCAAATTATTGATGGCCGTATTTAATAATCCGTCTCCTATGTAGCACTTCATTCTAATAAAAACACCATGTGATTTATTAAACGACAATTCTCTAACTGAATATAAATTCGCACGTTGAGACTATTTCACGACATTTCAAATCGTAACGTGCTTCAGCAGCATGAAATTACTTAAACAAAAAACAACGTTTAACATCGAGAATAATAATTTTGAAGATGAACGTTTTAAACGTTTGTGTATTATTTCCTTCGACCTTGAGATGTATCATTGTAGGACCCTCGAACTGTGGAAAAACAAATCTTATCATTAATCTGATTGAGCATCAAAATGGTTTATCGTTTGAAAACATTTACGTGTATTCGAAATCTCTAAATCAACCGAAGTATATTTATTTAGAAGAGCTATTGAGACCGATCAAAGGCATAGGTTATTTTGCGTACAGTGCCAGTGAAAACATACTTTCACCTTCGGAGGCGAAACCTAATTCTATTTTTATTTTCGATGAAGTTGCGTGTAACAATCAAGACATAATTCGTGAATATTTTAGTATGGGCAGACATAATTATATAGACTCGTTTTACCTGTCTCAAACGTATGCGAAAATACCTAAACATTTAATAAGAGACAACGCTAATTCTCTCATACTTTTCAAACAAGATGATTTAAATTTAAAACACGTTTACAACGATCACGTGGGAACGGATATGAACTTTGAGAAATTTAAGGATATCTGTTTTCTCTGTTGGAAAAGCGGTCGATATTAATTCGTAGCCATTTTTAAAGATAATCGAATCGATGATGGAAGATACAGAAAAGGATTTGATCAGTATATACCATATCTTTGATGAACATATATATTATAAAAAAGTTTTGTGCAAATCGGTTTCGATTACAGGGGATTCCCCGAGTGGAGTTCTCGAGCTACGGTTCTGCTGACGAAGGCCCGACTAGGCCTGAAACAGCTGTACAGAGCCTACTCGGGGAATCCGCTGTAATCGAAACCGATTTGCACAAAACTTTTTTAAAATTCTCATTATGCTTTGACAGCAAGCATGGCCGCCTTGCATGGGATGACTTATTATGTGGCGAACTAGCTTCAATTTGTCAATCCTACTGCAATGTCAGGTCAAAAAGCGATCAAAAGATGTCGCTACTTGAAATGTTCATATATATTATAGTTATTAATGTCCTGAGTATCATACGCACCGTTACCTCTCATCAAGATGGATGATGAAAATTTAAAACAGAAACTTTTACTAAAACGTAAAAATATACGAAATAAATTAGTGTCCGTTTAAAAGAGTTTGTGATACAATTTTCATCGGACAAGAACCAGCTTTAATTATGAAATAAATTAGATTATCTAAAACATGGTGAATTAATGCAGGAAAAAATGTTCGATCCTATCACTAAACATTTGAAAAATATTGAAAGTAAATTGCAACAAAAAAGTGAAAATTTAAAAGAAGAGGAATTACCTTCAATGTCACAGCAATATGACTTGATAACTCTTAAAAATAAATATCCTTCTGTAAGGAAACGTTTGATGAGTGACTTTGAAGCGACAAACGAAGCTGATGAATCCGACAGGTTTAAAGAGTCGATTTTAGAAAGTATCGAATCAGAAGAAGAAGAAGATAACCGATTTAAAAACCTGGGTGAGGAATCGTTCAACATTTATTTGGATCAATATCATCCGTTACCTAGAAAATACATCGAAGAAATGTACACGGACGATGAAAATAAAAAATTCGATCACAAATATGGAGTGAGACTTGATAAAATTACGTAAAAATTAAAAATCGGTGATTCATGGTTAAATCTCGACGACGCTGATATTATTATTAAAAATAGACGATACAAAGGTACTCCTGGTTTGCACGAGTTACTGTTCAAAAAATTTTCTCACAATTATACTACAGAGGATGGCAGAAATTATAAACAAATTATTCTTAGGACTAACGTTAATCGACGATATTATAATCCAAATGAACAAATAGCTGGCAGTAGAATGCCAAAGTATAAAGAGATTATCGCTCCACTGATGCGTACTAATACAGGTAGTGGGATGTTTGGGCGTAGACGAGTTCGACCATCTTACCTGAAATAATCCGCACGAGGCAAGGGTTGCGGATTATCTGCAATACGAGTTCGACCACCACCATCTCCTGACAGGTAATCTGAATCTAGGCATTAGAAACAGGAAGGGTGAAATAAAACAAACATGTGTTGAAAAACAAATCAATGTACTAAATTTTTAATTGATACACTTTTAACAAATTGCATTTTGGTAACAGATTTGTGAATGTAACATTTACCAATTTCCTGTTGCAAATAATCAATTTTTCTTTTAATATCCGACCTAATTTTTTTAACAAAATTGTTAGCTGTATGTATTTTAATATATACTTCACTTTGAAAATTAACTAAAACGTCTACAAATTGATGAAAATTAGGATGTGAATTGTAAAAATTTTCATTAAACTTAGCATGGAATGATTCACAAGCATTAGTGGTTCGGCACATAGACACAGAATTACATGCCCAAATAGCGGGAGGAAAAAGTGCATCTTCAGTAATATAGTTTTCTAACACATAATCACAAAATTCAATTACTCTTTCGTTATAAGGCATAATTTCAAATAACTCTAGAGCATAAAAATCACCGACATCTTGCGAATTCAAGTATGGGAGACCAAAAAAGAGTTTTAAAAATTGGCCAATATAAGAGTTATCGTTCTCATAATCTTTTGACAATCCTAAAGCTTGAATTTTTTTATACCAATTTTGACAAAGATGAAATTTACAGCCATTTAAAACAACGTTGGGCCACGTTACCCGAATAGCATTATGAATTGCTATTTCAAAATCTACAACTACCTTTTTTGGTTTTAAATTTAAATCAAGAAGGGAACAATGATGCACTAATTTTGTGAGAACTTTTAGATAAGTTTCTGTCTTCTTGTCACGTAACAAACAAAAAACTAATGGTACATAGTGCCCTCCTTTGTAGCCATGGATCGTAAACATTTGACAGAAAAATTTGGAGCAATATTGGAATGTTCCATCTATAAAAATACTTTCAACATTACAAAGAAAATACAAATTTGTAAAAAACATGTAAATATTATAAACTTGTCATGTTCATTTGCCTCGAATAGAAAATTTTCCTCTTTATTTGTTTTGATATCCATATTCTTCACAATCTCGATAGTCTCATCCAGGGTTTTGGGTATTCTTGGCAAAATAGAACGACGATGTTGGTACATATTTCTCCGTGCACACTGGATGTCCTGAGATGTTAAAGTTAAGATTTTGAACTTTTCTCTCCTAAGGTGGCGGTGAATTATTTTGGATGGCCTCTCCGATAGATCGTCAACAGCTTTTTTTTTAGCCGAATTACTTAAAATTTGTCGGTTGAGAGTAATATCAGGTTCATGATTATGGTCTACATTACACATATTATTTATTACAACATTGTCACTTCCTTGAGTATATACTTTGGCTAAACACTGTCTCTGTACACAGCGCCACCGAACTTTGCCGTCTTTTGCAACATGTGCTTTTGAGAACTTAAAATTATTCACTAATAACATCACTTTTCCCTTTTCACTGTGCATTGTTGAAACATCCATGTTGACTGATAATTCGCAACTAAATTGGACAAGACAATTATTACAATTATTGCACGTAGCTGTGTGACAGTTGGATGAAGTAGTACATGTTGTGGCTGCAAAACAGTCTTGTGAGTTTGTACACGTTGTGGCTCTATTACAGTTGCTAGACGTAGTACATGTTTGTGCATTGATACAATTTCCAGAATTGATACACGTTTGTGCATTTGGGCAGTTTCCACAACCAGTGCATCTTGATGTACAACTAGTACAATCAGCACCCCCAGTGCATTGTAACATGGCTAGTGCGGCTAACGTGGTTTGTGAACCAGTTACTAAGAATTGTAAAAAGTGCAATGTGGCACCGACGAAAGGACCCAAGTGCATCAATTGTGGAACTGTGTCGCACCCTAGTTGCGTAAAATTATTAAAAAATATTATAATGATTGACGACAACAACATTATTTGTTGCGATAAAAATGAAAGCATGGCAAATGACAATACGGCGATTCCTCACTCTCTAAGGATAGAAATCTTCTACTTAAAGAGTTTGATAAAACAAAAGGACGAAATAATTATATACCAAAAGGAACTTATTAGTGAGTTAAAGTGCAAAATTACTACTAATGTTGCAAATCTAGAAAATCCTGGATTATCTGTAATTGACACGTGCAACGGAATTGCTATCAAAGAGCCATCTGCCAATCCCGCTTGTAAACATCGTCCTTCGTTCAATGAAGAAAAATCTACTATTTATAAGCCAAAGTCGACGCATGCTGAGAATAAATCCTTCGCTAATGTCTTGACAAGAGCACAGCGAGATGTCGCAGATGCTGTCATAAATATAAACAATGACGTCGAGAATTCAATATCTACAATCAAGGTAAACCCTTTACAAACAAATCACCGGGAAACTATTAAAAATAAAAATAAGATTAACAATAATAAGGGAAATACTCTGCACAAAACGAATACGGAAGTCAACAAGGATAATAAAATCAATAATACCGAACCGGACTACCGCGGAAAATCCAAGCGAACTGTTATTGGAGCTAATACCAGTCATGATATGAAATTGAAAGCTGCTCCCAAATTTGTCGAGATTCATGTGTATCGTCTCCATCCCGAGACTTCAGTGGCAGACGTCAGCTCCTACTTAAAACCGAAATTTCCAGAAATCCTATGTGATACACTGGCGGCAAAACACCCAAATCAGTACGCATCCTTCAAGATCAGTGTCTATGCCGAACACTTCAAGGAAGCAATGGACCCAACCACCTGGCCAAAAGGAACCTGCGTCAGTAGGTTTTTTTACCACCGTGCGAAACCTCCCCACATTCCCTAATTTTTGAACCGCAGTTCTTATTATTAAATATTCAATGTTTGACCACTAGTAAAATTAATTACATTGAATCAGAATATATCAGTAACTTCGATTCATTGCAGTTTGTTTGTTTAACGGAGACCTGGCTCAAACAGGCAAACGTAGACTTCTTCAATTTACATAGTTTTAAGTTAGGAAGTACATTTTGCCGCACCACCTGTAAGGGGGGCGGGGTCGGTATTTGGTACAAAAACGGTCTCAATGTTAACGCTATTGACTTGTCCAAATTTTGCGAGGACAAAATATTAGAGATCTGTGCCATAAAATGGAAATCACCTGATAATCATTATACGGTAATTATTTTGTGCTGTTATCGTTCCCCGTCAGCGGACCTAAAAACGTTTTTTAACTCGTTATGTGCTGTCTTAGATTTTATTTACAGTGCCGACCTAAGAATAATTTTATGTGGCGATTTTAACGTCGACGGATATAATCCTAATAATGATTTTAGTACCTTATGTAACATTTTACTAACTTATAACTTGGAGCATACGGTAGGGTGGCCGACTCGCATAGCCTCAGATACGATGACAACCATCGATAATGTTTTTTGTAATACCAAGTCAATAACGTGCGCTGTCATTGACAACTTAGTTTCTGATCACAGAACGTTAGTATTTCAAGAATTGTCTTTTGACAACCGGAATTCGAAAAACGACACGACTTTCTTCAAAAGAAAATTTACAGACTATAATTTCTCTAATTTTATTAAAGACCTATCACAAATTCAATGGAACAATTTATATAACATTGAAAATGTTAACGATGCCTTTAACTATTTTCATTCCACTTTCATGTCTCTCTTTAATAAAAATTTTCCAAAAGTTAAATACATTCACAAGTCTAATACGTGTAACCAATGGATTACGAACGAAGTCAGAATCTCCAGTTTGAAATTAAAAGATCTTTACATCCTGAAGTGTAACTTCCCCATTCTTGGGAATGTTTACAAACTAGCCAAACGTAAACATCTCACTTTAATCGCAAATATAAAAAAACGGCATTACCAGAACATAATATTTAACGCCAGCAACCCTTCCAAAGCATCTTAATAAGGCAGTTATCGGGTCAGGAAAGGTCACATGATAATTTTAATATTGAAATAAATGGACATCATACTGACGATCCGAACATTATTGCTGAATCGTTTAACAACTTCTTTATTCAAATTCCAAGGGATATTACTAATAGAATCAACAAGTCAAACTCGCCCAATAATAGTATAACCATACGTGCTGCGAGTGAGTCGTCTATGTTCTTAAACTACTGCTCAGTCAATGAAGTCCTACACATCATTAAAAATAAACTCAAGGGTAAAAAATCTTCCGGTTTTGATGAAATATCGCCTTATTTTGTGAAATTAATTGCTGAACATATCTGCTACCCCATGCAGTACATAATTAACTTATCATTTGTATCGGGTGAATTTCCCAGCGGCTTAAAAATCAATAAAGTTATTCCAATTTTTAAAAAAGGAAACCCCCACAAAATTGAGAATTTTCGACCAATTGCTTTATTGTCCGTCTTTTCAAAAATCATGGAGTACGCTTTTCTATCACGCTTGCATAATTTTCTCACCTCTCGTAGTTTGATTTCCTCAGCGCAGCATGGTTTCCTATCAAATAGATCCACGTCCTCAGCTATCCAGTCTGTACATGAAGTTATCTTGCAACATATCGAGGCAGGCAGAAGCCCTATTGGGATCTTCTGTGATCTCAGTCGGGCTTTTGACTGTGTCGATCATAATATTCTATCAAGAAAGCTTTTCTCGCTGGGTATAAGAGGGGTATCGCTGGACTGGGTAACCTCCTACCTGACTGACCGTTCCCAGTTTGTCTCTCTCTCACATAATCATAACGATAACCAACTGGAATACACTTCCCAACTTAGAAAGGTGTCCCTTGGAGTCCCACAGGGTTCTATGTTGGGGCCGATTTTATTCTTATTATACATTAATGACATAACGTCAATTAATGACTCTGTTCACTTCACTATGTACGCTGACGACACGTCTATAATTGTGGCAGACGAATCTGTTGACCAAGCCTCTCTTAAATGCAACAATTTTTTGATCGAACTAAATAACTGGTTCACTAGTAATAATTTATTTCTGAATGCTGATAAAACCGATTTTATTGTTTTCCATAACCGCCAGCGTAACGTACCTAACATTGATATAAACATAAACAACTGCTCCGCCGTTACAGTTAGTGAAACTCGCTTTCTAGGCCTGATTATCGATGAAAATGTCAGCTGGAAAACCCACTGTCAAAAATTAGTTACCCAACTCAATTCTTTAGCATTTCTCTTTCGTAACTTAAGGCCTATCTTAAATAAAGATCAACTTAAGGCCCTCTATTTGGCGTTTGTTGACAGTCGTCTGAGGTACGGCTTACGTTTCTGGGGTTGTGCAACCCAGATAGATGAAGTTTTTATTGCTCAGAAAAAAATACTTAGGATCATGGCAGGGGTCCACAGTTCATCATCTTGTCGTGAATTATTCGATAACTTTCAAATCATGACAGTTACTTCTCTGTATGTATTTGAACTCTGTGTCTACGTTTTCCAAAACAAATCGAAATTTATTAGAACGAAGGACGTTCACTCCTAGAAACGTAAGATATAATGATCGCTTTCGGCCGCCTTTTAGTAAACTAAATGTTGTCCGGAATTCGCCTAATTATGCAGGACTTGAATACTTTAACCTGTTACCAGATAATATTAAAACATGCTCTTCTTTACATATTTTTAAACGTAAACTCAAACAGTTTCTGCTAAGGAATGCTTTGTATACAACCAATGAATTCATGCGCTCGTGTGACACTAGTGCCTCCTAAGGCGGTACACCCACTGACACCGGCGCGGCGCGGCGGTTGCTCCAGGTTATAAGATTCCGACTAATGTATCGCCACTACATTTATATTTTTATTAGTGTTTAGTAGTACTTTTTCGACTAACCAAATCAACCTGTGCATGTAATCCATGTCTGTTGCTTTTTGAGTTAATAAATTATTATTATTATTATTATAGGTATTTATTGTATTGAATTAGGGGTAATCATTATCGCATGTGGGCGACTTGCGATAATCCGGTGAAGGAAATTTGATGGTCGAACTCAACCAAAGGATACGGCTACCTGGGTTTCGTGGTCGAATTCGTAAACTCCGGGATGTTTATGGAAGTAAACGATAATAAAACGGATTACGTTCACTGGGACGATCCAAACGAGCTCGTTGATAGGTTGAGGTTATTGTTGGCATCACAGACGGCAGGTAATACGAGTCACACGAATGAAATAAACACGATAATCGAGGAACTGAAAGAAGCCCGAATCATCGAATAAAAGAAAAAAATGACAAATCTAATTACGGATGGTAAAAAACAAGTAGTGAAAGAAATTCACAAACCTGCTAGAATTAATTTCAAGAGGCGTAAAGTAATCATTAAATCTCTAAACGATCTATATCAAGCCGATTTGGTGGAAATGATTCCTTACGCTAAGGAAAATAACGGTTATAAATACATATTGATCGTAATTAATTGCTTTTCTAAATACGTTTGGGTGTTTCCTCTAAAAAATAAGTCCGGCTCGGAAGTCAGCAATGCCATGGAAAAAGTATTCAAGGAACAGGCACCTAATAATCTGCAAACGGATTTAGGAAAAGAGTTCTTCAATAAAGAATTTAAAAAATTAACAAAAAAATACAACGTCAATCATAGTGTGTTCAGTGAGAAAAAAGCGTCGATAGTGGAGCGTGTAAATAGGACTTTAAAATCGTCGATGTTTAGAGAATTTAGTCTGCAAGGTAACTACAAGTGGGTAAACATATTAAAACATATTGTGGAAAAATACAACGTTACAAAGCACAGAACTATCGGCATGAAACCGATTGAAGTTGGAAAAGAAAACGAAAAGAAATTATTAGACACGGTGTATAGTAGCATTAAGTCAGTTGACGTTAAGAATAAAAAATTCAATGTCGGTGATCACGTACGCATTTCAAAAATTAGAGGAATTTTTGATAAAAAATATATGCCTAATTGGTCTACCGAAATTTTCACGATTCGAAAAGTACAACTCACAAATCCGATCACTTATTTATTAAAAGACGCAACTGGAAACGATATATTAGGGGGATTTTATAGAGAACAATTGCAAAAAGTAAAATATCCAGACGTTTATCTTGTGGAGAAAATTTTAAAAAGAAATAAAATTAAAGTGTTTGTGAAATGGTTCGGTTTCGATAATACGCATAACAGTTGGATAGATAAGAATAACGTTGCATAAGATAAAATAATATTGCACAAGATAAAATAGCATTTCGTAAGCTAAAAAAAAAACAGTATATGAGGGTGTCAGCATCCGTAATCTGTTAGTACAAAAACAACAACGAAGCTTTGCACTTGTTTATTGCAAGAAAAGAAAAAAAAATGTACATAATCGACATCCAAGGTTTCCAGTACAAAGACAGCGAGTTTATAATCAAGGAAGTGGCGACATTCGATATGAAGACGAAAGTCATACATCACGCCTTCGGATCGTCACCGCAAACTTCGTCTTGGTTTCGTGGCAAATTGAGGAGTCACGTCGATTGGACGACTAGGAATTTACATGGTCTGGACTGGGATACTTCGCTCGACTACTACTTACCGCAGGAAAACATCGGTAACTACATCAAATCCATCGTCGGAGACAAAGTCATCTTCGTGAAGGGACTCAACAAGGAGAAAGTGTTAAATAAAATTATAACTAATCAAATTATAGATTTAGATCAGCTTACGTGTCCGAATTTAAGAATACTGAAACGAAATTATGTTCAAAATCATTGTAATATACATACCAATAATAAGTTAAATTGCGCCAAAGATAATGTAAATTTGTTGTACCAGTGGTTCGTACGCTAAATTGCACGAATGTAACCTAAAAAAAAATAATAATAAAGAAATTTTAAAAATTTTATAATTGATTTTTATTCATCTAGTTTTTACAGACATCAATATCTCAGGATGACGCAAATCACACACATAAATATGTTGAAATTGCATGATTGCAATAACAAGCATGATAATGTATAATTAATCAAATAAATTTAAGTAAACAGAATTTTTTATGCAATTATGCACGGTTAACAATATCTCGGGATGATGTAAAATAACAACGAAGTAAACAGAAATTGCATCATGCAAATGCAAAATTTGTTTTTTTATAAAATCGCATGACTGCAGTCACAAGTCGTATAAATACAGTTTGCACACATACATCGAAAGTACAATATAAGAAAACATGAGTTTCAATCGAAGAGAAGCGATAGCGAGTGAAATTAGAGATCGGCTTCCCCTCGAACATCAAGTAAGTTTTTTTTCTTTTAGTTTAATTTAAGTTTAATGTTATTATTTTTTATTTTAGTGGAAGACTAGCCTCCGGACATTTATACTAAAAGATTTTTATATTTGTCTAAATTAATACATATAATTATCGAAGATAATGGTAGTGTGTACGGCATCATGTAAGTTACTATATGCATATACTTTCGAACATTTATGAAAATCTAATTAATTCGTTGTTACAGCTCTCCTGCAGAAGAGGAAAGAGGAGTAACAATACATAGATTAGAATGTGTTTTTTTTAACAATTTTAAATTTTTTAAACAATGTATAATCTGCTACAGGACGCAATAAAAAAAGACGTTTTACATTTTTTATTTGTTTTTTTTTTTATTATTATTAATAACACTAGCCACTTGCGGATGAAATAAAATTGGGTGTTTTTGAATGATTTTGGCATTGTAAAGAAGAATCTGTTATTAGTTTTTTTCTATCACGTCAGATTAAAAAAAAAAAAATCAAATTACTGTAAAGGTCGGCTATATTGAACCCCATTTGAAATGAACTCTTGGTTATAACGTCCTACATTTCGAGCAATTAAAAAAACTTATTAAATACATGCTTCGTATTTATTTACCTTCGTTATATCCAAGTTATGGCAAACTTTGGATATAACGAACCTGTTTTGGTGCATTTTTTTGGATTCGTTATAATATAACCAGATTTTACTGTATACAATTCTCCCCGGATTGAGTTGACAAGAGAAAAAACTTTTTTAATATCAATTTTACGTAAAAAAATTATTCTTTACAAAAAGTTCTGCTTCTCAAGAAACTTCAGAAACAATAGTTAAATTTAAATTTTTATCTACAGTCTGTCTATAAAATTCAAATTTCTTAGTTTCATATTGCACATATCAAAGTAACGTTTTTATTATTGACTTTACGCAAAACATGTATTCTTTACAAAAAATTCTACTGTTCGAGCACCTTCAGAAACCACACATAAATTTAAGTTTTTTGACTACATGTACATTCTGTATAAAAAGATTCATTTTCTCGGCAAATCTCAGAAACCATACTCAAAGTGGGGTTGGCCATATGACCTTAGTAGTTAGAGCCTAAGTTACAAGGAGTATTACGCAAGCCAATACGTTGCCCATAAAATGGGAAAAAACAGTCAGTTTCTCGAAAATTATGTTTGAAAAACGTACTTTGAAATATTGTATTAAAAAAATTGGACGTGATGAAAAAATTATTACATTTTTTTCGAACCCAGGAACACCAAATCTGTTACATAAACTTAGTTTTATGTCATCCGTCAAACCTTCGCAGGCTAGTGTAATTGATATATACATATAAAGAAATTTCATTCATCTAAAATATCTGAAAGACTTTTGACTTCACTTCTCCTTAGTCTTTCTTGATGGATTATAGACGGTGCTGCTTGTGTGTCATACTGGATATATGTCTTGACTTTATCAAATCGCAACTCTTCCTGCACTTTAATTGCTTTGACTAACTTTGATTGTAGTTTTAATTGGTCGCGCGTTCCTAATTCATTATTTAGGATAAACCTTTCCCAACCATTTATTTTTTCAAGGTCCTCCCGTTTTTTCCGCTGATGTTTAATATATTTTTGAAGCGTTAAACATCGAGCTGTTTGGTTATTTAATAAGGTCAAATCAAAGCGATTTATATTCCAGAGTTTAAAAAGTTTGAACGTTCGCACCCACTGGTGTCTGTTCACGTTAAATCACGATGGTAAATCAAGGTGGAAGATCCAACGCATGCTTCTTAAATAGACGCTCAATTTCTTTATTAAATATGTATAATTCAGATTTCTGTGAGAAAAAAAATATTATTTTTTTTCTCACATGTATAAATAAATACCTTGATCGCTATGTTCGAATCCATAATCTTACTAACCAATTGTTTTTTAAGAACAGTCTAATGAAGTCGTACGCACGTTCTTCGTTTAAATAAGTAATTTATTGATACGTAACTCCATATATACATTTTATCTTATTTCTAAGTGATATTTTTGAGAGCCAAACAAATCAGCATCATCATCGTAAACTGCTTCTAACAACTCGGGCATCATTGTTGTTGTTGTTGTTGTTGTTGTTGTTGTTGTTAATGATGATCCTGCTGCTTTACACTTCTTTCGCGGTTGCTCAATTGCTGTCCATTTAATTCTTTTCCTTTTCGCTTGAGATGGTCTCTCCTCGATCATAAGCTCGTCATCTTCTTCTTTGACGGCGTTGAAATTAAATTTAGACAACGCCTTATGAAATACTTTTACTTCCTCTTCGTTTTCTAAAGCCAGACGAATGTATTTAATGGGCAAGTTGCCAAATTTTCTTTCCAACGTTTCCTTCTTGGGTGAATATGTTAACGTAACCGATACCTGATCGATCCCTCGCGGTTGCACCGTCTTCAATCCAAACCTATTAATAAAAATTAATTAACACGATATATCACAAAATCTTTTAAGCGGACACTAAATCGCGCACTTTACACTTTACGTTTCGCAGTCGTTCGACCGCTTCGTCAGAAGCGCGATTTAGTGTCCGCTTAAAAGATTTTGTGATACAAATTTCATCGGACAAGAACCAACTGTAAATAACACGATATAAGTACAAAAAAAAATTAATAATCTATCTTACCAAAATAGATGCTCGCATATGACAAGCAACATTTTTTGCGGTAACTCGTCCACATCATTTGTTTGTATAACTATTGTGCTCGGTACACTTGCCATTTTTTCGTTGAGTTCTTCTTTACTACTGTGATCACTCTCTGTGAAAACGACTCTATATTTATATGAAACTAGTTAAATAGATTAGAATGTAAAAATACATAATTAAGCAATTTTTACAGACAGTGCGAGTGCAATAACAACTCGTGTACATTTTTATAAACACCACGATAATGTAATCAAATAATTTTAAGTAAACAGAAGTTTTTCACAAATTGCATAATGCAATAAACAGCTCGATTACAATAACAACACTTGTACATTTTTATAATTTATTTCATGAAATTGCAGATTATGAGGCAAATATATTTGAAAGTAAACAGCATGATTGCGTAAATCTGATGATGAAATGTTGTTTACCATTGCAAGAGATACCAGTATAAAAATATCACTCACGTACATCGAATCGAAAGATGAATTTTAACAATCAGTTGGGTGAAATTGTGAATAAAATTGAAACTGTTGGTAAGTTACTTAAGACAAAAAAAGATTTCGTGAAGTGGTTGAAGTTCATTAGGAAAATTATTTTTTTAACTAAAAAATATTTAAAACTTAACGATAACAAAGTTCCAAATTATGCTAAACTCGAGTCATATTTATCACTAGACTGCGGAAGTTTAGGCACTAAAAAATTCAATTTTAAGCGCCTAGAAAAGGCTCATATATATGCAAAATGGGCACAAATAAAGTATAAATAGTCTCCAAAATATTTATACAATAAAAAAATCAAGTAAATTATAAACATATTTTATTAATTTGAATTTTTAATATGCGTACATACGTATAATACTAGTAGAACGTTAAATTTAATGTTTCTTATTTATTGGTAATTTGATTCACAATAAATAACTAAAATTATTTCTAAATTCTTAATTTCTAAATTCATCCTTTTATCACTTAATACTAGCTTGTAACCAGAAAAGTTATCTGTTTAGAATCGTTTACAGAATTAAATAATAAGTATGACGCATAAATTTCATGCGTGGGAAAATGTACAATTCAGGGGTGAAAGAAGAGGCATTCGGTTTTAATATATATTTTTTTTATTAAAGCCGACTGATTAAATAAAAATCAAATGACCGACGCGACGGCGACGCGCCCATCCAGTTCGGCTTACATCAAAGAAAATATTTGTAGAAAGAAATGTACCAATGTTCGCTAGTTGTTTCGGCATTTTCAACAAAAAGCCGCAATTCTCTTCAGGTGGGTATCCACAGAGTATGTATGTATGTACAAAGTTCTAAAAAATTGTCGCAGTCATAATTTTTTAATACTCCAATTACGGTTAGATTCAGCCGTTAATCATTTTTATTCTAATTTTCTGCATCTTCAAAATTGATCCTGAGAATTTTTAGTAAAAAAGGCACATTATGGCATTTTATCTGAAATAGGCATTTATGCATGAATAGGCAAAAATAGACATTACAAAACTTTACCATTTGAACAGTAACTACATGAAACGTATTTATAACTAGGTCCTATCAAAGTAGTGTCTAACAAATAGAAAAGGCAAATGCCTAAACTTCCGCAGTCTGTTTATCACTTTTATTGAATTATAGAGAAATTCTTAAACAAGGACTGAGAGAAAAAAGAAAACAAAAAAAAATTTTGGTCTGGCAAAAATAGACTGAGGACCGGTGCAATAATTAATTTAAGCATTAAAGATCCAAATTTATTTTTACAAGAATCTTTTAAACATTTTTACTATAAAATTAAGAAAGAATTATCGAGAAATATTTTAAAAGTAAACGTAATATTTTTAGCTAATTTTATTAAACCTCAAAACAATGAAACCGACATAAAACATTTTACTACTAGAAATCAAGTAATAGATCACTCTACAAACTTAAAAGAATGGTATGAAGCAAACGTTAAAAATAAAATTTTATCAAAATTAGAAGAGTTTCAAGAGAGAGACAGCGGGTGGGCTTTATATGAAATTTTACAATTAAAAATTAACAATAATTATGCACCTATTAATGGTGGTATTTCAACATATGTTGAAATGCCTAAATTTATTCAAAATAAGAAGTCTGTTTTAAATGTACAAAACAATGATGAATTTTGTCTTCTTTGGTCAATCGTAGCAGCTTTACATCCTGCATCTGCTCATAAAACACCTGAACGCGTTTCATCGTATCACATTTTTCAAATGTTTTAAAATTTGATGGCATTAATTTTCCCGTTAGTTTAAAAGATATTAAGAAATTTGAAGTAATGAACGATCTTTCGATTAATATATTTACAATAGAAAAAAGAGAAGTATTACCAGTTTCCTTAAGTAAGTTTGAATTTATAAAACGAATTAATTTATTAATGATACTTTGTGAAGAAAATGATGATGATGATGAAATCAATATAAATTCAAAAACAACGTTTCATTTTGCATTAATAAAAAATTTATCCGGTCTATTTCACCGACAAACCGGTAATTTATATAATAAAAAGTGGTTTTGTGAACGTTGTCTAAATCACTTTAAATCGAAAGAAAATTTAGAAAAACATGGTATTGCATGCAAAGATATAAATAAAACTAAAATTACTATACCGACCCAAAGAGAAAAATATCTAACATTTAAAAATTTTAAAAATAAAGAAAAAGTTCCGTTTGTTATTTATGCAGACTTAGAATGCATACTGAGAAAATTTGATGATTTAAAACCTTCTAGTAAAAATATAAAATATCAAAAACATGAACCATTTTCTATAGCATATTTTCTGATATATTCATATAATCCTTGAAAGTGATGTTCATATAATCCTTCACTTTCAAGATTCAGATTGCATACCGGAAAAGACTGTGTAAGTTGGTTTGTCAGTGAATTAGAAAAAATAGGTTTAGAAATTAACGATATTTTCTCAAAGGTGGAACCGTGTGAACAATTAACGGTAGAACAAGAGTATGAATTTCAAAATGCCACGCATTGTCACATCTGTTTAAAACCATTCAATAATTTTAGCGATATTAAAGTACGCGATCATTCACATTTTACAGGGAAGTTCCGTGGGAGTAGTCATCAAGCATGTAATCTAAACTATAAAACCAATAACGCGATACCTGTAATTTTTCACAATATGTCAAGCTATGACAGTCATTTTTTAATAAAAGAGTTAGCTACACAAATTCCAGGCAAAATTAATTTATTACCGATTAATAAGGAAAAATATATTTCATTTTCTAAATATATTTCAAATATTAAAATTAATTTTAGGTTTTTGGATTCTTTTCGATTCATGCCCAGTAGTTTAGATAAACTTTCATCATATTTAGAGAGTAACCAAAAATTAATTACCAAATCACATTGTAAAAATAATACGGAACTTAAATTGCTCGAGAGGAAAGGAGTTTTTCCGTACGAATATCTTGACAGTTGGGAGAAATTACAAGATACTAAACTACCTTCAAAAAATGATTTTTTTAATAAAATTAATCAATCTCACATTTCTCACGATGAATATGAACATGCCTTGAACGTATGGAATACGTTCAATATTAAAATTTTACAAGAATATGCAGAACTGTATTTGAAAATGGACGTTTTGCTGTTAACAGATATCTTTGAAAATTTTAGAACCACATGTTTGCAAACTTATCAGTTGGATGCTTTACCTTATTATACAGCACCCGGTTTAGCTTTCGACAGCATGTTGAAGACAACTTCCATTACCTTGGAATTATTAACAGACGTAGATATGTCTATCGAAAAAGGTACCATAGGTGGAGTTTCTCAATGTTCAAATCGTTACGGTAAAGCGAATAACAAGTACATGAGCGATTTTAACGTCGATGAACCGTCGTCATATTTAATGTATTACGACGTTAACAACTTGTACGGCACAGCTATGTGCTTACCTTTACCTTTTGCCCAGTTTGAATGGGTCGATCCTTATTCGGTAGATATTATGAACGTATCCGATGATGCTGAATTTGGTTACATTATGGAATGTGATGTGGAATGCGCTATCCCGAAGAAGTATTTGAAGAGCATAAAGATTTACCACTTTACCCCAACGTTTAATACCGCCATCTTCATCTTCAAAAATTCCCAAACTATTAACAACTTTATTTGATAAAAAGCAATATATTATACATTATAGAAATTTAAAACAGGCTATCCAATTAGGATTGAAAGTTGAGAGAGTATTAAAATTTAAACAGTCAAATTGGATGGAATCGTACATAAATTTAAATAATGATTTATGTAAAAAAAGTAAAAACGACTTTGAGAAAAATTTCTATAAACTAATGAACAATTCAGTGTTCGGTAAAACTATGAAAAACGTTAGAAATATAAAGATGTAAAACTGGTGTCTAAATGGGAAGGACGTTACGGAGCAAAATATTACATATCGAAACCAAGTTTTCATAGTTGTACCATTTTCGATAACGACATGGTCATTATCGAAATGAAACGACTAGATATTAAATTTAACAAACCTGTATACGTAGGCTTCACTATACTAGATCTTTCCAAAACGTTTCTTTATGATTTTCATTACAATTATATCAGAAAAAAATTCGAAGACAACGCTAAATTACTTTATACCGATACGGATTCTTTAATTTACCACTTTTTCGTCGAAGACATTTACGATCATATCAAACAAGACATTTCAAAATTCGATACATCAGATTATTCACCAGATAACAGATATCAAATACCTCTTCGGAATAAAAAAGTTTTAGGATTAATGAAGGATGAAAATAATGGTAAACTAATGTTAGAATTCGTCGGAATTAGATCAAAAATGTACTCAATAAAAGTTGAAGATAATATTGTAATTAAAAAAGCTAAAGGTGAGAAAAATTCAGAGCTTCGTTCAATCTCGTTCGAAGACTATTATCAAACTCTATTTAATAATTCCACGCTAGAAACGAAACAAAATTTTATCAAATCGCAAAAATACGAAGTGTACACGATTGAACAAAGAAAAGTAGCCTTAAGCCCATTCGATGATAAAAGAATGATTAATTTCATTTTCACCGATACATTTCCATGGGGATATAAAAAAGAAATTAACTTATGAAACAGTTTCAATTTTTTTTTTCACTAGTTACAGAGCGAATTTATCAAGGAGTAAGTTTTCCATTTCTTTGTTTTATTTGTACGATTAATTTTTTTTCTTTCCTTGTAGCGACAAACCAAAAGCAATTAAAATTTATGAAAACCGTACCGCACGCATTTGCACCTACGAAAGGATCGATGAAAGCAGCCGGCTATGATTTGCACAGCGCATACAATTATTTAGTACCGGCGAGAGGCAAAGAAATCATCGACATCGGCATCAAAGTTCAACTTCCCGAAGATTGTTACGGTCGCATAGCTCCAAGGTCAGGACTGGCAGCGAGAAATTCCATAGACGTCAGTGCAGGCGTCATCGACGAAGATTACCGCGGTGTAATAAAAGTCGTACTCTTCAATCATTCCGACGTACCGTACGAGATAGTACGCGGTGATCGCATCGCACAATTAATCTGCCAGCAAATTTACTATCCTGAATTAGAAGAGGTGACGGAACTATCATCCACGGTTCGAGGTGACAGCGGTTTCGGATCAAGCTGTATTCGTTAACATGAGCTCCTACTGTAAGATATGTAAAATGTATTTTTGCTTTTGTAAAAATTCTCTAGAAAATTATTCGAAGAATGATATAAGAAAGGAACCAACAATAAAGAAACAGTTCATAAAACTGAAATCAAATAACAGCAATAAAAATAACGAATTATACTGTAAAGAAAAGATATTTGAAAGTCCTAAACAATTATAACGTTAAACTGTATCATTTTTAGAATGTTTATCAAATAAATTAACGAGCGTTTTATCAATTCTCCTTGACCTCTCGCAATGTTTTCGCTCACCTTTTGACTATAAAAATATTTTTATCTTAATTAGTATGTTTATTGTTAGTTAGCAAACTTTATCTCTAAATAAACATGTTTCAAAACGAGCGTTTTATCTCCCCTGACCTCTCGACCCCCCGATTACGCTCGCGTCCACGACCACTTCACCCGTTTAAACAGGTAAGTATTTTTTTACCTCGACCAAGGTGCGCACCTCTGACGTCATTGCAGAAAAAAATTCCAAAGACCACCTCTGGTCTGCAACTCTGACGTCATAACTGCAGACAAAAAAATCCTCTGCAACCACCTCTGGTCATTGCCGCAATTCTTCTAGGACCTCCTCCGGTAAAATTACGTCATTGACGACACTTTTTCACGTACAAGAACCACCCCCTTAATTACCTCCGGTAAACCCGCCCACACCTCTGCATTGGCCATTGCAAGAAAAAATGGCGACCCATCTGCAAAAATGGCGACCAAAATCCCCCCAAGACCCAGCCTCCAAGAGCCTCTGGTCAAATTACGTCATTAACGACTACTTCTTCAGGTACAAGAAACAAAGGGGTGCACGAAGAACCACCCCTAAATCACCTCTTCAGCAACAAAAACAACCCCTAAACTAGGGGATGACCTTCAACGGTGGTCACTGCGGATGGACAGGCCATCGAGGTGTCCCAGGATCCCGCCAGTTATACTACTCACCTGGTCTGTTAATCTACCTTTTACATTGAAGCAAGCTCCCTTATCATCGGCACTTATCCACGCCCATACATTTACCGAAAATCGCCCACTATTCTTTAATCCATGAAGATATCTTTCCTCGAATCGTTCATTTCTTGGTCTGTGTACCCTCGTTTTGCCATTATTACATGGCTGAAATACCTTTTCGTCTGAAAAAACTACCCTTCTCCAAATCCCTATCTAGATACTGTAGTGCAAATCCTATTCTAATTTCCTTATGTTCTTCAGATAAAAAAAGTTTTCTTGCAGCTGCACTGTTAATCAAACCACCTGCTTTTAACCCATTTACGGCCAAGTCAAGAAATACAGAGCAGTTACAATTTCTCTTTAGAAAAAAGGTATTATTAGCAAATAAATTATGCAAAAATATTAAGAGTTTATTTATTTTTATTCATAGTTTGAGAAAAAATGATGTTGCGTTAACGCATCATTGGCCAGATCCATTCAGTTTTGTTTTGTGATATTTTTTAAAACAATTTGCTTGCAAATGTAATGATAATAACAGACACCATTTTTCATTTACAAAAACAGAGCTTCTAAATTTCATTTGTTAATAAAAATGGTCTCAACTTTTAATTTTTAAAAAATATCTTCTTCCACCGATCAGTACAAGTCGGCTTGGGGAAGCTTATGATATCTAGATAAAATAAGAACACCAATGAAATCTAAAAACTCTGCTTTTCTAAAAAAAATCGTGGCTGTTATTATCATTAGTATACTTTATCGAATACTCTATTATCATATTTTTAACTGAATACCATCTAAAGCTAGTTCCAATTCCATTTGAATGATATGATACTTCGGCATTTTTGTAAATTTTTTTGAACAACAACTTTTCGATACATACACAACAATGTTATAATAAAAAAATGAATGTGGCTACAGAAAAAATGCAAGAAATTAATCATGCAAGTTCTGACAGGAATTTGATTTTGACTTGACAGATTCGGCCGATGTTGCGATAACGTAACGCTGTTGTTTTTGTCGTCACTACAAAAAAAGGAACCGTAAAAAAAATTCTGAAGCGGACGGTAGATAAAGTTGTTATTTTTAAAGAATACTATGCAAAGGTTTAACTACAATTCTAATAAAAACATAAATGAAAACAAAAAATTGTTATGCATGCTCAGATATAGGGAAAATCTATTAATTTGAATTATGGTTTTTTAAACTTTTTACTAAATTAAATTGATAATTTAATTTTTTTTTTGTAAAATGCTATCTAAATAACTGTTAGCAACCTTGAAACTGTGAAAAAATTAAATGTTAAAATTAAAAAAAAAATTGGAAAATGGCGTTGCATTAACGCATCAGTGGCCGTAAATGGGTTAAGCGTCTCCGTGAAGTCCTAACTGATCCTGGAAAATTTGTTGCTTCTCGCACTTCCACTGCGGTGGAAAAGGGCTCTTGGATAACGTAATTCAACAGAGCAATATCTTTTTGCTCTGCAGATATTCTTGGACGTCCCGATCCAAAACGAAGCTGAACGTTATGTTCCCACTTTTTTTTTAATTTTAGAAATGCAGTTGTGGGTCACATTAAAATCAGCTGCAACGCGTCTTAACGACCATTCTTCCTCAAGCTTTGAAATTGCCCTTATTGTTTCAATTTCTGTTAAATGTCTGGACATTTTCACGCCTTTGAAATAAATTTGTGACACTGACAGTTTGAAAACCACGACGCCTATGTTTTAATGTCACGAAAAGCACATATTACACAAATTTAAAAAAATGTTTCCAATTTTTTTGGCCGCAGTTGTACATGTTGTACTTTATTTTTCATATTTTGCACAGCCGAAACCATGTTTCTAGCTCCGTCTGTAATTATAGATTTAACTCTACCGTCAAGGCCCCATTCTATAAGCATTTCATCTAAAGCGGCAGTTATATTTTGAGATGTATGTTTTTGCTTCAAGAAATGAAGCACATAAGTTGTAATCATTGTCAATATAATGACATGTAACACCCATGAAAGTCATTGTTTATACTGCTAAAAAAATCAGTCATTAGTAGAAGTGGACGTTTAAACGAAAAGCAGTTAAATTAATATGGTTTTTAAGAAAAGCGTACAAGTATATTAAATAAAATAAGCAGTTTCCGTTCTTGAAAATAATTTTGTTATTCGGCGGTGCACCTCTTCAAACAGTGAAACGAAAACGAGCAAAAAATTTTCTATTCAATAAAAAAATTTAGTACATATTAATAATCCGGATGTTTTACGGTGAATGCAAACGGCATTTGTGCTTTCAAAGAGAGTGCCGCATCTTTAAAGAATTTTTATCTATATACACAATAAAATTATGACTAATACATACTTCTCCTACGTTAAGGAATATCAAAGGTCAAAAAGCGATCGCAGGATGTCGCGTTTCGTTGGCAAAAGCGTCAAATGCTTAATTTTTTCTGAACTGCTTATTTTAGTCAGTAAACAAAGTATTTGCTTTCGTCTGCTTACTGTGATCGTTGGTGTTAACGGTATTTTGTTGTATATGCGATACACAAATTACTGATTTACCGGGTGTTTCGTAATTGCACGGCACTGATTTAGGAATGTCATGTATAGCTCGAAATAAACAAAAAAGTTCATATAAACATTTGTCTCAAACTAATTTATTATCGAGATATTGAAGGTTAAAGATAAATAGGGTGACTGTCTAGGTAATGGATGGTGCCTTAAGTCATTATGGTACCACAGTGACTTAAGGCTGAATGCTGCATTCAACAAAACGGACGCCAGTTTGAACAGTTACTCTGAATGTTTTATTGTTAAATCTTCCATATTTATACCTCAGTACACTGAGAAAAATGAAATAGTTAAGTCAACAACTTTTTGAATGTCAACGTTTTGTGCGTTGACTTAAATAAAATGTACTTGTTTCAACGGTAATATTCTTAACTGAACATCTTGGAAATTGTTCAAGTAACACTAAAAAAATGTTAAACTATTACGTTTGACTGAACGATGTTAGTGTTTTCCTTAAAACGAAAGTGCTTAATATGTTAAATCAAAAAGTTGAAATTTCAAAATGATCGTAAAGTGCTGTTGCTTTTGTGTGTCTGTTTTGATTTTTTATTTAACGTAATAAATGTTAAGTCAAGTAAAAGCGAGGGTTAATTCCCATATTAATAAGCTATCGAGTTCCAGATGGCGCCTGCTAGAACTTCACGTATATTTACTGCCTGTCCCAGCATAACCTTGTTGTTCGACATCGTTTCTTAAACGGATAAGTCATTCAATTTCGAATGCGTCCGACATTATAAAGTTCGTTGAGGTTTATTCAGCTCCTCTTGTCACCTCAACAAAGGTTGAAGGGTTATCTTACTTTGGCAGTATCGCAAAGAGGTGAACATTTAATTGATGTTTCCCTAAACGATAGTAGAGATTGAATTGACTCTACGCTTTTATTAGCCGTACTGAAAAATTACTTTAAACATATCAAAAATATAATTTTAATTCCCTAACAGCGTTCAGACAAATAAAAATATTTAGCAATTTTAACAATCTAAAGTTCTTGTATCAATCTTCTTGGGCATTAAAGCAACTAGAAAGATGTCTTCATTGTATGCTTGCCTCAAACAAAATATTGAGTTGATTCAATCTAAAATATTTAACATTTTTTGACTGTTGGTTCAATGACCACGCGTGATTGCTAATAGGTAAACGAAAAATACTGTTAACTGAACGTGTTTTTGGTTGACTGAACAGTTTATTTTTCTCAGTGTATCTGAGTAATAAATTAGCTTGAGACAAATGTTTATATGAACTTTTTTGTTTGTTTCGGGCTACAGATGACATCCCTAAACTAGTGCCGTGCAATTACGAAACACCCTGTATACATATTTTTTCCACTACTAGTACTATAGCCTGTCATTTTGACATGTGTTAGGTTGCTGTGAAAAACAATTTCTCGACCTGAGGTAAATAATTTTATTATTTACCGGTAAATAATGAACATCAATGTTACGTACGCTTTCAGGTACAAATCTTTTGATTTTTCAGGCAATAGATTGTTTGCCACTTGTCCGGCAATTTCCCGCATTTCAGGCGGCGTACAATTTAAATCGCCGTACATCGTTTACCGTACTTACCATATTTAATTGACGATTTGGCAAAAAGATCGACGTAATGTTTATGACAAATTAAAAAATTTAAATCAACTGTTATATCGGTAATACAGAAAACTGTAAACCTTTCGCAATTTGAAATAAATATTTGTTCAAATTAAAATTATCATTTGCACTAGTAGTGGAAAAAAAGTGCACTAGTAGAGAAGTCTTGTAACCCGAGGGTATGATTACATCCCGAGACCCTTAGGGCCGAGGGATGTAAAGGACCGAGGGTTATAACAATAGACTTCTCTACCTGGGTGTATAATATACTATTTCTTTGAGTGCAAAATTGCAAAGAGTACAGTTATAGTAAATTTTAAATACCTAAGTTATCTTGTAAATAAACGTATGTATTTTATGAATAAGAGTATGTAGGTAGTACATATTAAATTAATTAATCTAATTTTTAAATTGAAGTTAAAGAAAATCGTGCGATGTGCTATTTATAACGAAAATTAAAATAATCGAATAGCGACGCATGCTGTTATTCGTTTATCTAAGCTACCGCGCTTTATTCTACGCACCGTGATTCGTGCCGTGATTCAACGTTTAGTCGATACGTTTCAAAAAGCACAAGCTTAAAAAAAGTCTGCTATTTCAAAAAAGCATAACGTTTAAGCGTGTTATTAAAATAAAGCCGTTATTTCCATCTCTAGTCGTTAATGCAACGTGAAATTGCTTTTTGACTTCATAAACTTGTAAAAGTTGCTTCTTAACTTGTTTACGATTTGGTACTATATGATTGGAGTTTAAAATTTTAAACAAATCCCTAAAACCTCTATCTTCCACCACCGACAATGGCTGTAGGTCCACACATATCATTTTTATTATAGCCAATTGTACTTCTTTCCTTTTATTATCTGTTAAATAAAAAAAGTGACAATTAATTTATAGAGATATCGATTTAATTTTTTCAAATAAAATTATTATTATTTTTTTTTAATGTCAACGTGAGACCTAGATAATTGTCTCATGAATGCGTACTGAAAATTTGAGCTTATAATTTACAATGGCTACTCAGGAATTTTTTTTTTTAATTAGCACTTTGTAAAAGGCCTCTTAACCTTCCATCACTAGATCCCATTCTGTGTGTAACCTTAACGCTGTGACTCCGCATATAATTTTTTTTTTGCAAACTTGGCATTGTGAGTTAACTACAGGGTCCGGCAATAGGTACTGACGGTCTTGTGAGCGCTGTGGTGTGAGTACCAAAATAATCTGGGGGAAAATATAATGCGAAAATCATTCGGTGTGTTATGCAGTTTTAGTAGCCATGAATTAGTGGCCCGTGCAGCAACGTATTTTTTGCATTACGGCGTTCATTCAAACGGGATCCATAATCGACGTTCAACGCCAATTTCGACGAGAATCTAATATTCCTCGGCGTGGTAGGATTTCTTCGCGCAATACAACATTTCTGTCTGAAATGTTTAATGCTGTTGCTTGACGCGCTGCTGAACGCATTGGACTTTGAGTTACCGCTTGACGTACCCTTTCAATATTTTCTGGCGTACGCACTGTTCTCTGAGTACCGCCGTAAATGTTGTTCATGTTTTCAGTTTGATTAAACCGTTGATACCCTTGCAAAATTGTATTGCGCGAAGGAATCCTACCACGCCGAGGAATATTAGATTCTCGTCGAAATTGACGTAGAACGTCGATACGTTCTACGAAAAATACGTCGCTGCACAGGCCTCTAATTCAGGGCTACTAAAACTGCATAACACACCGAATGATTTTCTCATTATATTTTCTCCCAGATTATTTTGGTACTCATACCACAGCGCTCACAAAACCGTCAGTACCTACTGCCGGACCCTGTATATATATAACCCGAACATTGACAGAATAATATCCTTTCCTGTTGATAAATAATATTGGATTCTCACCACCTGGAGACTTAATCTTGACATGAGTTCCATCGATTAAACCACCAATTCCAAAACAACCTGCAACACGGTAAAAGTCACTTCTTACAGTATTTAATTCCTTATTGTTAATATTGTAATGAAATCATCTCGATGTCTAGCTAAGGCTTCAACTACACGTGGAAGCGGGAACTTGGGGGTGAAGAATAAAGACTTTCCCCGTTTTTAACCCATCTTACTTTGGTAGCGTAATTTTTGTAAGAAGTTTAATTAAGCATGTTATCAAAGACAGAAGTATGGAAATTTGGAAATACTAAATAAAATAACGAAGTTCGATGCCACCACCGGAGATTTTAAGGGAATTCCGAGCCCTATAATGCTCAATTAAACTACCTGGCCGATTAATAATACTTCGGAGGAGGATCCTTCCAGGCTGGAACTGTGCAAGCGCGCATTCTTTCCGCAAACTACCCTACTATGAATAAAAGTCGTGAACTAGCTTAAAATAGGGTATATTGACAATTATAAATTACCCTTGGAAGACGAGTAATTACAAATATGTACGCAAACGAAGCAAAATAAATCTGACAGATCACCTACCGGATAGGGTTTCGGGGTAGATCCCAGCAGCAGGGAGGACTTCTATCGGATTCCCTTTTCTAAGGAAAGAGGGCTCTTATTGCTCCTTTTTGGGTGGTCTCGGCTCGGAGAGGTTCTTGGGCCGTCGCACTCACCCACACCAATAAGTTTAGGCACTTAACTCGCGTTTCAAAAAGGTTTGGTCGTTAATTTAAATAAATTTTTGGGACGATGGACGGTAAAGAAAATACTAATTAGGGTAACATGGAATTATTTAAATAATTTGATAAAAATTCTGAATGTTCCAAAGGGGAACGCAACCGTTTTCGAAGCTGACTTCGTGAACATTAATTAAATTTTTTGAAACTTCTTTCTCTCTTGGGCCATTGTTTACAATTTCAAAATCCTCCCCCCTTTTAATATTTCCTTTGAGAGATGCTGCGCTCTCGCGGCTAATCGTTCAACTTTTGTCCAAAATAGCAAATTTTGGGCACCGAAGTGACTTAAGTTGCCTAACGTTACGGTATCATTTGGTCCGTTTTTCGACCGACGCTTATCGGTCCGCGTAGGCGTTGGCTCTCGGTCCCACGCGATATTGCCGGTGTGTTTACCTTACGGTAATCTAAATGGTCTTTATCTAGGAGGGCCTCTTATGTTGAGACTAACTTGCCTCCAAGGCCTGAGAAAGTTTATATTAAGATTAATTTTGAAATTCCTCTGCGGATAAGGTCGAAGTAAACTGATTTTTGTTTAATGAATTTGAATTTAAATTTCCGACCGTTTACACACGTTTCACTACGTTAACTAATGTCGGTTGTTCAATCATTATTTTGTTTTGGCATTGTGAGTTAACTATATAAATAACCTGAACATTGACAGAATAATATCCTTCCTGTTGATAAATAATATTGGATTCTCACCATCTGGAGATTTAATCTTGACATGAGTTCCATCGATTGAACCAACAATTCCAAAACAACCTTTAACGCTTGAACGGTGCAAGTGGTAAGGGTTCGAACCGCGCTCGGATTTTTCTCGGGGGTGATCGGTATCGACTTCAGGTACTCTTCAGTGTTGGGGATAAAATTCGACACTGCTTCCACTTAAACGGCGAGGAGGTGTGGAAGTAACAAAGCCATGGAATACTTTACACACACTCAAAATACACTCCCGCTCCTGAGGTCCTGACAAGTCTATGACTTAGGACCCCGTTGGGTAACCACCACAGATTAAAAAAAAAACACGGTGAAAGTCACTTTTTACTGTATTTAATTTCTCATTGTTAGTAATGTAATGAAATCATCTCGATATCTAGCTAAGGCTTCAACAACACGTTTAACTACGTTAACTAATGTCGGCTGTGAAATTCCATGGTGATAACTAGAACACTCGGTATTATTAGCAGTTTTTAATGCGGAGTAAAACGAAACGTCCAAGGCTGTAAGGCAATATAGTGACGGGCAGTATAGTGATGATAATTCTGTTTCCTTTACAGAAAGTGTAGGCAATAACACTGTGTCTTCTTTGATTGAATTAATTTTTCAAGTGATCAAGCCATAGTATGAATATTTTCTCGTTCATCCACCCATTGTTTGAACAACAATAAAGTGCACTAGGTGGTCTATTTCTCTTCAATTGAGCATTCATCCTTTTACGCGTATAAATAAAGGGGGACATACATAGATGCCTGAAGCTCTTATGGAACATAAGATATGACACAAAATCTTTTAAATATTTTCTTCTGAAGAAGCTATCAAACGATAGCGAAACGTAAAGTGTTAGTGCGCATAATTAGTGTCCGTTTAAAAGATTTTGTCATACAATTTTCATCGGACAAGAACCTGCTTTAATTATGACAACAAGATTATAGTTGTTTTTCCTCTTTCGGTACTGGTTATGAAGCCTATTCTTCTTTGACTTTTTCTGCGTACACTTTAATCGGTTTCTGAATCGTTCTAATGCCGGTTTCTACAGCATTGAACGTTTCGATAGGTGGAAATTAATTAAAAGTGAGCAAAAAAAATCAGATTAAAGTAGGCGGTGCAATGTGTGTGATTAACTGAATTAATTAATGTAATACATTCATGGACCGTCAAATTTATTGACTTTTTATTTAATCACAGACATACATTTTTTTTGCACTGCCTACTCTAATCTGAATTTTATTTGCTCACCGTTTATTTATCCATTACAGTTGCCAAATTTCTGTAAAAGGGGGACACCTCATCATTATTAAGCGCAGTGATTCGGTTAATACTCGTCGCTTCAGGTCTTTTCAAACTAATGTATTATCTGATGTGTCATATCCAAAAGTTGGGTGATATGATGAAATGTAGTAAGAGTAATACTTCCCAACTTTCTCTCGATATTTTATTATGACGACCGGTTTCGGTTAAATAACCATCATCAGGTCGACAACGTCAAATATGAAAATTAATTGTAAACTGCATAAAACTAATGGTGAAGAGGAGAAGAAATAATTAACGTGTAACTTGCTTGGAAATGCTGTCAAACTTCAGCATTTCCAAGCAAGTTACACGTTAATTATTTCTTCTCCTCTTCACCATTAATTTTATGCAGTTTACAATTAATTTTCATATTTGACGTTGTCGACCTGATGATGGTTATTTAACCGAAACCGGTCGTCATAATAAAATATCGAGAGAAAGTTGGGAAGTATTACTCTTACTACATTTAATGTATTATCCTTTATGAAACGTCAAAGGAAGTAATCCAGTGACGTAAAATTTCATGATCTTGGCGACCATTAATTGATGTCTCCATTTCTTGAGATTATGGATTGTTCAAATTTTTCACGCAATAAAGTTATTGTTTGAGCACTTGTATGGCTTGTAGCGCTGCACGAAGGAGTATTTGACACAAAAAGTTGGCCAAAAATCTTTTTTACTGTTTTATGTTTTAATAATTCTCAATAATGATATCTGTGGTAAAACTATGATTTTAAGTTTTTATGAAACTAAACAATATAATCGAGCTAACAATATTACTAAATCTACAAGTAATACAATGAAATAATATTTTTATTCTATTAACTTACAATTCCCAACCTTCCTCCAACTTTCCGCTAAAATGTTATCATCATCTACAACTTGCATAGTCGGACTAGTGTCCCTCAAATTTTCGCTGGGAAGTAACATATTCAAAGTGTCTTTTGCAAATGGTTTTGTTGTTTTTTTTTTTTTGTTTGGGTCTCATATTTGTTCACAATGGATCGGAAGTAAGTAATAATCGGTTAATCACATCTAAATTGCAACTTTTTGGAAATTTTGTCAGCTTTTTCTGATAAATTTCCTATAGGCAGTAGAGCATGTTTGATAACAGTTGGTCCATGAAGCAAAATCTTTTGTACCGTGGGTGACATTGGATGCCATGGATCCATATGAACATACAGATTGAATTTTAAAACTAGTTGAATATAAGTAAAATCGGACGAAGTCGTGTAGGAGTAAAGCGGGTTCTAGCGTGTATCAGCTCACGCCTTCTGTTCGAAGCATGCAGTTTTTAGAGCTGTTTTTTAGCTACACTATTATATTACAAACAATAATAATTGCAAAAAAATTTTGTGCAAATCGGTTTCGATTTCAGCGGATTCCCCGAGCAGGCTCTGTACAGCTGTTTCAGGCCTAGTTGGGCCTTCGTCAGCAGAACCGTAGCTCGAGAACTCCACTGCAAACCAAACCGACTTGTCCAGGTTATTCGCCAATGCGATGTGAAAGTAATAAACATTTCAAGTAGCGACATCTTGTGATCGCTTTTTGACCTGACACTGCAGTAGGATTGACAAATTGAAGCTAGTTCGCCACATAATAAGTCACGAAGGCCCAACTAGGCCTGAAACAGCTGTACCAGAGTCTGCTCGGGGAATCCGCTGTAATCGAAACCGATTTGCACAATTTTTTTTTTTAATTCTCATTATGCTTTGACAGCAAGCATGGCCGCCTTGCATGGGATGACTTATTATGTGGCGAACTAGCTTCAATTTGTTAATCCTACTGCAATGTCAGGTCAAAAAGCGATCAAAAGATGTCGCTACTTGAAATGTTCAATAATAATTGCGTTATGCAAATGTATTGCGGCAATTAGAACAATATTGTTACGATTTTAAGGGTTCAATTAATTTTTATTTTAAAACAAAACACGATATAGTTAATAAACTAATTTATTTAAAAGCAAATTAATTTATTTATAAACCTACACTATAACACTGACATTGGGTGTTGGTGTTGGTCTGCTTCGGCTTGGAAACGGCTTCAGCGTAGCTTCGTCCTGGCGTTGACCTACTTGTTGCACGTGTTCGTGTTTCGCCGTCGGGTAACGGCGAGTTTAGGGTCCGGGGGTTGGTTCTTGTGGCGGTGGTTGTGTGTCGGAAGGTTTCCTCGCAACCTTCCGACACACACACTTCCGGGCACACTCTGTAGTTGGCAAGGTGTTTCCCTTTGCAGTTGGCGCATATTGCCGGCATATTGTCTTCGTGCATGTTCCGGTGTGGTGATCCCTGGCACATTTCACGCATCGGGCCGCAAACTTGCAATTGCGTTGGGTGTGCCCGAAGTTTTGGCATTGGGACTGGCGTGTCTTGGGCCGCGGAGATTCGACACTCACACAAAGGTTGAATAATTCTTTTAAGTCGAAAATTTCCTTGGTCTCTGGTGTTTTCGACAGAATCACTGGACTGAACTCCGGGACATTGCGTATCATCACGCGTAATAGCTTCTCGCTGGTGAGGGCGCAGGTCCTGTACGGTGCCTCTTCGTCGTCCATTAGTTTAGTGGCTCTTCTGAAATCGTCTTCGCTGCTGGTATGGAGCTCGATTCCATCCGTCTTGTTGATGGCGCGGGCAATCTTGATATTCCGTTCTTCGAGTAGAGCCCGGAGATGGAACCATCTCTCCTTGTTCTGGATCACAATGGGCGGAATCTTAACCTTCGGTTTCCCGGAGTTTAAAGCCTCGAAACGGTTGGACGTTTCGATGACCGGTTCCACGGTGGCGGACATGCGACGTCGCTTTTGCGACTTTCGCGGTTTCTGGAACCCATCGTTGTCGGCTGACGGTTTGTTGGTGGCGTCCTGTGTCTCCATGTCGGATTGGGGGGGTTCTGCAACCATCGGCTTGCCTTTAACAGCAGCTTGGAGGCGTTTCTCTGCTTTCCGATTACGTTTCAGGGTTTTCTTGATGTACTTTATGATTTCTGATTGGTCTTCCTTCGGAAAAACCCGAAGAATGTCGTCCGGTGCGATATCCTTGCGGAATAAATCCGGCGGAATGTCATAGAATTCATCCTCCGTTGTGTCTGGGGGTGCCTCTAGAGAGGCAGATGATTTGTCCGTTGGACAGCTCATGGCTTCGAGCGACGACGACGTGACGTGTTCAGCTGATTGCACTGGTCAACAGGTTTTTTTTTTTACGCTCTGTTACGTGTACCTTATGTAGTTTTTCATTCTAATTCTGAAAATATTTTCAAAAATTGGCCATCACGTCAGGTTTTTGAGAAATGTTTTTTTTTTTTTGAAAATATATTAAATTTTACTATGTCTACAGATAGTTTCTTTTATTAGTAAGTTAACACAAAATATCAATAGGTTGTCATGCTAACGGACATGTCCGAACAGGATTTAACATGTCCGGCTTGATTTCTACGTCATAGTCCCTAAATCACTCCCCTTTTTTCTCTGGGACCAATCAAATTAAGGAATTAATAGATTTGTGCGTATGTGGATATTACAAGACCCTACAAATGGATTATTTAACTCAAATTAAGTCAATTTATGATAGTAATACTAGTTAAACGTATTTTGTATTCGCAATGTCCCGCAATTTTCCCATTGTCCCGCAATTTTCCCATATGTGTCCAACATTCTGCCGGTCACTGTATAACAGGTCTAATTAAGTAAAATAAATTATAATATAATAGAATAAGTTATAAACCTTATCAAAATGTCTCGAGCCCGTGTAAATTACCAAAACAGTTTCTGCTGTGTGTATAGTGAATATACACTGAGAAAAATAAACGTTCGGTTAACAGTATTTTTCGTTTACTTATTAGCAATCACGCGTGGTCATTGAACCAACATTCAAAAAATGTTAAATATTTTAGATTGAATCAACTCAATATTTTGTTTGAGGCAAGCATACAATGAAGATATTTTTCTTGTTGCTTTAATGCACAAGAAAACTCATACAAGAACTTGAGATTGTTAAAATTGCTAAATATTTTATTTGTCTGAACGCTGTTAGGGAATTAAAATTATATTTTTGATATACATATTTAAAGTAATTTTTCAGTACGGCTAATAAAAGCGTAGAGTCAATTCAATCTAGACTATCGTTTCGGGAAACATCAATTAAATGTTCACCTCTTTGCGATACTGCCAAAGTAAGGTAAGTCTTCAACCTTTGTTGAGGTGACAAGAGGAGCTGAACGTTGAACGTTGAACGGTATTGTTTACGATGTCCCTAGGCGTTTGCTTTTAACCATCTTCGTCGGTGTGAGTGGAGTGGTGGTGATTAATTTAATGTGGCCAGGATATCCCCGGCTTTCCCTAGAAGAGCGGTGATTGCCTCTGGTATAGTTTTGCACCCACGATGGCTTGGAGGACTGCCTTCAGTACCTCCATGAGGGTTTGGGTTTGGTTTGTCTCAGTTTGTTTGTTCCCGGAGACGGCCTCGGCGTAGCTCGGTGTCGATCGGGGTACGGCTTCGGTGTCCGGTGCTCGTTGCGTCCTGGTGGCGGCTCGTCGGTGTATTGTAGGGTATTCGGGGCATCCTTTGTAATTGGCCGGGTGCTTCCCGCTGCAATTGGCGCAGGTTGCCGGCGTGTCCCTCGTCTTCTGGCAGGTCCCGGTGTGGTGATCACCGGCACATTTTACACATCGGGCCGCGAACTTACAGTTTCGCTGAGTGTGCCCGAACTTCTGGCACCGGTGGCATTGCGAGAGCCGTGTTTTGGGCCTCGGGGATTCGACATTTACGCTGATGCCGAATAGTTCATTTAGATCGGAGATTCCCTTGGCCTCTGGTGATTTTGTCAAGATCACCAGTACCAATGGAATCGGTTTCTTCGAAAAACAGTTTGTACGGGGTAGTTCTTTCGAAGTTCGGTGCGGACCTGCTCCTCTTCGATAAATTCTGGGACACTGCGTATGATTACGCGTAGCGGTTTCTCGCTCGTGAGGGAATAGGTTCTGTACGGCGTTTCGTCGTCGTCGAGTAGTTTCGACGCTCTTCTGAAGTCGTCCTCTGTTTTCAGGTGGAATTCGATTCCGTCCGTCTTGTTTGCGGCGTGTAGTATGCTGATGTTGTTTTCCGCAAATCGGTCTCTAAGTTGCTCTTTATTTTGAAGAGGAGCTGAATAAACCTCAGCGAACTTTATAATGTCGGACGCATTCGAAATATGAATGACTTATCCGTTTAAGAAACGATGTCGAACAACAAGGTTATGCTGGGACAGGCAGTAAATATGTATACGTGAAGTTTTAGCAGGCGCCATCTGGAACTCGATAGCTTATTAATATGGGAATTAACCCTCGCTTTTACTTGACTTAACATTTATTACGTTAAATAAAAAATCAAAACAGACATAAAAGCAACAGCACTTTACGATTATTTTGAAATTTCAACTTTTTGATTTAACATTTGGGGGTTGTGTTGTCGTATTCTTTAGCTAAACAATTGATTGTCACAAACAAAGAAAATGTCATTATTATTATTATTATTATTAAGCGGTGGCTTCAACTTAGAGGATGTTAATATGTCAGAACGCTTGGTGGTTATGTGCACGGTATGTCCATGGGGATGAGTTCGTAGTTGTCCAGGTGCAATGATTGCAGGTGGAGGACGTGCTGAACCGGATTCCTCGGCGGAGTGGTCGTTGATAAGCCGTGCGCTGGGCGACGTCTTCTGACCGGACGGGCTTCTTTTCTGGCGTCGGGGAAGCGGTGAAACGGTACGGCGTATTCTACTGATGCGTTTCACTGCCCGACGAAGCTGGGTGGTCGTAGGTGTTTGACGGACGTGGAAACCAGGTTATCCCGACCTTTCGGCTGGCTTTTGGAGAGGAGGTCCAACTTTGCAGCTGGGTTTGGTTAGGAGGTTCCAATTTTGCAGCTGGCTGGGGCAGAATGATCTTCGAGCTGCTCTGCACGCGTCCCCGGCATCCATCTTGTAGAGGGGCTGAGTGTTGTGTGGAAGGGTGTTAGAGCTTGGTGCGTGGCAATAGTACAGAGATTGTGCCGCAGGTGGCGCTGTGGCCGCTACAAACATATTAAGCACTTTCGTTTTAAGGAAAGCATTTACATCGTTCAGTCAAACGTAATACAGTGCGGGACAAAATTATAACCGCACTAAAATTATTGTCATAATTTGCCTTATGTTGGGAGAATTTAGTTGTGAATTTTTTTGTTGAAAAAAGTTTTAAGAGAGCTTATCATTTCAACGTTAACAAACGCAACTACAAAAATTAATGAAAAATGGAGAGAAAATTTGAAAAATGTACTCTTTTCGGTGGGACTAAACTCTAAGTGCCGTTATAATTTTGTCCCGCACTGTAGTTTAACTTTTTTTAGTGTTACTTCAACAATTTCCAAGATGTTCAGTTAAGAATATTACCGTTGAAACAAGTACATTTTATTTAAGTCAACGCGCAAAAAGTTGACATTCAAAAAGTTGTTGACTTAACTATTTCATTTTTCTCAGTGTACAATTCATCAAGAAGAAAATTCTACCATTTATAGAAAAAGCGTATACAACTTACTTTGGTTTCGAAATTTGACATCAGGATAAATCTTGGGTCCCGCATATACTGGGTGTCTCTAAACCTATGTCTTTAATTGAAACCACAGATAGCAATCAAAAAAAGAAGCAAAATTTGTTATACAACAATAGGGAAAAAGTAAATAATAACTCTGGGAAAAATCAGTTTTCGTTTTCAAAGAAATTGTTTGAGTAACGCTGGTTGACGATTTAAATGGATTTAATTGTCTCAGCTGCGCAGAATTGGTGGCCATAAACGAATAAATACCGAGACGTATTTGTTGGGCTAGGTCATGTTTGTCCGTCGCAAAAAAATTTCGTCAGGATTCTAAATAAAAACATCTTCACGTGGTGTTCCTTATTGCAATTACTTATTACTATTTTATTTATGCTTATTTATTTAAAGTACAATTTAAAAGCAAACTGAATTCGTAGCACAATAATGCATTTCAGTTTTATTTGTTTCATTTTCATGACAGTACATCGATCTGTGTTTATGTTCAGTAATAAGACGAAAATAAAATCTACTAAAAATGTTGATAAATATTAATTAAATCCAAGTAACGAGTGGCTTAATTAATTTTCGTGATGAAAATTTGATTCTGGTTTAAAATAATTCTGAATTTTCAGAAACGTTTACCTACTCTCGTCTTGGCGATTTATTGGTTACAATTGAACTGTCATAAAATAAAATTCGTTCTTTCGTTCTTTTATTGTTTATTTTTATTATCATGCTCTCATAAACTCATAATCATAAGTCACTCATAACTTCACAGATGCTTACATTCGGGAGGAGGTTAGAATGAAAGAATTTATCAAATTTACGTAGTGTGTAGTTTGCTTTGTGTTAGTTTAATATCTTGTGTATGTACATAACTTAATTTAAGTGTAAATAAGTAATAAATATGGCTCATGTGTATTCCTATGAGGAATTGGTATACATAGTGCTCTGTTATGGCGAATTATGTGTTAATACCGCAGGACAACATTTTGAACATTTATTGTAATTACAAATATTAGTGCCAAGAACAAGAAGTGAACTTTAGTAAAAAGTTATAATGGATGCACAGGTATGACAACACGTTCGATATGCATTTTGTGCTGTACTGTACATTTCTTTTATTTCGCATAAACACATTTTATTTCGAAAGACGGATTTCGCTATGCTAGTGTCGGTGAAACAGATGGATATGCCGAAGACGCGCGCGCGAGACCTTGGCCTAGGTCTTTCAAACGTAAATAAAAAAAATTATTGCAGTTTATTGCTTTTTATTAAGCGGACTTGCCTCAACAAGTCATAAACTAAGCAGAGGTTTCAAAACAAAGGAACTGCACGCGCTTGTGGTAGGTCAGTTTTTCATTTTTGAGCAATACCGTTCATATTTGGGGAATCAATCTCTTTTATAATAAGGAACTTACAGTTTTAATTAAAGACACAGGTTTTGAGACACCCTATATGTTGTGCACGTTGTTAATACCTTTCATATTCAAATTTATTTGGAATATTTAATTAAAAAACTGGATATTTAAAAAGTATTTATTTATTTTGAACCAGACGTGATAGAAACAAACTCTTTGCTTTGTGGTTATCAGTAATCATGGATCAATAGAAACATACCATTATAAGTAAGGAAAAAAACAAAAAGTTAAAATTTGTTGCTCAGTGTTGTCGCTCATCGGCTACTGATACTGAATTGGTTACATTCTACGGCTGCTGGCTTTTATAAGCCAGGGCTGGTTGTACGTGAACTTTCGCGAAGGGTTCCAGAGTGTCTGTTCTATTCCCCCGCCGGAATTCTCCAGGCTGTCTGCAGAAGCCTCTAGTCTAAGGCGCGTCGGCTGTGACGCAAGAGACAGACAGACGCCGGCTGGTGTCAAGGAATCATTACAATATTTTACACGAATTATTGAAATCCTTGTTAAAATAAAATAATTAAATACGCGCTCATCGTTTCGCTTCCCAATGCTTGCTTCACTCAAGCTGTATACGTATAATATGATTTCATTATCGTCAGAAAATCATTTACCTTACGATTAATTGGCCTCTACTAAAAGATGAGATAATAAATTAACCCTTTAACGGGCAGAACCCTGACGTTGATTTCTTCAAATCTTGAATTAAATTTTAATGTAATCTTGGTCTGAAATGTGTTAAAACAGATTTTTATTCTCCAAAATGTTGTAGTTTTTCCCAAAACTGATGGTATCTATTTGTACCAGAAAGCATTTTCGCAAAAATTCAGAACTCCATGTTTCTGGGTACAAAAAAGATACCATATAATTTTGACTGTATTGTTTGCATATAATCTTTACGAAATTAAACATACGCATGGTAAACCAATATTTATTGTTGGGGACAGGGCCGGTTCTGGCTTGTCAGTAGTCTGCGTGCCAGTGACATTTCTATTATGCCCCTCACCTGAATTTTGTTACAGATAAAGAACAACAAAAGAGTAAAAAAAAAATTATTTCATGTACGTACGGTTACCAATCTATTACACGGTTACCAATCAATTAAAGAGTCACTATGGGGATCTACCAAACAATAAGAGATAGAAAGATGGGTTAAATTACGAAAAAGTTGCGTTGAGTTGAACTCTATAAAAATACATAAGTAAATCTTATCCATCTGTAGAGAATTATAAATTAACTTAAAAAACAAAAATTCTTGAAATTCGTTAATCTTTAATATCTTTTTTATTTAATAAGATACTACACCGAATTCAATGAAGTATTCATTTCAATAAAAAAGATTCAATTTAGAAGTGACAAAAAGATATTAAAGATCTTGGAATTTCAGGATTTTTAATTTTTTTAAGTTATTTCATAATTAATAGAGATGGACAAGATTTATTTATATATTTTTATAGAGCCCAATGTAGCGCAGCTTCTTCCTTTTTTAACCATCTTTCTTCATATATCTTACCATTTAGCAGATAGCAGCCATTTAATTGGTTGTAAACCTGTATAACATAGATACAAAAAAACGAAAAACCATGTCAAACAATTAAATTAAACACTTGATAAGAAGAAGAAAACATTGCTATTTGCTACCATTTAACTCTCCTCGCTTTCTTCTTGGCTAAATCATCTATAAGATCGGATAAATCTAGACTTTCACAAATTTCATGCTTAATAGCTAAAAGGCTTAACTCACTGAGCCGCTCTTGGTTCATAGAAAATCGTAAATAATTTTTTATTAATTTTAACACTAATATATTTCTTAAATTCTTCGTCACATCGCTTATATTTTAGAAATTTTATGATATCATTTAATATTTTTGTACATTCATTTACATTAAACCCTTGCCTCTGTAACATTTTACTTGCTACATCTATTTTTGAAAAAATACCATCCCAAATAACAATCGAACATATAAATTTAAAGTTTGTTAATTTGTTTAATAATCCGTTTATCGTATATTTCGTTTTGATGTCTCGAGAAATATCATCAGTTAAGTCATTTAAACTTTTAATAACGTTTTTTAACTGATATTTGAGCGGGCGAATAGTGTTTATTCTGCTTTCTCACCTAGTATCACTCTCAGATTTTAAAGTAAGCCTAGGAATATTGGGCCAGATGAATAAAACGAAGCATATGCTTTTACTTCAAATTTTTCAATGAAAACTGCAAATATTTGAAGAAAAATGAAATTCTAAATAATTCTGCCTGTAATGTAGTAAAAATTTTTATAAATAGAATCGTATAATGATTTGCATTCGAAATTTTTCCACATATTTAACCTTTAAAAAAAATTATAACAGAAGTAAAAGCATTTGCTTCGTTTTATTCATTTGGCTCAATGTTTCTTAAAATTTCCCATCTAAAGGGGGGACGTATTACGTTGAAAAAATTTACAGTTTCAAAAGTAATTTTAGAAGCGTCATTAATAACAAGATTTAATGTGTGAGATGCACAAGGAATGAAAAAAGCTCTTGGATTAATGTCTTTGAGTCTTCTCTGTAATCCTGAATTTTTTGCACGCATATTGGATCCGTTGTCGTACGCTTGTCCGCGAATATCATATATGTTTAAATTATGTTTTTTCAAAAGATCGTTTACAAGATAATCATATAAACTTTCGCCAGTTGTGTCTGGTACAGGATAGAATCCTAAAAGCAATTCGTGTACCGCGACATTTGAATTTGTTACATCAACAATTCTGATGACAAACGATATTTGTTCTACATGACCAACATCTGGGGTACAATCCAAAATGATAGAAAAGTATTTAGCGGCTCTTATTAGTTTATTTATTGTTAATTTTATTGCGGTTGCTAACCGTCTTTACTTAAACAAGTACTGGCTGATGGCAGTCGTTCAATCTCGGGAGAAAAAAATATATCTAATTTAGGCACTTTTCCACTTACTAATTTTTCTTCCACTCATTTTTATGCACTATTGTAACCTGTGAGCAACTAAAAATCAGATTAGAGTCGGCGGTGCAAAGAAAAAGTATGTCTGTTACTAACGCGGCGTTAGGCTGATCTGACAGTTCATGAATGTATTAGATTAATTAATTCAATTAATCACAGACATACATTTTCTTTGCACCGCCTCCTCTAATCTGATTTTTATTTGCTCACTTTTTATAATGAATTCAATGACTATTGAGGGGTCCGGACTAAAATTGACCTGAGTGACTTCAACAGCAAAAATATTTTCGAATATAGCAATTACTTAGTACAGTTTTTGGTGCTACTGTAGTGTGCGGTCTACCTGCATGTTTCTACTGTAGTGTGCGATCTACCTGTATGTTTCTAATGTAGTATGCGGTCTACTTGCATGTTTCTAATACCGGATGATTTTTTAATTCTTTTTATCAACCCTTGCTATGAAATTTAGATTAACTGAAATAAGTCATTGCACTGTTTTAGGTTATTTTACAGTCAAGCTACGACATGCCGCCCAAATTTCATAGCAAGGCTTGATAAAAACATAAAAAAATCCATCAACATACTATGCGGTCTACCTGCATACCTGCTACCTAATTGTTCTTCCCGAAACTTGCAAACAAAAACAAATTAATCCTTTAATACGCTAAGTTGTAACAATATTCCTCATCTTAATTAATATCCCTAATTTTCATAGAAAAACATTCATACCGAATCAAGTAAATCCTTTAATTACTTCGTCACAAACAAATAAGGTCAAATTAGAGATTAGCATGTTTCTCAAATATATTTTCAGAGTAGAACGCACTTTACAATAGGTAGATCTCAGATTCGCAGCTAGACCGCACACTACAGTAGCACCCAGTTTTTTATTATATGCCGACCGGATCAATCTGAGTTAAGAATACAACCTGACTTCCGAATACGAGCGGCAAAGCTGTTTCATGAAAGTTAATGAAAGTTAAAAGGAGGTAGCTATATAAAAGTTTTTAAAATTATCAATCGATCGACATATAATAAAAAAAATGATCTGTACTTTTTTCAAAAACACAAGAGGCAATAACCTCAATAAACGATGTTTATTGAAATAACATGTTCACTGAAACAAATTTCGTAAATTTCTTTGTTCATATAATATACACTACGCAGTAGGCTGCAGAATGAATTTTTTCTTTGAGACGAACAATTTCGCTACTTTCATTTATATTTATATTTTTTTTAGAGCAAATTGTCGTATTTGTCTTGTAGAGTTTTAATTCATTTAAAGTAAAACTGTAACACAAACTGCGTAAACAGGGTAACTGCCATGTGTTCCTTCCAGGAAAATTTGTCGGCTGGTCATTTCTTAACCTTTCAGCTAGGGCCCGAGAAGGGACTCAAGTGTTACTCTAGTAGGTACATAAAGAACCAATAGAAAGTCAAGAATCGCTACGTTAAACCGTAATTTAGTTCGCCTAATACTTTAATACAATTATTCTTATTATTAGTTACGATTAGTGCAAAATATACCTAGTAATAAAAATCAAATCAAATAAATTTTATTTAATGGATATCCGATCCACACTGGCGCCTATTTCCTATGGGGCTTTAGACTAGTCAGCCTAGTCGATAATTGGCCCCTGTGAAGCGCTGAACACTAACTAATTCTAATTATGACTTACTGAATTACCTACTTATCGATACTTATCCTACTTATCAACCTAATGTTGAATATATTTTAAATATTTATACTACGATTATTTAAACAAATATATCCAAGTTGGCCATCACTTCCGCAATGTCAAGGTGAGATAACCACCATCTATTTTGCCGTTAGGGTGAGATGGTCAACGTGTTTTTTTGTATATAATTTGCATTTTTGGTATAAGAAAGGAATAAACTTTGTATAAAACATATTTTATTGCGATAGACTTAATTTAAACAAACAGAACAGGGTATTAGAAGGAAAATTTTTTCCCGCATTTCATACACATATCCGGAAAGCTGGTACACTGGTTATGTAACCAATGCAGACATACAATGGCCAGTTGTACCAACTTTTTAAGCAGAGCTTAAATTTAAGTTATGTTTGGAATGTGACATTTACGTATGGTCGGTATAATGTCAAATAAATTCTGATTGACATTTAAAGTTCAACTTAAGAAGCCAAATGTCGCCAATCACAAAATCCTAAATTATCGGTAAGCTTGTTTTGTTTTATCCAATTTCTCTGCGTTTTTTTCACCATTAGGTAAATTTCTCACATACTGCGAGATTGAAAATGATCTTTCTTCCATTATCATCTATCGGAAAAATAATATCTTTAACTTGTGTGGAACCCTTTTGCACAATAATTGTTCTTGTTGATGCCATTACCGTGTCCATATAGGTCCTGATTATCCGCAGTGACAGTTTATAGCTGGTTGTTGCTAACCTCGCAATCTTATGCATCAAGTTGCCTTCTGACACGCTGTGCTGAGGTGCTCCTGGAAATTCTGCTTCTCGTCAATGTGTATTCCCAAATATTTGCTGATGTTTTGCTTCCTGATTACTTCATTTCCCGCTCTGATTATTGGATCCCTTTGTAAAGACCGCTTCATTATGGACATTGTTATCTTCGCTGTTGCGATTTACATCTTATTTCTTTCGCACCAACTTTGTACACTCAGCATTGCAGCATTTGCTTTGTCTTCCAATCGCGCCCTGGAGTCGGCCTCTATTATCAGCATCAGATCATCAGCATACGCTATACTCGCAGTAACCTGTTGTACTTGGCTTAGATTTCCGAGGAGATCGTCCATAACTATGTCCCAGAACAGTGGTCCACATACTGATCCTTGCGGTCAGCTTTTATTGAGCCTCCTCGTCATTTCTTCATCTGCGCAGCGTATGGTTGCCGATCTATCTTGACAGTAATTCCTAAGTAAGTTGTATATTTTCCAGGGACACTGCATCCTTCTGAGGTTTTGAAAAAGTCCTGGCCACCAGAGATTGTCGAAAGCACCGGATATATCCACAGATATTGTTATCACGTACTTGCTCTCAGAGTTGTTGATTATTTGCAGTGCGTGGTTTACAGCATCCTCTGTCGACTTTCCTTTCCTAAATCCGTATTGCCCCGGTTGCATTCCCTTCTCCTCCCTGTATTCCATGAGCCTATTAGTCACGAGCTTTTCTAGTATTTTTCCCATGGCATTCAGCAAGCAGATTGGCCGGTACGATTTTGGCTGTGACGGATCTTTATCTTCACCCTTGCGTATAATAATAAGCTCAGCTCTCTTCCATATTTCCGAGAAGCGACCAGTAGTCAGACAGTTGTTGTATAAGTCTTTCAACTCGGGGAGCAATTCTATCCTTAATGCCTGCAGTACTTCCACCTGTATGCAGTCTGGTCCAGGAGCTTTTCTTTTGCTTAAGTTTTTTATAACTTGGCTCACTTCACCTTCCGTAAAATCTGGAGTGTCGATGTCATTTTCAAACTCCCTTTCCATTTCGTCCCTAAAAGTGGTCTGTTAGCTGCGTTTCATTTTCCGTGTTCTCCTTCGTTAGCAGTGTCATCATTAGATTTTCTACTGAGTCCCTCCAATTTCTTGTTTCAGTCAAATCCTGCCTTTTCATGGTGCATAACATAGTTGGCGATTTTATCCTTTGTGCCACGATCTTGTATGGCATTCCCCACATATCCGTTTGAAGGCAATTTGCCACAAACCTCTGCCAGCTTTCTAACTTCGTGTCAAAGATTTTCCGCTGGTACTCCATTTTTAGGTGACGATAGGCTTGCAGGTTTATCTCCCTCTGCTCTAGGTCTATAGATCGTTGGTATGTTTTTCTTAACTGCCTTACCCTTCTCTTCAGGTCACTTAATTCTTCTGACCATGGACGATTATTAATCTGTAATCTAGGTTTTATTTTTGGAATCACTTGATCCATTGCTCTTTTTATGTTTTGTGTGATTGTTACTGCCATCTCATCAACATCATCCACTTTTACTATTTCCTAAGCCCTGTACACCTGCCTAATCTTTTTCCAGTCGGCTCTCCTGATGTTGTATTTTTGTAACGTTATAGGGTCCGCGCTGTCCATTGGTGTATCCTTACAGATTGTCATGCATATGAGATTATGATCACTTACCGTCCTATTTTCTTCCTCTTTCCAATCCACCACCTTACTCACAAGTTTAATGTTTGCCAGTGTTATGTCTATATTCGCTACAGCCCCTTCTCTGTTATGAAATGTGGGCGGTTGATGCGGCCGATTCAGGATATACATTTGCAGTTTGTCTATTAATTCCTCTATTTCACGTCCTCTGTCATCTGTTATGCCACTATGCCAGAGTGTCGATTTCGCATTTACGTCAGCCAATACCAACACTGGTCCATCCCAATAATCCTGTAGGATTGACTCGTTTTCGCCACATATCCGCATATCTCTTCATTGAATTGATAGTATTGGTTGACGACTATCAGCCTTCCGCTTCAGGTGCCTATCTCCGCCGTTACGCAGTGGGTGTCCGTGTGTTGCTGGACTGCAGTGACTGTCAAGTTTTTGTTGAAGGTTATTGTTGCGGTCATGGGATTAGGACCCTTCAAAATCGTGCGCGCTGTTATTGGAATACCTGGCAGCATTCCGTTCCTGGTATACGGTTCTTGCAGGCAGACTACATCCATTTTTAGGTCTTCAGCAACTTTCCTAATCTCATACAGCACCGCCGCGCTTCTTCCTGTATTTAGCTGTGGAATTCTGATGTCAGCTAAGTTCAAGGATGTCTCACTATTACGTAACAGTTCGGCTATTGCTTAGTATGATCTGTGACTAATCTTCCATGTGCACGAACTGCCTGTAAGTTCCTTCCAAGTCCAGGACCTCTTCCCTGCGCCTAAACATTTTCTGCACAAGTTGCTGAAGTTGTTCTACGTCAGTTGGTAAGTTGTGACTCCTGAGTTGAATCCTGTCTACCGCTTCAAGGACCGGGAAGGCAATTTCTTCGCCGTCTTTGTGAATTTTTCATATTAGGTGCCCGAGAGCTGTGCTGAGCAGCGTCGGTTCTTCCAGTCTGGACCGCTTTAAGTTGTCTTCAAACTGTTCATATATGAGCTTGGGGTCAACCCATTTATGGATATCAATGCTCGCTCTTCTGCTTATTTCTCTTTGGTGCTGGCTACCCTGATCGATCGGCTGATTTATTTGTACCAATTCTTCTCCCTGGTCATAATCGCTTTCCTCCTGATTACCGCCCCTGCTCGCACAGCACTTAAAAGCGCTCCATCAACTCGCAGAAGATGATCTGCTGCCTTTCCTTCCTTTGCGGTCGTTATTTCTTTTCCTGTATCACTCACCTCCGCCACTGTTTCGTACTACCTTTGAAACCATATCTGCACCTATGCTGACGTGAGTACCTATCGTCAAGTTTGCCGTTTCAATCCTGTCATAGTCCAGTCCGTCTATCCATACACTATCTCCTGCCGCCACCTTAACTAACTTACTATCTACCTCACGCATGCATTCTGTGGTACCCTCCCTAACTTGAGGTGTATCTTTGTTTTCAGCTTGAAGTATTAGCTCAAAATGGCTTTAACTTTCCAATTCTCGGGTGTGCCATCTGATTAGTTTTTCTCTAGCTGTTATCCTTCATAGGTCTCAGTCCGTTTCCAACAGGAGCTTCGGACGTTTGTATTTGTAGTGCGGGTTGTTAATTTCGTAGTTGCCCAAGTTTCTTATTAGGGGGCTTCTTGCGTCCTTGGCTTTCGTGTAGAGCATCTGAGCTTGCATCTTGACGAACTCGCCGATCTGCATAAGCTTAGGGTCGTTGTGAAGTGTGTCGTTTCTGACAAACATCCATGCTCCTGTCATGGAACGAAGCATCCGGTTTTGAAACACTTGTAACCGTTTCGGCACCGTGGGTGAATACGCCCAAGAGGGGCTTGCGTACGTCAGTACAGGGCGAAGCATGCTGATGTAAAGCAATCGTTTGTTATTTAACGAAAGTGTCGATTTGTGGTTGAGCAGCGGATACAGCTTGCAAAATTGCCCATACGCCTTTTGCAATACGTAGTCCGTGTTTGTTCGGAAATTTAGCGTCTTATCTAGAATAACTCCGAGATATTTGGCTTCTGTTTTCAACTGTATCTGGGTGTCGTATAGTGTCAGGTTCTCTATGTCGTTCGGGTATCTTCTGGTGAACAGTACCGCTTCGCTCTTCTGGGCGTTTACTTTAATCCTCCAACGAGTGTAGTAGGACTCAAGCACGTACAAATGTGTCTGCAGCTTCCTGTATATCAGATTGATGCTCCGTGATTGTGCGGATATCGCCGTATCGTCTGCGTAGATGGAAGTTTTTTGGTCCATTGGCAAGTCGTTGGTGTATAGACTGAAGAGGACTGGACCGACTATGCTTCCTTGTGGAATGCCTGCTTCGATTGCCCTCACCGACGATTTGGAGCTGCTGACGTAGAATTTGCGATCCGTCAGATAGGAGTGTATCAGACGGTCGTAGACTCTCGGGAAGTTCAGTTTGGCTAGCTTGTATACCAGGCCGTCGTGCCACACTTTGTCGAACGCTTTGTCAATGTCAAGAAAAACGCAGCCGGTGTGTTGCTTTTCGTTGGAGCCTCGGGTGATGTCCTCGGTCATTCGCAGAAGCTGTTGGGTGGTGCTGCGTTCCTTCCGGAATCCAAATTGCTCGTTGATCTGCAGAACAGTTGCTGTCATGTGGTCGGCGATTTGGTCGAGTAGTATTTTCTCAAATACTTTGCTGAGCCCCGAGAGCAAACTGATGGGCCTGTAATTGGTCGCCTTTTTGAGCGGTTTGCCTTGTTTCGGAATCATAATGACCTTGGCAAGTTTTCAGCATTCCGGGACGTAGGAGCGCGAAAAGATGCCGTTGCAGATGTTCGCGAAGACGCGGAGGGCCCCCTCCGGCAGAAGTTTGATTGTAGTGTTATTTATATCGCCGTCGCCGGGTGCTTTCTTGCCATTCAGCCTCCGAATTTTTTCGTTTATGTCTTCAACTGTGACTCGTTTCGCGAGGGAGTCAACCGGCCTGGCTAGAATGCGTCGAACGGAATTTGTTATTTGGTTGTTGAATCGCTCGTTCGTGACTGGATTAGCTTTGAACTGTTTCTCTAGGTTGTCCGCGAAAAGTTCAGCTTTCTGTGGAGGTTCGCAGGCCATATTTCCGTCATCGTCGGTTAGTGCCGGGGCGTAAGTGCGGGATTTCGTTAGCCGCCTGGTGCATTTCCAGAGAGAGTTATCCCGTGTTATTAAATCGGTAGCAGTGCTTGCCCACATCTGGTTACGGTGTTCTAGGACGGCATCTCCGACTCGACCAAGGCGTTGAACCGTGCGTGTTGTCTAGGATCTCTGTACTTCTGCCAGAGTTTTCTGGTGCGGTTTTTCTCTTTGATAAGAGACAAAACGTCTTCAGGGAGTTGGAAGAGAGGACGTTTTCTCGGTCATTGCGTGATGCACTCATCTAAACAGGTCCTGATGTTTTCTGTTAATTTTGCCGATTCCCGTTCGATGTCTTCTGGTGAGGCAACTTCTACGGAAGGATCCACAATTGCCGACAGTTTGTCGCGGTACATTTTCCAGACGACTTTCTTAATGAATTGGGCAGCAGGAGGACGGGTTCTGTGTTATAAGTTGGTCAGTGTGAGTAGAACTGGATTGTGGTCAGATTCTAGCTCTGGAAGACACCATATCCATAACCAGTATCCGCTGCCTATTTCGCTGAGCACGGCAATGTCTAGAATGTCACTACCTTGCTGGTGGAAGTAAGTTGGTTCTTCGGGTGCAGCAACAGCTAGTCTGTTAAGACTCGCATATCGTCGTAGAGTTTGCCCCCGTGCGTTTGAGACTCGAGAATTCCAGGAGGAGTGCTTCGCATTTAAGTCTCCAGCTAGTATTGCTTTTGTTTTAATACTTAGCAGCTTCGTAATATCGTCTGTGTCGAGGTGTTTCGTTGGGCTATTGTATACAGCCGCCAGCAGAATCTCCTCGCCACCCAGTTTGGTTATCACGGTTGTTGCTTCAACTGTGTTTAATGCTGGGCACGCTGTTTCATAGTGGGGTACGCTATTTTTAACCAAGATTGCTGTGCCTCCGCGAGGGTTATTCAGCCTGTCGTTACGGTAGACTACGTAGTTTGGCAGTTTGAAGTTAACTTTAGGTTTAAGATGGGTTTCGCAGACCATGATCACATCGGCTTTGCGTCGCTCTGCAGTTTCTCTAAGCACTGCGGTTTGATTGCGAATGCCGTTTGCATTCCAATAAATTATGTTTGTTGGTTTATTGTTCGCCATTATTAATGCGTAGGGGGCACTGAGAAACTGCTTCAGCCAACGTCAGTACTAGCTGTAGGGCGTCCTTGTGCTGGGCTTCCCTCAGGACCGGAAGATACTTGTCCGCCCACAATCCCAAGGCTTCGAAATTAGCTGCGCAGCCTAGTAATCCGTCCATGACTGGATCAGAGGCGGCGGTAGGTGTGTTGGTTACGGGTTTTCTAACTGATGCTGTTGCGGGTGTTTTCTCAGCGAGATTTTGTTTAAAATTGGGCACTTGTCTTGGTGTGATGAGTTTACTTTGCTTGCTCTTATCCTGAGTCCCATTTTGATTTGGCCGTGCGCTGTTCTTTCGCTTCCTTTTCTTCTTGTCTGTAGATGGGGTGATATCTTGCTGGCTGCTGGGCAGGCCAGGGGAGAAGTCAGTGTCTCGTGAATCCAGGCTGATTGTCTCGGTCGGCGTGGGTTCTTCGTTCTCGCGGGCCTTCACTATCTCAGCGTAGGTGCTCGTTCCCACACGTGCTGGGTTGACGATTGCGTGCTGTTTTTCTTGCTTCTGAGTGGTGGCTTTCTGCTCCTGCTTCTGGTTGGAGTTGTCATTCTTCTCTTGGTTAACTTTGTTCCTGGGGTTCGCTATGAGGGTGGCAAGGGTTTGGCACCCTCTGTAGCTGGCTGGGTGTGGTCCTCCGCAATTGCAGCAAGTTGCTGCCACATCGCTGGGCCTCTTGCAGTGCTTGGCGTCATGGTTTTCACCACAGCGGATGCATCTCAGTTTCGAGTGACAAAAGACGGAGGAGTGCCCAAATCTCTGGCGCCTGAATCATTGCGCGGGGCCTTTTCTGCCGCGGAAAATTTCTTCGCTCACCGAGAGGCCGCGTATTTCACTGACATCCGTCAGTGAGCGTGCGTCTGCGTTATTCATATAAACAAGGAATAATGGCGCAGGTTTGCCTTCTACCTTGAGTTGGACGACATGTTTCGTCTTTACTCCGATGTCGCTCAGGTTTAGCTTCAAAACGTCTGGGTTCGTCTTTATAGGCAGCCCCCTGATGACGAATTTTGAGTCGCGTTCTTCTTTTAGCAGAAATGAGTGGAATTCAATACTTTCGCTTATAAGGAGTCGAGTAGCATCACGATAGTCCTCTAGAGTCGAGAACTTCAGCTTTATAGCTTTGTCGCTTGCACTTGCCTTGTATGAAGTACCTGCAGCTTCAAGCTTGCCGGCCAATTCGAAATAATCGACGTTATAAACAAATGGTGGTGGTATTCGAGATTTCTTGGCGGGTCGGAAATCTGCTTCCATGTCCTCGCTATTGTCGTCTGCCATAGTGGTGTAAGACCCGACCTTCCTAAGCGTTGGTTTTAATTTGGGAAAAAAAAAGAAATCCCACCGCTGTACCACCAAATGTAAGACCCGAGATACGGGAAAGGGTGATTTAATTTTTGATAAAATGGCTTTCAACAAATAACCAAAATATTATAATTTATCCCTCTTGGACTTTTCTCACCCTTTGTTACCCAAAACTTTTACAAGCCGAATCGAGACGCTAACGGCGACCCCTTTGTCAGGAGCGTTCCTGGAATTAGTGGAAAAATAGCCAGGAGTCGTTCCGTTGCTCTCTTTGAACTCGGTATGAGTTTTAGCCCTTTTGATCTTCGGACTTACTACTTTGGAATTGTTGGATTTTCCTCCTCTCGGTTAGGTACTTATTTAATAAAAGGTTCTCTAAACTCTACTGTGAATAATAAATGAAATTCGGAAAGTTTAACAAATAAAATTATATTGGAAGTAAATTTGTATTATTACACATTAACAGATAATAATAGTAAAAAAACAAAAATTACAAAAAATAACCCGAAACTCGCCCGGGAAGAAAGATGGTGCGGTACATTTAGAAAAATGCGTTTTGTTAGTAATTGACAAACTTTTAAGCTAAAAAAACATGGAACTTACCGGGGATGAAACTTAAAGGATTTTTCTCGTATCCGTAACTCAGGAAAAACACTAACGATTTAGATTTACGAATATTGATTCGTTAACGAGCGAATTTATTTTAAAATAACTGACACAAAAAAAAACTACACGAAAACCGACCTTAAACTCTGAAAAATTAAATCAAAAATACAACCGAACTTAGAACAAAAATTAAACTAAAATTTCGACGAGTATTTAACGCGCAACAAACTAATGGAACCGGGAACTCACTCTCCTGCGCGCGACTTCTCTACTTAAGCCTTCGCCACCGCCCTCGAACCCCGAAGTGGGATCTTTTTCAAATTCAGCAAGTTTTTGAAAAAGTCCGTGGTTGATTCGGGCTTTTAGCGGCGAGCCGTTTTCCACTAGGTGGCGTATGCGTGTTGCTTTTACCATTTTTAGCCACGTGTCGCACGGTCAGAGCCAGAGAAGCTGGTCGCACGGTTTCTTGCTGATCCCTTAAAATTGAAAACAATCTTATCTCCGTAACTTAATATTTTCTCTAATTGGAGAGCACGTTCTAGACTACTGAATATAATATGTTTTCCCTGCGTTCCGATTTCGTGAGATCAAGTGAAATTTTTAAGAAAGAATTTATAATGATAATTTGGAAATTTCCCTACGCATTTTTCGGGTCCTTACATCCCTTCCCCCTTACTAAAGAAAAAGTTGACGAACAAACAACTTTTTCTAATGAATTAAAGAAAGTAAACATAATAAACAAGACCAAATAAACAGAAATACAATAATACGTCGAAGATGCTACCTCACCCATTTCTTTAGAACTTGAAACCTTAAAAAAAACAAAAATTGTAATGCATGAGATAACATTTACATGACTAACTACTATCTCTACTTGGGTCGTTTCTTGACACTAATTTTCCGAATTATTGCTCTTTTCACTCCCGTACTAACTCGTGTCAGATTTTGCTGACAATTCGCGCACTAACACTAGGACGGTCTATGGCACTGCCCAACCTCCGTCTGACCTGCTGATCGGTTGGAGTTCATGGTGTTCCGGGGCTGTTGATACCTCCAGGGTCGGGTAAACTCGGTTGGGTGTTGGTACTGTTGTTGGAGTCGCCTCTGCCTGGGTTGTTTCTGGATTGGGTGGACTATTGGGGAATGTGTCCCTTCCTTTAGTGTGAGCGTGAACATAGTAAATAGTTACGCTGTCCAGTAGGGCTCCGATTATTTTGAAACTCAGCTAAATAGATCGTAAAGTAGGACCCCATGGATTATGGTATCAGCCAAAAATTTGATACCCTTGAAAATGATGTAGATGCCCATTATTCCAGAAGTAATGGACCCCAAGGCGGTGAACCAATGGAACAGGGTGTTCCATAGCTGCTTGGCCCAATTCTTGATGGTTTCTTCTCCAGTGACCTGGTCGAAACTTGTCCCTTGGATGTCGAGTGACATACCCATGGCTCCTCTGGCTAAGATGCCTTCAACAGCTTGGCGTTCTACAGGTAGGATCATCTGACGTCGAAGTTGTTCCATATCTTCGGTTCTAGGATTTGTGGGGGAGGAATTTACTGGCATCCTCCAAAAACGTTGGTTAAGTAAATATGGTTGAAAAAGTTAGGGCTATAGATATGAGATATGTTGTTTGTAAAAAGCGAAGAGTGTGCAGTATATATATAAAAAAGGAAGTATTCAAATTAAAAAGAAGTTCATCCTGTTTATTCAGGACTTGGATCTGTACCAAATCTGGTCAAAGTCTTCGCAGTACCCATGGATGTTCTTCTGCGGGACCGGCACTTCTCGTATAGGGTCCCTGGACTTCCTGAGGGACTAGAGTGTCTCTTCTGCCTCTTATAGCAGGTTCGTTAATCGATAAGTCCGACAGGTACTCGCTTAGGTCTTCGACAGAATCCTCTTCATTTTCTGCCTCCTCAGGTTCATAAATCGGGTCATCACCCATCTCACTAGTGGCTGTTTCGTAGTCTTCTGTAGCGTCTAGAAACTCTTGTGACTGACTAAGTTCACCGTCCGAACCATCTACTGACCCATCAGCACTAATTTGTCGTCTCCATTCACTAGATGTTTTGTGACGGAGTCCGGGCTGATTTGTAGGTGTGTGACTTCCTGAGTGTTTAGTTCCATCGCTCATATCGTGTACCTATGGGCTTTGTATTGATAAATCCAAACTTGCTGTATCATTTCCTCCATCTTCGGTTTCGGATAACTCCGGTACAGGGTCACCATCATTGTTGCTCGGAACCTTTGCTGTTGGCTCTGGGAGGATAAAACTGCTTGGACCCATCCATTGTTCTTCGGCATCGTCGTCTTCCGAATCCAATTCTGACGGTTCCTCGTCCTGATACCGTCTCGGCCTTCCTCCAGAACTTCTACGACGACGCCTATTCTGAGTAGGTACGTCCCCATAGAATCGTTTCAATCGGTTTATATGAACTATACTTTCTTTATTACAGCCTAGTTGAACGATTTTATAAGTTACAGGTCCCATGACTTCTACAGCTTCGAATGGACCCTTCCACCGTTTGATAGTCCCTTCTTTACAACAGGGTCATTTAGATATACGTAATCACCAACATTAAACTCAACTCGTTGGGTTCTTTTATCGTATTGGACCTTTCTCTGTTCAGCTGTCCTTTTTAACATGTGTCTCACTCTTTCAAACACGTTCTTCAATCGAGCAACCATTTCCGAAGCTTAATTTTCGGCGTAATCATAACGTTGTCGACTTGACTTAAATACCTCGTCGTTCGGTAAAGTCATTTCACGACCATATACAAGGAAATACGGTGTTTCTCCAGTTGATGCATGAACTGTGGCTCGATGAGGCATTAACACATATGGTAAAATTTAGAGATATAATGCGATAACAAATCTTTTAGGACTCTATGAGTTCTTTCGATTATACTATTACTTTGGGTATGATAAGGGATAGTTTAAATTTTAGTTATTGCTAATTGTTTACAATTTCTTAGGTACTCCATGCCTTGTAATGATGTTTTCGACAAAGGCTTTAGCAATGGTTTCAGTTTTTTGATTTGGTAGAGGGATGGCTTCTGGGTACTTGGTAAAATAATCTTGAAACGTAAGTATGTATCGATTTCCATCATCCGTCACTGTTAACGGTCCAACAATGTCCATAGCGGTTACCTCAAATGGATAGTTTACTTCTTGAAGTAAGTTTAACGGTATTGGTCTTCTATGACTGGAGGTTTTCCTTGAATTGCAAGAATGACATTTACGCACATAATCCTCAACATCACGCTTCATGTTGTTCCAAAACATTCTCTGTTGTATCAAATTTAACGTTTTCCGAACTCCTTGATGTCCAACATATGGTGGATTATGATAATCTTCAATAAATTTTGTGACTAGGGACCTTGGTACAACCACTCTATCAGGCTCGTCTTGATGATCAAATTTGAATAAAATTCCGTCATCGTCTTCAAAATAATTTTCACTGGGACCTTTCTTTAAATTTTTCTTGATCCTTTGAATTTCAGGATCCTCGGCTTGTTTCCTTACGAGCTCTTGTTTGTCGATATACGGGATATACGGCGCCACTTCATGCTCTGCAGTGTCTTGTGGTCCTTTAGGCCTGATCCTTCGTTTTGGATGATAATCTCCATTTGAATTTTCATCAGTAGGATCTTCGTGACACGGCTCTTCGGCGTTTCGGTTTTGCTTTCTACCCTGAGTGGTTCTAGTGTTCACTTCTTCATCTTCCTCTAGCCCATAACATAATGTTTTCCCCGAACATTGAATATAAACAAAGTTTCTTCACTTTTACCATAAAGATTTCGGTTTTAATTTTCTTTCATTTATTTTCAAACGAGGAAATTTATCTTTAAACATTTCTAAAAATTTTCCGTGAATAATAAAATTTGAATTTTGACTGGCCTTAAAATCTTCAATCGTTATTAAATCCGGCAGTTCTTCATCTTGAGTCATGACGTCTGCCGTTGTATCTCGTAAAACAGTCTGGACTAGTTCTGTAAAGGTGGGTGAGAATTCTAATTCGTTGGTGCTTCTCAGAGAACATAATTCGCATTGAATGGCGCTAACATGTTTAACAGCTCGTTTTCCAAATAAATTAACAAATCTTGTCTTAAATTTCATTTTACTGCTCACAACGGGACGTAAATAAGCGAGAACAACGGACCAAAATAAAAACTCCCATCTCCTGGGACGTCATATTTCTTTAAATCTTTAAAACTTTCCTCTTCTAACTCTTGAGGTTTAACTCGCGCCCTTAAATTTGCCTTCATAACCCTTGAATCGTTTTGAGCTTCCACTACTTTTTCGACAGGAATCCGACTGAGTGCGTCAGCATGGTTATATTTTTTCCCTGGTTTGTGATGAATTTCAAAATCATATTCGGACAGTAATAAAGACCACCTAGCTAGAGTGAAGTAGGATCCTTCAATGAAAAGAGCCATTTTAAAGGTCGATGGTCAGTGTGAATGGTGAACTTCTTTCCGTAGAGATAACACCTGAAGTGTTTTATGACCCATACGACCGCTAAGCACTCCTGTTCAATCACTGAATAATTCCCTTCTGCTCGGTTCATTTGTCTGCTGGCATAGGCTATAGGTTTTTCTTCTCCTCCAACTTCTTGACTGAGGATGGCTCCTATAGCTGTTCCTGATGCGTCCGTTGAAACTATGAATGGTTTATTGAAATCCGGGTAAATCAACACTGGTGGGGTACATAACTTTTCCTTCAAATAATCAAAAGCTCGTTGTTGCTCTTCCGTCCATTCTAACTGGGATTCTTTCTTGGTAAGACTGGTCAACGGTATTGCCTTACGGGAAAACTCGGGTATGAACTTCCGATAAAATCCAACAAGTCCTAAAAATGCTCTTACATCCTTCACTGATTTTGGTCGTGGATAACTCTTCACGACTTGTATCTTCTCTGGATCCGGTTTTACTCCTTTTCTCGAAATAACATGACCTAAGGACTGTGCTTCCGTAGAAATAAACTTGCATTTTGATGGCTTTAACTTTAAATTCCCTTGATCTAACCTTTTAAATACCTCTTCAAGTCTCTCTAGGTGTTGGTCGAATGTCCTACTGAAGACAATTATATCGTCTAGGTAAACTAGACATTGTTCTCCTGTCATTCCTGACAACACTGAGTACATTAACCTCTGAAAAGTGCTTGGGGCGTTGACTAGTCCAAATGGCATACGCAAACATTCGTAGTGCCCATCCGGTGTCGAGAATGCTGTCTTTTCTATATCTCGAGGATCGACTTCTACCTGCCAATATCCACTGGCTAAGTCAAGTGTAGAGAAATATGTAGCATTTCCAAGCTGTTCAATAGTCTCTTGAAGATTAGGTAATGGAAAATAATCACGTTTTGTAATAGAATTTAAAGCGCGATAATCAATGCAAACTCGTATCTTGTTTTCACCCTCGGCAGCTTTCTTTTTCACCATGATAACTGGTGCTGACCAAGGTGAGTTGGACTCCTTAATAACTTTTTGATCTAACATTTCTTCAATCTGTTTCCTCAGCTCCATCCGCTGACTAAATGGTACTCGATACGGTGCCTTCGTAATTGGCATGTAATGATTCGATGCCTCACTCCCTGAGTACATCCCAGTTTACTATCATCCTTCATAAAAACATTTGAATACCTTCGGAGCAAAACTAACAACTTTCTCTTCTTCACCTCATCTAGGTGGTTTAAATCAAAATCCTCAACTATCCCAGTTGTCTTCTTCACAATCTTCTTGATGGCACTAATTACTTTTTTCTTTACTAGGGGCACTTCTATCTTTTCTCCATAGGCTACAACCAGATTCTTTGGCAGACGAATTGTTTCTTCAGAAACGTTAAGAATGCATATTGGAATTTTCGGCTTAGCCTTAGATATGGATCTCGCAACAGCAATTCCGTGGATTAAGATTTCTGTCGGTTCAACTAAAATTGTTTGATCAGGGTTGGCCAAACTCTGTTCAACTTCACACACGTATTGACATCTCGGAGGAATATCGATGGACTTCTTAATGCAAATTGGGTAGCTGCCAACTACTTCCTTCGCGTTACGCTTCGTCATTGGCAGTGACGATGGTAACTTTGGTTCTTCTTTCGATGTCACCTTCTTCGATTTCCTTTGCACCTCCTGTTCCGACGTAGTTTTCTTACTTCCCTTAACATTATTCTTTTCTACAATCCCCTTTTCTTTAACGTGTACCTTTCTTTCTTTTCCTTTGACTTGCTCCGTGCTAATTTGTGATTTCGAGCCATCTTCCAAAATCGCGGGGTATCCAAATAATAAACTATAATTTCAATTTGTGTTCCACTGAACACTGCTTCAACAATTTTCCTTACTTTGGTCCAATTAAGTCGATCAAGTCCGCGCCCTAACTTTGGCATTGCAAGTTTCCTAACCTTGTTGCGTAGACAATGGTTCTTCAGTTGTATTAGCGCTTGCTTTAATGAGTCTAAGGTGGGTTTTTGACAACTCTTCTCCTTGGTTACCAAATAATACACAAATCTGCGGCCATCCTCGGCCGGTGACAACACAGCGACATCTCCCGCCCTGATTTGTTGTCTTTTCAACCTTTCCACTTGACCATAACGTTTCCGAAACTGTACTGCGATCCCGCGTCCCATTTTAAAATCTTCAGCAACACAATGTGCTAAACTATATTCCACTGGAGCATCAAATACATCTCCACACACTTGTAACAGTTCAAGGCCCTTCTCTCCATTTTGACTTTGACTTCTTATCTCTCCAAAACGTTCTTTTTGTCCCCTTTTGTTTTCTCGGCGTTCTGTCTTACTCTCGTCGTTTTCGAAATCTCCTCCGGCTTTTCTTTATAATTGTCTGTCTCACGCTCCTGAATACCCCCTAATTCCATTACTAATTTTTCATCTCGAAAGCTAATTTTCACATCGCATTTACGAAAGAAATCACGTCCCAATAGCCCATCTGTCGCAATGGCTATCGAATCTGAGCATACTACGAAGGGGACAAGAATTTGTTGCTCACCTATTCTGAGTTGTACTGAGACTTCTCCGAGGCAAGGCAATTCTTGACCTGAACTTCCTCGCAGTGCACTTCCGGTTCTGGGACCAATCTTGGCTCTAATTTTTCTAACAAAACTTTCTTTTAAAATAGAAACCGAGGCACCTGTGTCCACTAATAACACGGCCTCTCGCCCATTTACTCGGGCCCATATAACAGCATCTCCCTCTTCATCTTCGACAATTTCTTCACAAGTTAGGGGTATTCGACTATCTTTCTTCGGCATTAATTTTGTCCTATTTACTTCCGGGGGTTTTCTTCTAAAATTTCCATTTGGGGCTTGACTTTGGATTAGTGATGCGCATCCTTTTGCGAAGTGTCCTGCTTGTCCGCATTGATGACAGGTAATTTGATTTGCAGGTGGACCTTCAGTTGCATAATGTCCAGGGCGCCTACATTTGAAACAAATAATCTCGATATCCTTCTTAAACGGCTGTGGACCAGTTGCTTGTTTAGGGTATCTGCTTTCCGTAAACCTTGGTGGTTGACTTGTTGAGAAATATTTTCTAACTCCTGGCTTAGGGAGCGTAGTATTTCTTCTATCATTCAAGGTACGTTGCACTTGACCTTTCCTATTTCGTAACCTTTCGTTAAATTGTCCTCGTGAAGGGTTCAATGCTTCGCATTCATTTATGTCTAACTCTGGTTGCGTAAAATAAAGGTCATTCATCCTCCTAAATTGTGTCAATATCTGGCTACTAGTCTCCGCTTGACTTGCTAACTCGACGACCTCGTCAAAACTTTTCGCAGGGGCGCTACTAAGTTCGAGAATTATCATTTGCAATAATTCCGGGTCAAGTCCTCTTCTAAATTGCTCTATAAGATCTCGATCTTGCCGAACCTTGACAGCTTCAACTTGTGCTGGCTGTGCTGAATCAACATATTTTAAATTTTCTTCCAACAGGGGCTTTCCTACATTTCTAATTCTCGTTACATACTGATGTATGGTTTCTTTGGGTTTCTGAATACATTTATTTAATTCTAACTGTGGTTGACCGGGTAAATACTTCTTAGTGAATCGTTTCTTCAAAATTTCTTTAAACTCCGTATAGGTTATCGTGGAGGTTAACAATCGGGGATCGGATTCCAAAAATTTATAAGCTTCTCTAGATAACTGATATCTCGCAACCTCTAAAGTTTCTGCTTCTGTCCAATTGTCAATATTAGAACGTTGAGTCAATTTAGTGAAAAATAAAGTAATATCTTCATCAGCTTTCCCCGAAAAATGTGGCAAATTAACTAACGTTTGGCCAATAGTTCTAGGCATGATAATTTGGACAGGGTTTTGAGTTGACGTGCCTTGATTTGCTTCTGCCATTTGATTTGATTCTGCCATTCTTAATCAAACAAACCGTTTTTTCGCGATCTAAGAAATCTCACTTTGACGAATTATTACATAACGAAACAAAACAAAACAAAATAGATCTCAACCTATCCAACAATTCCAAAATTTCTTATTTTCACAAAACTACACAAAATTAAAAAACAAAATCAATAATTAATAATCAATTATTTAAATAAAAATCTACAACGCTGCCACCAAATGTAAGACCCGACCTTCCTAAGCGTTGGTTTTAATTTTTTGGAAAAAAAAAGAAATCCCACCGCTGTACCACCGAGATACGGGAAAGGGTGATTTAATTTTTGATAAAATGGCTTTCAACAAATAACCAAAATATTATAATTTATCCCTCTTGGACTTTTCTTACCCGTTGTTACCCAAAACTTTTACAAGCCGAATCGAAACGCTAACGCGGACCCCTTTGTCAGTAGCGTTCCTGGAATTAGTGGAGAAATAGCCAGGAGTCGTTCCGTTGCTCTCCTTGAACTCGGTATGAGTTTTAGCCCTTTTGATCTTCGGACATACTACTTTGGAATTGTTGGATTTTCCTCCTCTCCTGGTTAGGTACTTATTTAATAAAAGGTTCTCTAAACTCTACTGTGAATAATAAATGAAATTCGGAAATTTACAGTTGGTTCTTGTCCGATGAAATTTGTATCACAAAATCTTTTAAGCGGACACTAAATCGCGCACTATACACTTACGTTTCGCAGTCGTTCGACAGCTTCGTCAGAAGTGAAAAATATGTTGTCAAAAAAAAAATAATTGTGAAACGTTAAGTTATTTAAAATTATTTTTTATCAAAAAATTTATTTTTTTTGAAAAAAAATTATAATTTTTTTTTGACAACATATTTTTCACTTCTGACGAAGCTGTCGAACGACTGCGAAACGTTAAGTGTATAGTGCGCGATTTAGTGTCCGCTTAAAAGATTTTGTGATACGAAATTCGGAAAGTTTAACAAATAAAATTATATTGGAAGTAAATTTGCATTATTACACATTAACAGATAATAATAGTAAAAAAACAAAAATTACAAAAAATAACCCGAAACTCGCCCGGGAAGAAAGATGGTGCGGTACATTTAGAAAAATGCGTTTTGTTAGTAATTGACAAACTTTTAAGCTGAAAAGACATGGAACTTACCGGGGACGAAACTTAAGGGATTTTTCTCGTATCCGTAACTCAGGAAAAACACTAACGATTTAGATTTACGAATATTGATTCGTTAGCGAGCGAATTTATTTAAAAATAACTGACACAAAAAAAACTACACGAAAACCGACATCAAACTCTAAAAATTAAATTAAAAAATACAACCGAACTTAGAACAAAAATTAAACTAAAATTTCGACGAGAATTTAACGCGCAACAAACTAATGGAACCGGGAACTCACTCTCCTGCGCGCGGCTTCTCTACTTAAGCCCTCGCCACCGCCCTCGAACCCCGAAGTGGGATCTTTTTCAAATTCAGCAAGTTTTTGAAAAAGTCCGTGGATGATTCGGGCTTTTACCGGCGAGCCGCTTTCCACTAGGTGGCGTACGCGTGTTGCTTTTACCATTTTTTAGCCACGTGTCGCGCGGTCAGAGCCAGAGAAGCTGGTCGCACGGTTGCTGATCCCTTAAAATTGAAAACAATCTTATCTCCGTAACTTAATATTTTCTCTAGTTGGAGAGCACGTTCTAGACTACTGAATATAATATGTTTTTCCTGCGTTCCGATTTCGTGAGATCAAGTGAAATTTTTAAGAAAGAATTTATAATGATAATTTCCTTACAGTGGTATTGCTCGTCTCCGAAGAAACAGATAGGCGCCTTTTCTTCGTATCGTGCGTTGCGTTAGCACTGCAACTTGAAGGTGCAAACATGGTGTTAGCCGCCATCGCTGGAAAGCGCTCTGGTTTGCCTTAGCAAAGGCAAAGAAATATGTTACTTCTACGGTGAACTTCTTTAACGTTTTACACGTCTTATCACTATAAACTCTCATTCACTACTTGTCCTCCTGTACTCCCCATCCCTAACTCTACCCTTAATGTCCTTAAAACTACTAACTAATCCTACCTTAATGTTGCCTTCATTTACAGCTTCCTTCTCTCTGTCTTTGTCGGTGCTCTTGTGCCCTTTTCCTGCTGTTGTTTACCCTGGATGAAGATTTCTTAGACCTGCTTGACCCTCCCATTGGTTCACTTTCCCGTTCGTGTAGTGTCTGCTCATTTTCACTTTTCACTTTAACTTTACACTCCATAATCCGTGCGAGATATCAGTCTTTCCAACAACATTTGGTGGATCTGACAGTCCTTACCTTTACACTTTTTGTCCCTGTTCGCACATGGGATACACTTAGCCACCTTATTTTTGTCTGGCCAATCCGCTCTTCTGTGCCCTTCACTACCACAATGTCCGCAAATCTCATCCTTACTTGTGCAATATTTGGCCACATGCCCCAAATCTTGGCACTGCATGCATTTAGGCACAACAATGTAAGTCCTTAACGTCAATGGCCGAGAAGGCCAGATACAACCGCTTCTGTCTCAAAACTATATTTCTCAAGCGGGCACTAACTTCACAGATGTGATGCACCGTCAGCTTGTTTCTCGGTACCGTTTTAAATTTCATGACAAAGTTGTTTTCAAATTCCTCTTCGGTCATGTGCTCTGAAAAGTTTTGCTGATATGCCAATTTGCATATTTTTTCCTCCGTCAGGTCAACCGGCACGTTGTACATAATCATCAAGGTTTCTTTTTTCTTGGCGGCTCACATTTCATCGTTTCCTTCAGCTACCTGTTGTTCGTGATTTTTTCTGCTTCCTTCTCATTTTCCATCTCAATTATCATTGCATTTTTAGTTGTTCTTATCGCTTTTATTTTAATTTTTTCCTTTGCCGAATCTATTGCCCTTATAAAGTCCTGCTTTACTTTTCTTATGTCCTCGCCAGTTTTTGATGTTACAAAAATCGTCGTTTTCGGTGCTCTGTTGATTTGTTGAATAGTTTGTGATCGTTTGTCCAAGTTTTGTTGTGCCGTAATCGTCGCATATGTTGGCATTGTTTTTTCAGGTTCCGCAGTTTTCCGGTTTTCTAGAGTTTCCACATCTGCCCGGAGTTTTTTGATTTCCCCGACTAATTCAGCTTGTGCAAGTGCCCATTTTGTTACGAGCACTTTGAGCTGTTCTAAGTTGCTTTTTCTCAGTCTATTGCTAAGATCCAATTCGTTATCGATGTATTGCGTTAGTTCGAAATACCTCGCTTCAATATTCGTAGATGCTGCAGTTTGTTTCGCGGGAGCAGCCTTCCTCCTGAAAAAGAGAATAGAAAGGACACTCTTCAGAAAAAAATCGGTCGAAAGTTTGCACACTATCTAACGGGAATGGGACGATTCGCCGTCGCCAATTCGCCGTCGGACCAATTCGCCGTCGGATCAATTCGCCGTGGGATCAATTCGCCGTTGAACCAATTCGCCGTCGGGCCAATTCGCCGTCGGACCAATTCGCCGTCGCGTTCACAATTTCAACTTACAGATGACTTTTAGTCATTATATAATTTAGTTATCAAATAAATTGTATCTTCTTTTAATTAATTATGAAATATAAGTAATATATACATGCATCATTAATGATAAATGATTTATTTATTTTAAAACTACCGATGGTGAATTAACCGCTGGCGAATTTATCGACGGCGAATCGGCGACAGCGAATTTACCGCCGGCGAATTTACCGACGGCGAATTGTAATAATAATAATAATAATAATAATAATAATAATAATAATAATAATAAATATCTTTATTTTTGTTGGCGGAGTTCAGCTGAAAGCTGCTCGACCACTCAACCAACTATTACAAAGAGTATGGACATAAATAATAATATTATGTATGTAGGTATACATCACAAACTAAAATTAACAGATATAAACCAGACTAAAACTAGACACTGAAGAAATAAACTAAAAAGAAAAACTAAAGAAAAACTAAAGATGCGCATTCATTGCACGGAAAAGAGTCGATCTCTATATTTAATTTTGAAATTACGCGGTGGTAGCATCCTAAATTCATGTGACAACTCATTATAGAGCTTTATAGCCCAATAAGAGAAAGATCTCTCAAAGAAAGTGGTATTATGTTTAGGAATATGTAATCCACTGATGCGTCTTAACAGTCTGTCATGTAAAAAGTGGCGGGGAATCAGTAAAGAGTGCAAGTAAGATGGACACGAAGTTATGTAGACTCTATGAGTAAAGCAAGCCATATGAAGTAATCTTCTATTACTCATATTTAACCATTTTGTTGCAAGAAGTTTAGGTGAAACGTGATCATATTTTCTCAGACCGTAGATGAACCGCAGGCATGAGTTTTGAGTTCGTTGGATACGAGAACGAGTTAAAAAGTCAATACACAGGCCATAAACAGTATCGCAATAGTTAAATCTGGACAAAACTAAGGAATCACACAAGTGAATTCTTAATTTAATTGGAAGAAACTGTCTGTTCATATAAGTGTTTTAACGTAACATAAGATTTTTGAACTAATTTACTTATATATGTCGTAAATCTCAAGTTATAATCAAGAAGAATACCCAGATTTTTTACAGTATCACTAAATGACAATGTAACGTCGTTAACAACAATACTCATACCGTTTATGGCCCTCTGACGATCTTTAGGATTACCAAAAATTATCACGGAGGATTTCTGAGGATTCATCTGTAAACAGTGTGCTGTAGATACTTCAGTTAACAGTCTCACATCCTCATTTATTAAATCTGATGCCAGATTAAGATCGGAAGAGGGAAAACTATAATACAGCTGTGTATCGTCAGCATAAAAGTGAGATGTACACGAACGTAATTTACAATGAAAATCCGATGTATACAGAGAATATAGAAATGGTCCTAATATAGAACCTTGTGGGGCACCAGATTCAACTTGACGAAATGACGACGTGAGACCGTTCATACAAACAGCCTGTGTTCTATTACCAAGGTATGAAGATATAAAGCGAACAGCAACGTCATCAAAGCCAAAGTAGTGTAATTTCGCACAAATTAGTTGGTGGTTGATTGTATCAAAAGCCTTTGAATAGTCGATTAAAACTAAGGCAGTAAGAAGACCAGCGTCAGTAGATCTGAAAATATCATCCGTGACTTTCAAAAGAGCAGAGCCCGTACTATGTCCAACCCTGAAACCCGATTGTGTATCAGGCAATAAATTATTTATATCAACATATAACTTAAATTGATTGAGAGCTATTTTCTCAAGACATTTAGATAAAATTGGCAACAAGGAAATAGGACGTAGATCACCAAAAGTTTCAACGTGCCTGAGTTTAGCAATAGGAATAACCAAAGCATGTTTCCAGGCCTCTGGAAATTCACCTTGCATAAGGCACTGGTTAATGATATGCGTTAAGTATTTAGTTAAAAATGGAACACATGATTTAACCATCTGCAGGGTTATGCCATCGTAACTATTGGCGTTCGATTTGAAAGATTGAATTACTTTGTCTACTTCAGAATCTGTAACTATGTGAAATGTAAAGCAAGATTGCCTGTTACACAAACGATTTTGAAGATAAAATGACAAAGTATTGTCAGACACAGAACTATTTTTAGTTACATTTAATCTCTTTAAGGCTTTCCAAATAAGTTGTTGATTACTCTGCCTACAAATAAATTCTAAATATGCCTTTTTTTCTCGCCGCACCGCAGATGTGACTAAATTTCGAAGTGTTTTATAATAAATCCAGTCATTGGGAAGCTTAGATCGCTTAAATTTATTGAGCGCATTATTACGTGACCTCATCATAATCGTAATTGCGTCAGTTAACCATGGACATGGAGATTTTTTAGTCAATTTAACTGTTTTAAGGGGAGCATAAATATTGAACAGCGCAATTATATTATCATTAAGAAACTGAACTTTGTCATTAATTTCATTAACATCAAATATGTTGCCCAAGGAATAGAACGCAAACCATCAATAAAATGTTGAAAATCAAAATAACGAAAATCACGAAAAGTATGCAAACGTGCACGCGGAACAGGTGCGGAAAAGTTTAAAGAAAAGTATACTAGCCTATGATCTGTGAAGTGTACATCTATGAGTCCAATATTAGAGACAAGCTCTTGTTCACTTACAAGCACCACATCAAGCAAGGTGCTGCTATAGTTAGTGATTCGCGTTGGTTCATCTACCATCTGAGAAAGACCATAAGAATTTAAGACTGTTAAAAATTTAATAACTTGATTATTATTTAGGTTATATAAATTAATATTTAAGTCCCCTAAGCATATGACTTCTTCAACAGTGGGCAAGACATTAGCTATAGTGGTTTCTAAATTCTCCAAAAAAGTATTAACATTATGACTAGGCGAGCGATAAACAGATCCAAAAGCTAAATTTTTACCTTGAATTTTAATAGAAATCCAGAGTTGTTCAATTGCCACTCCAGCATCAATATTAATTAATTTATATTGTAGATTGCTATTAATATAAAAACCTACTCCACCACCTCTGCTGTTTCTATCTTTACGCAATAGAGTAAATCCAGGGATGCGAACTATATCAGAATCAAAGCCTTCATATAGCCAAGTCTCAGTTATTGCAACTAGATCATATGAATTATCTAAAACTAACTCTACAAATTCCTCAAATCCCGTACATAATGAACGCACATTTAGCAACGCACACTTAAACAGTATGCCGTAATATTCAGCTCCATGTTAATATCTGGACATAATAATAAGTTTTAAGTGAGAGTAGCATTACATTTAGAAATTAAACTAATTAAGTTGTTATAAGAATACAATACGAGAAAATAAATTAAATAAACAACGTTCTAGAAAAACAGATTTTTTGTTACAAATTAACAATAACCCTGTGAATTCAACAACAACGCACTCATGTCATCCACCGAAGCTTTGTGGACTCTGCTGTTAACGGACCAAAAGATTGAACCGTCCTTAGTCCACGTATTGGACGCCCCGAACTTCTTAATGGCTTCGCGGAGTACTCGATGCCGATAATTGGTCAGGTCTTCCCGCATAACCAATTTGCTGCCCTTCAAATGCTTCTTAGCAGCATAAACCTCCGCTCTCTTCCTGTACGAGCAGAATTTCACTATAATTGGACGAGGATTGCCGGTGCGGTTATTCACTGGCCCAATACGATGAGATCTTTCAACATCATGTAAAGAGACTTTAACGCCGATCTTTTCATTAAATATATTCATAATCAAATCATCGGTGCTTTCAGATTGGCTTTCAGCAATGCCAAATATTCTAAGGTTGTTGCGGCGTGTATATTGTTCAAGATTATCTATTTGGTGATTTACATCAACAATCTGAGTTTGATTTTGCTTAGTTTGATTGACAAGAGTTGCGATAGTGTCATTAACAACATCCAATTTGGCGTTAATATCAGTTAAAATTGCTGCTGACATGGAAGTAGAAATTTGCGATATAATTGACTGCATGGAAGCATCATCCAGAGTGACCGCGGTCGGCCTCAAATTTTTAGACATATTGAAATATTCCGATTAGAGCGACACAAACTTGTTTGCGGTGAACTGGAGTTCAAAGTTCATCAATTTCTCACACAAGCGAATGACTTAATAAAAATATCAATATACCGATGAACAGTAGTCAATTCCACTTACGTAAACCAAGTCCAGCACAGTACATTCGCGTTTTAAATATGCACAGAGAAAAAACAACTACTTAAAACCATTTAAAACTTGCAAAATAAACGGAGCTGAAAACAACGTGTTATTCACACACACACATGCTCAACTTTTCAATTGTACCTATGGCGAATTGAGGACCTTGCTGCAAGAACGACGCAGCTCCAATTTTAACGTAAATTGAGGTTTTATACTAGTAAAATTATACGAAACATGTACTATCGTTTAGTGTAAGAACCACGCAGATCCTATCACTGCATGTACCTTAAGTTAGTGAAATAGGAGATGCGTCTTGTATCATTGGCGCAAGAAACCAAACTTGTTTTTTGCGTTTTTCCCAAAAGTCTTAATCTTGAAGCTGCGTCCTTCTTGCAGCAAGGTCCTCAATTGTGCCTACGACGAATCGGCGACGGCGAATTCGCGACGGCAAATCGGCAACGGCGAATTCGCGACGGCGAATTGGGAACGCGAATCGGCGACGGCGAATTGTCCTACACCCCCATCTAACCGACGTATACATAACTACTATAGATGAAGGGCGGCAATAATAATTGATTCGCAACTAAAATGGGCGGTTCATTTAAATCCTTGGAAGGTTACATTTTGAAATATTTGTTACGTTTAATGCAGTGGTTGGCAACCATTTACATAATAAGGGCCGCACCATAATTATGGCAGATTTTTGCGGACCGCACTCTTATAATTCGAACCTGAAATTTTTTAATAAAATATGTGACGTAGTTAGACACTTTTTTATTATATTAATACATTTTTACAAAAATACAAAAGATCATGACTATTCAATGAGATCTTTGTGGTAGTACTTTTTCCGCGAGATCATGAAAATTCACTTGTATGTTGGTGGTAACTATTCGTAGCTGGTCGCAGAGGTGCAGTGACATTTTTTCTTAGAGTTATTTTTGAAAAGGCCTGTTCGCAAATTTATGTACTTATACATATACAGGGTGAGTTATTAAGCGCCCCTTCTTCCATAGCTCATTTATAGAACGAGATAGAATTTTTTTCTTTTACAAGGACATTCTACCTATTGAGCACTATAACCTAAAATTATTTTGATACATACAGAGTGTTACATAAAATAATGGCAGCATGCAGCGGGATTTTTTTAATGGAACACTCTGTGTATTTTCCTATAGAAAGATATAACACTCGATCCTCTAAACAGCAGCACATAAAATATTTATATTTATTTAACCAATTAAGAGTAAATTAATATTTTATCGAAAACGGTCTGATTTTCAACTTCTCTTAAAATACTTACTGTAAACGTATCGTTTGTCGTACGGGAATAAAAATAGGTAGTGTTATAAATTAAAGTATAGGTAATAACCCAGATATAAATTCATTTAGTGTCATTTGTTTTTTCAAGTGTTCAAGCCTGTGTAATTGTCAGATTTTCAAATTGCCGTTATTCAATTTTTTTAAATGCAACCCCCCTTATCTCTTTTCACGAATAGAGAGTGTTCATGTTCCTCTTCAATTCTGTTATAGGTTTTCTGCATATAATTCTTACAGTTTTTTTGCTATAATAAACTTTTTACATTTGTACTCTAAAATCAATATTAAAAAGTTATTTAACGTACCGTATTTTAATTTTTTAAGACAGCGCCCTCTATTTCATAAAACAGATGGATAATATCAAGTTTACAATTGGTTACAGACTCTTATTACATTAAAATCATCGTATTTTTATTGTAATACAGTTCTTTCACTTTGTTGTAATTAGCAATGTCTTAAAATTGATTCGATGTGGTTTACAACAAAAGAAAACATCAGTGTTTACAAATAATTACCTTAATGTAAAAATTGTTGTACTTCAAAAAAAATATACAAATAATAAATTAATGATCTAACAAGTAAATGAAAATCGGTGAATTTCTTTTGTTCAAGTATTCAGATTTTATTAAATCAAATGTTAATGAAGACAACTGAAGCTTAGGAACTACATCGAATCAATTTTAAAGCATTCTTAATTAAAACAAAATAAAAGGACTGTATTATAACAAAAATACGATGATTATAATGTAATAAGAGTCTGTAATCAATTGTAAACTTGATATTATCCATCTGTTTTATGAAATAGAGGGCGCTGTCTTAAAGAAATTAAAATACGGTACGTTAAATAACTTTTTAATATTGTTTTTAGAGTAAAAATGTAAAAAGTTATTATAGCAAAAAAACTGTAAAGATTAGATGCAGAAAACCTATAACAGAATTGAAGAGGAACATGAACACTATCTATTCGTGAAAAGAGATAGGGGGGGTTGCATTTAAAAAAATTGAATAACGGAAATTTGAAAATCTGACAATTACATAGGCTTCAACACTTGAAAAAACAAATGAGACTAAATGAATTTATATCTGGGTTATTCCCTATACTTTACTTTATAAGACTACCTATTTTTATTCCCGTACGACAAACGATACGTTTACAGTTAGTATTTTAAGAGAAGTTGAAAATCAGACCGTTTTCAATAAAATATTAATTTATTCTTAATTGGTTAAATAAATATAAATATTTTATGTGCTACTGTTTAGAGGATCGAGTGTTATATCTTTCTATTGAATACACAGAGTGTTCCATTAAAAAAATCCCGCTGCATGCTGCCATTATTTTATGTAACACTCTGTATGTATCAAAATAATTTTAGGTTATAGTGCTCAATAGGTAGAATGTCCTTGTAAAAGAAAAAAATTCTATCTCGTTCTATAAATGAGCTATGGAAGAAGGGGCGCTTAATAACTCACCCTGTATAAGTTAACAAATATAACAAATTAAGTTATAACAAATATAGTTAGCTTTTGTCCTGCGAATTTGCGAAGACGAGGAAAAGTGTTTTCAGAAATCCTAGAATAAAACTTTTGAAGATCGCTGCATGACGTAAAGGCGGATTTCAGTTTTTCGTTGGCTTGTAATTCTATAAGTTCCATCTGTAGCTCCTCTTGTGCATTTTTCACTTCTGCATTAAATGGATCTGCAAATATTTGAAGTTTTTGGGATATAAGTTTAAAATCGCCAAATCTCTCATCAAATTTCGTCTCAAGTTTTGAAATTACTTCTAAAAATGTGTTTTTTGGCCAAAAGATGTCTGACTCGTTGAATTCTGTCATTATTTCTCGGACACACTCCGAATAAAAGAAGTTTTTATTTTGAATATGATGTTTCAACAATTTTAATTTCCCTCGAAATGTTTTTACTGCTGTCCAGCATATGTGACTAGTTTTTGGTGTCCTTGTAAAGTAAGGTTCAGTGTATTTAGCATGGTAGTTATAACACTTATAACTGTTAAAAACGCAAATTCTAGTAATCAGTTACGATCAGAGAGCTGCTGTAGTTGCTGATTCTTTTCGGTCATAAAAATATCGATTTCCTTTCTCTGTGTAGTACTGTTCCTCTGCTAAGCCAACGAACTTCCGAGTAAAACAGTACATCACCGTATTCTGCTTGAATTTCATTCAAAAATTCTTTGAACTGACGCGACGGTGAGAAAGTGCATTTTTTCGAATAAAATTCACCGTTATTACATCTTTCATTATTATCTATTGATGACTTCTTCAAAAATTTTCCGCACAGGGCTTCTTGGTGATTTATGCAGTGAAGTATTATAGGCAATTCAGATGGTACTGCAATTACTTTATCGCGAATTAGTGCTACTAAACCCGTTCTATGACTGCACATATTTGGTCCTCCATCAGTTGTTATCCCTTTCAATTCTCGCCAACCTAGCCCGAGTGAAGATAAAGTTTCCGCCACGTTTGAAAATAAAATTTCGCTAGTTGTACGTCCTGTTAGACTGCAAACTACAGCTAACTCTTCTGTGAGATTGAGTTTCTCGTCAATTCCCCTAATAAAAATTAAAAATTGCACAGAATCAGTAATGTCTGTCCATAGCGAGAGAGTATGAAACAAAATGTTTTGATCTCTGATTTAATTAGGTTTCTCAGTTGTACCACAATAGCTTCCGTTCTACGCACACATGTACGCGTCTATTTTCTTTTTCTTAGGACACACTTCATCCACTGCATCTAATATGCAACTTTTAATAAATTCTGATTCTGTAAAGGGCCGACCCGTTTTTGCGATGCGATATGCAATTTTAAATTCAGCTTTGACACCGGAAAAATTTTGAACGGCAATCTTTTTAAAAACATTCTGCTCCCTAACTAGCGCCGCTTTAAGAGCATTCGCAATTAATTGTTTGCATACAAGGCATAGTATATTGTAGACATCGGCGGTAATGTGCTAGTTTTCCAGGTCGAGAGAAGATATGGACAACTAAAAAATAGTAAAGGAGACTGTGGTTTACGAAATAATTGAAATTAATCACCGCCCATAATATTAGTAAGATATGGACAGGCGAGGCGAGGCGCAGCCGAGCCTGGCCACTTCTTGAGGCCCGGAAAACCACATTACCGCTATGGTTTACACATTATTATTTTTTTCCTACACAACATTATAATTAATTTTGTTAATATCACACAAACGTTTTTTTCTTGAAATAAAAATATTAAAATTGATTTTCTAATCTAGATGCTTGTTTACAGTCTTGTATGTGCTAGTGTGGCCGAGCGGTCTGAGGCCTCAGTCTCTTCGGAGGCATGGGTTCGAATCCCACCGCTGACAAGTTGAATTTTTTTTTCTTCATAATTTTAATTCTTTTTAAAACCAAATACCAGTGGAATTAGATAAAAAAACTTACGTTAATTTTTTTATGTTGATGAGAATGCATTCCAGAAATTATTGTTGTGCCACCTAGTGGTAAAGCTTCGTGAATTATTTTCTCGGCTAGGCATTTATGTTCATTTTGCCGGGCTAGCCGTGGAAACGTTTGCTTTCTCCTCTCTGATGAGGCGGTAAAATTGAATTTTATAATAGTGTAGGAAAAAAATTAATTTTCCTATAAAATTTATACCAATGTTTAGAGTTCCAAGCATAGGCTCCCCCATATAGCTTTTAAACTTACCGTTATATTCGATGAAAAAATAATCATATAACCACTCTGTTTTCATCTGCAATTTTTCTTTTTAAAGCCATTGTAAGTCTTACTCAAATATTTGATGTTACTAAGTACAATTCTGTCACTAAGGCTAAGAGCATACCTTATCGGTTGTCGGTTAAAAACGAATAGTGCCGATTGCGACAAACCATATAAAATTCTTAAAACTTCAATTCAAAAATTTCACACGAAAATATCTTTTATCTAAGCTTCGCGGGCCGCAGAATTAATATTACGGGCCGCGCGTTGCCGACCGCTGGTTTAATGCATACATTTTGTTAATACACGTACAATTCAATTAGTATATACGTGTACTATTATTATTTACAGTCCCTTCAGTTGTAAAAGTTCCTCCTAGAACAGTCTTTCTCAAAGTGGGCGATAACGCCCCCTTGTGGGCGCTACAGGCCTACAGGGGGGCGGTAAAGGGCACAAAGAAAATTTGGGGAAACAAGATAAGACTCATATATGGCAGGCTATAATTTAACTAAATTTATTAAAGTAATGATTGCGATTGTGATTTTTAAGATGTGGTAAAGTTAAAAAATTTAGGGGGCGCTGGAAAATAATTGATTCTCAAAGTGGGTGGTAGACGAAATTAGTTTGAGAACCTATGTCCTAGAAAATACAAAGTGAAACGTATTTGATAAAAAAAAGAATAAATGAGGGTTTTAATGCAATGATAATATAATAGAAACATCCAAAATAATAAACAGGAAGGACTGTATTAAGTAATAGGGTATAAAGTGAATAAATGAATTTGTACATTAACAAAATTTATACATTAGACGTAATTAAATTCGATCCTATCTAATTAAATAGTATAAAATATTGTAATTACACTTAATAAAATACTTATGTATTGAGATATAGTTATATTGAGAACTGAGAAGTAAATATTTATATAAAAACGACAATATACAAAAATTACTTAAAAAGTAGTTTATAGTTTATTAAAAAAATCGAAATATTGGTTTAACATATTAGAGATTATACTAACACGTACACTACAACATTAATAAAATATCTACAATAAATAGTGATGGCAGATGTTCGAGCATTTTTAAATTTTTTTTAATGTTACATTGCAATTTGTTCTACTATTTTTCTCAATAAAAAGCTGTTTACTTCTTGTGGGCAAGGGTCACACTTTTTAATATGTTTTATCATCTGAAGAACAGCATGAGCTGCATTTTACAAAAAATGCACTTGGCATATTTTTTATTGTTTTTGAAAGTTTTATTAAAATAACACCAAATTATAGAGTCAGTTGTAACCATTTGCTTAAAGAAAAACTTAAATCTAAATAATTTATAATAACAGAACACTCACTCAGGGTTAAAAAGTACCCGTTTTAGGGTTACGGCATTAAATAAATCTAATCTTAAAACAGAACATTTTTAAAAATGCTTCGAGCAGTTTTGGGACATTTTGAGGAGCATTTATGACATTTTTAAAGTTACCATCCATCATTAACAATAAACAATAATTTTATTTCCTGAGTTTCCTTTTCCGGAATGCTAAGTTTTTAATGGGATCCAGGTCAACATCAGGTTTAAAGCGGCTATCCTGTCCATTCAAAATTTTGTTAACAGACTTAGTCCACGCAAAAATAATTAAAGTAGTTAATGTATTTAAAAATGCAAATGGTAAATTAGGGTGATGTGGACAACTAACATTATTGAAATTAAGTTATTTACAACATTTGTTCCTATTTTATTTCTAATATTATTATTTACCCCTTTGCGGTCAAAATTTTTGGGTGCGAAACGTCGGCCGACGTCATGGTGTAAAGTACTTTTCGGGAATTTTTTTCGACCCTTATACGTGATCGAATCGAGACGAGCCTTTCGGCATCGTAGGGTAAAAAGGGCCGAAAATACCGATTCCGGCGTCCGTTTCGCGTTCCGACGCCGGGGCGGAAAGATTTTGTATGGAGGTTTCCCGAGAATGCCGCGGTCGACCATTCAAAAAATCCCGCGTCTCTCATTTACGGACCGAATTGAACGGAACTCGGAACCTAGACGTAATACCGGCGGCGGTTTTTACCTTCGGACGTTCGGCCCCCAGTCCGGTCCTGAATTTTAATGAGGCCCCGAAAACCGTCGTTTTCACACGTAGTCGCATTTTTTTCAAAAAATCGTAGCCAGAATTTTTTGAAACTCTATCACGGGCAATTTCGGCCCTCTGCGCACGTAGCCCCCGGGTCCGGTCCGGTCCTGCTGAACGAATGGGAAGATATGATTTTTTGAAAATTATGAAATTTGTAAGCTTTTTTTTTGAGAATTTTTTACGGTACCTAGGAGTGCCCGAATCGAACGGAGCCGCACGTTATCGTAGGGCAGAAAATGATGAGGAATGCGATGCCGTCTCGCATTCGAAGATCGGACCTCCTGGAGCGCCGCTCCCGGAAAAGGGCGAAGCGACGCGAAAAGGGCGGTTCGAACGCGCGTCAGACGGCGACCGTCGACCAGGAGTTATAACGATAGTTATAAAAATTCGCTCAGAATCGTCCTGGGACGCGCTGTTCGGCCGCCGCGGCGCCTCGAAGTTTGCCGGGGCTCCGCGCCGGAGGCGACAGATTTTTCGCACTTTATCGAAAATTGCTCGAAAACGTGAACTCGGAAATTCTTTAAACTCTTTCGCTCGTCGGAGGACCACCCCGGGTACCCGACCGACGAGGCCCGCACGCGGGGAAAACGCAATATTTTGAGACGCGAATTTTTTAAAATTTGGCCGACTTTCTTTTTTCGAAATTTTTTTCCTCCGAAATCCGAAGAAATATGTTTCGGGCGTTTCGACGGGAGGGCGGCCGCCTCTTCCCCCTTCGCGAAGACGCCGGTTTCGACCCTATCGTGCGGTAAATAAGAGCACGGCGAATTTTCTAAATCGGGGGCGTCGGACGGGGGTTTTCTTCGCGAGATCCGTTCGTAACGCATAGCGAATTCGTCGGACTCAGATTCGATAAAAAGGCGGGTACAGACGAGCCGCTTCCGGGCGACGAAGTTTTCCGCGGCGTTCGCAAAAATAAACGCGTAGCGCCGCACGACGAATTAAAGGAGACCCCGCGACGAGAGTTCGACGGTCGCGACGGCGCCCTCTCGAAATAGAAGATGGCGATGCCACGATCGAAAATCGCCGCGCGAAAGATAAACACGTCATGTCGCGTATCAAATAAAAAGTCGCGACAGGGCGAACTCGAATGTCTTAGCGACGCTTTCTCGAAATCCAAGATGGCGACGCCGCGATCGAAAATCGCCGCGCGACAGATAAACACGTCACGTCGCATATCAAATGAAAAGTCTCGACGGGGCGAACTCGAATGTCTTAACGACGCCATCTCGAAACTGAAGATGGCGACGCCGCGATCGAAAACCGCCGCGCAAGAGATAAACACGTCATGTCGCATATCAAATGAAAGGTCTCGACGGGGCGAACTCGAATGTCTTAGCGACGCCATTTCGAAACTGAAGATGGCGACGCCGCGATCGAAAACCGCCGCGCGAGAGATAAACACGTCATGTCGCATATCAAATGAAAGATCTCGACGAGGCGAACTCGAATGTCTTAGCGACGCCATCTCGAAATTGAAGATGGCGATCTACATGAAGATCGTGGCGATCCACAACGTAACCTAGGTATTTCAATTCGCTAAGGCAGAAACTGCACTTGTCCTGATTCAAGGTCAAACCAGCCTCAGTTAGGCGTTTATGGACTTCGGATAATACTTCGAAAAGTTTATCGAAGGTTTGTGTGACAATAATAATGTCGTCCAAATAGACGAATACGTGAGGGTCAAGGTCAGCGCCAATTACACGATTAATAAAATGCTGCCAAGTCGCGGAAGAGTTGTGCAGGCCAAAAGGCATTCGTCGAAATTGATACAATCCACGATTGGGTACAGTAAATGCTGTATATTGGCGGGATTCTTCGGCGACAGGGATCTGCCAATAAGCTGACTTAATGTCCAAAGATGACAGGTATTTCGCATCTTTCAATTTGTCAAGGGTGTTTGAGACATATGGTAATGGGTAAGCGTCTTTAGTCGTGACCTGGTTTAACTTGCGATAATCCACACAAAAGCGAAAGCTTCCATCTTTCTTTGGCACGAGAAGAATAGGAGATGAAGCACTTTTGGATTTCTCCACAATGCCACGCTTTAACATGTCGTCCAGTTCTTTATCAACAAAAGCTTGCCTTGCTGGCGAGATGGGATAATAACGTTGTTTTATCGGGGCACTATCTGTGTGAATAACGTGTTCGACGCAGTGCCGGATTAAGGAATTTGCCGCCTTACGTTAACGCTAAAATTGCCGCCCCGAAATGAAAAGACTAATTTACCTTGTCAAAATTGTCTCCGCCGTGATTTTTTGGATGCGAATTCATTAAGTCACTTTCTATCTCTAAAACTGTTAATGAATAAAGCCTATCTTCTCCTGATGGTAGACCGTAAATATGATTTTGTCAAATTAATGTCTGATTTTGCCGCCTCCAGAAATTTGCCGCTATACGCACATGCGTATTTTGCGTATAGGGTAATCCGGCACCGGTTCGACGAGTTTAGTACAACCCAGTTCACCATGTGGAGAATTTGCGAACAGCTGATTAGTCAGTTTTCCCAGCTGATCTTGCTGCGAATCAGTTAAATGTTGCCGAGAAGTAAGATATTCTACTAGGTCAATCGATTCTTTACCAAACGTCCATTCACCGGAGCGCAAATCAGGGACGATGCCCATTAACTTCCAAAAATCTACTCCTAAGATTAGTGAATAAGGTAACTCAGGGACAACTAAAACATCTATGACTTTTACGCGATCGCGCAGTCGTATAGGGGTGGCCACATTACCAAGACTACACGACGTTACATGTTTAGTGAAAGGTAAGTTTAAAGTCTGAAGAGTTTCCCATCCCGAACTGCCAACGATTGTGCGAGATGCACCAGAGTCCAATAGGCCAAGAAACGGGATGCCCAAAATTGACACGGTTAAATAGGGGCGCTCATCATTTTTAGCATGAGCCAAGACATAATCGAGAACAGGTTGGACTGTCAAAGGATCGACCGGTTTTGAAATACTGAAGCAACGTACTAACCGATCATCTAGCGCGTTGTTCTGGAGTTCTTTTGAACACGCAGGACACGTCTTGGTAGTGACGTTGGGACGACCGCACTGATAACAATGCCTTCGTAAGGGCTCAGAGCACTCTCGAGACAAATGACCGGTTTTCTGACAATTCCAACATTTAAAATTCTTAGTAGGTTTAGGTGGGTCTACCTTACATTCCGATACAGTAGGTGCACAGGCTTGTACGTATGCTAAGTCAGGTTCTAAAACCATGTTCTTACGTGGAGGCGGGACGTATGCCTCAACAGCTGATTTACGAGCTTCCAACCGTCTACCTAACCTTAAAAGTGCGCTACCGAAGTAACCTCAGACCATAACGCGAAGGCCAAACCAAAAATAGGCGCCACTTAATTTTTTTTGAAAGGAAAGTCGCGTAAAAATTAAGAAAAACACGATACGTCCAAAGCATGAAACAATTTTATTAAACGTTTAAACATCAAAAGTCAAACAAATTAACAAGTAAACCAATCAACAATCGAGATACGATAATTCCTAACTTTTCGGATCCGAAACTAATACAAAGTTAATCGAATTGACAAAGACAACATTCGATTATTCTAACGTCGAAGAAAATGTTCCACGAATTACGTTCGGTGCGCTTAACGCATTATAGCCGATGGATTCCTCCGAAATGGAGTTTACTTCGCGAGTATGCGCAATTTACGTGCACAAATGCGGCTACATTAAATCCACCGTGAAGCAAAAATTAGACAAACATAAAAATATGACCTGTTCACGCAGCGTCGTTACGTCCGTTGATGGCGATGGAGGCGGCCGGCTAGGGGGCGCTTCCGTGGACGATCGGCTTCCTCGGTGTGGATGCGTCACTTAGTAGTCGCGAGTTGCCACGAGAAACCAAAAGCGCAAGCCAAAACCAAATCCAAAACTTAGATCAAAACAAAAACCAGGAGCCTATAAACGAGAAAAAAAAAACGAACATAAGGGGCTAGATTGAGAGAAACAGCATGTAAAACTTACCTAGTCGCGTCGGGCTAGGCTGACACAAGCCACAAAAGAAACGCGGCTTTTTGCCCCCCAAATGAGCCAAACAAATTCGGCACACAGCCGTACAAATTCACTCTCATCCCCTAGATGAAATGGACACAACACCAAATTTTCCGCGAAGGAAACGTGCAGCTCACGGGACAAACAGGTCGGCAGAAAAGAACAAAACAAAAACCAAGAGAGAAACATTCGAATTTACCAATAGCTGATTTTCATGATATCAGCGGTAACCAATCAGAATAAAGGGCAAGGGTTACAGACATACGCATCGGTTTCAAGTCCGACTGTTTTCCGTAAGGCCCGGAACTCGATCATCCGTTAACATCCGCGCCGCAAAATAGGACCATTTAACTTGGACAATTAAATGTCGCATAAACACGATTCCGAATAATCAGAATAAAGGGCAAGGGTTACAGACATACGCATCGGTTTCAAGTGCGACTGTTTTCCGTAAGGCCCGGAACTCGATCATCCGTTAACATCCGCGCCGCAAAATAGGACCATTTAACTTGGACAATTAAATGTCGCGTAAACACGATTCCGACCCTAAGCAAGGATGGGGTTAATTCTTATAAAATGAACTTATTCGACTGATCTGAAGCTTTTAGCGAAAATATGTTAAAAAGAAAGTTTTGGGTGAATTACGTAGACGCGGAATGGCACATTCCTACGCCTAATGGGGAAACAAAACGAAGCGTGTTAAAAATAGATCGGAACGTTGAAATGTGTACTATACAGGGTGCGTTCGTACACAGGCGGAAAATAAACTGTAACAGTGAATAATTTTATAAAATACTGAACAATGCAATAGGCGTCTTTTAGACATGTTGAGCCAATTGTCTGTAATGAATAAATGAGAAATGTGATCCCGCCTATGAAGTCCATGTATAAAACGGAGACAGGAGTTCTGTACCCTTTGTATTCTTTTACTATCGCAAGAGTCCAAGCATGGACCATAGACGACATCACAGTAATTAAACTGGGAAAGTACGAGGGAATCGCACAGTTCCTGCGTAGATCTTTACTCAAAAATTCTTTACAACCATACAATGTTTTTAATTTTCCGAAAGCCTTCTGCACCTGTTTGCTGACATGTGTTTTAAAACGAAGGTTTACATCTATAAATAGGCCTAAGTTCCTAGCACAGTCTGTGGTTGTCAACAATTGATTATTTAAATATAAATCTATAGAGTTTAAAGCTGCAGTTCTTGCTTTATTTCTATCAAAAATTAAAACACTAGATTTATTAAAGTTAATAGTCAGACCATGCTCTGTCACTGAGGCATATAATTTATGCAGGTCCTGATTAATTTGATCCGCACTACTGTCGATATTGACCCTATCAAAACAGTGATACAGCTGCGTGTCGTCAGCATACAGATGACATTTACAGTACTCTAAATCTTTAAAAACAAAGCTAGTATAGATGCAGTATAAAAGAGGGCCAAGAATACTTCCTTGTGCAACTCCAGAGGTAAGCTGAAGCGGCGCAGAAATGTTACCCTTAAGAGTAACTGATTGAGTTCTACCAGATAAATGATTTTTAAAAAATAGAAGAGAAACATCATCAAAGCCAATATAGTGTAATATAGAGATTAAAAGATTGTGACTAATAGCATCGAAAGCTCTAGAAAAATCAAGTAAAACAAGAACCGCAATCTTGTTATTGTCAATAGCAGAGAGAATGTCATCTAATATTAACGCCAACGCAGTAGCACAGCTGAATCCTTTTCTGAAACCCGATTGAAAAGGGGGTAGAATATTATGTTTTGACAGATGTGAACGAATTTGGCTATCAATACATTTCTCGATAATCTTTGAAAGGACAGGCAATATGCTGATAGGCCTAAGATCTTTGAATTCAGCAGGCTTATTTACCTTGGGAAGAGGTATAACTATCGCATTTTTCCAACAATCTGGTACTCATATTAATAATATTACATTATCGTAACAAATGAAACAAGTAGTTTACGTTTCGAAATATTAAATGAATACGGCACAGTTTACATTTTGCAATGACATCCGTAACACAAATGATTTTGAACTACTTGGAAATGTCAACAACAAATAATTTTGAATAAAATAAATTATCCCAAAATTCGACTTGTAAGCCTAAAGACTCAACCAAATTATTGAAATGTTGGATAAATGTGTTATTACAATTTAGAAAATTTAAATTGAAATCTCCAATACAAATGATGTCGTTAGAGGAAATAATATAGTTGCTCAACATATCCTCAAAATTATCAAGGAGCTAGTGACGTTTGTATTAGGAGGTCTCTATATTACACCACAGATCAGATTCATATTAGAAACTCGAATGTTGATCCAAATACTTTCAAAAAAAGGACTAGCGCGGATGGCAATAATGTGAAGCTGTACTTACTTTTAATGTAGAAGCAAACACCACCACCTCGTCTACCATCATTTCTATCACATCTAATTAAGTTGTAGCCCTCGATGGAAATTAAAATGTCATCAACCACTGGCGTAAGCCAAGACTCTGAGATTCCAATAAGATCATAATTGTTTAATAATAAATATTGTTTTAATGAATCAAAATTCCTCAACAGTGATCTCGCGTTAATATGCGCAACTGAAAACATAGGTTAAATTACAAAAAAGGATAAGAAAATAATACTAGGCAATAACAGGTAATAACAGTAATTATATGTATTGTAAATCGAAAAAAAAAGAAATTTCCTAATGACGGTGAAATGTTAAAAAAAAATAAGAAAACTTGTGCATGCTTGATCATAGCGTTTAAATTAACTAATTTCGATTATATGAATAGAAAGTAAATAACAAAATACAAAAAATAACTCGCTAGAGTAGTTAAATTGGATCAGGGGCGATATCCACCGGCGTGCCGCTGCATTAATTCAACGAAAACGCATTTAGTGCTTCCAGCGATGTAATTTCATTCCTTTTCCCATTAACCACACCGTAGATGCGTCCATCGTAGGACCATGTATTTTTAAAACCCAGCTTGTTTTTAGCATTTGAGTAGAGGGATGCCCTTTTTTGCGTTAGGTCGTCAATAATAAAGATACCAGAACCCTTCAAGTACTTCCTGTTTCGCATAATTAAACTTTTTAACTTATATGTGACAAGTTTTATAATAATTTGTCGAGGTTTTCTTGTACGAGATCCAGCATCTGTTGTAGAAGTAAATTTTCCGATACGATGAGCTCGGTCGACGAATTTTTCATCAACGGCCATGTTCGTTTTGCCAAATACATTACTGATTACATCATACACATTTTCATTTTCGTTTTCAGGAAATCCGTGAACCCTGATGCAATTCCGCCGGGAGTATTGCTCCAAGTCGTCCAATTTCTTACGTAACTCTTCATTTTCTGTGCGAGTTATATTTCGCGACCGAGCGATAACGTTTTTAAAAAAATTATTTTATTTATAAAACGTTGGTTTTGGAAATACAACAAATTTATTTAATGAAGATATTAAGAAAAGGTTACATGCGCTCCAGTACGTGTGAAACTCGTCGGAGCTATTTTAAGACTAAGATTAAGAAAATATAACATAATACATTCTGAGATAATAAGATAACTAAAATTAAGAATAAGCATTATGATGAGTTCCATTCGGAATGCCACCGTTGCATAATTATAACAAAGGGATCCCCTATGGTGTGTAATATAACTCCTCCATCCCTGGATTCAAGTTTTTTCATGGGGTGAAAAAAGCTTGAGGTTGTCCTTGAGTAGTGGATGTTCCATTCCTGGTCTTCTTTAATCGGTAATTTTTTGTCATTTTGTATATGATGTAGATTACAGCTCCAATCAGAATGACGTAAATTGGTGCTGTCCAATAATGGGTAGATAGCTCATGGTATGTTGGCTTCACTGGGGTGATCATCTTCTGTCTTCTTTGTAGTTCGTGTATTTTATCTAATGGGATATCTTCAATTATTATCTTGCCATTTTCTTTTAATGTGGAGTTTCTGTGGGCGATCTTAACTTCTGGTAACAGCATTGGTTCTCCCTGGGTTACTTCTTTCGCGTTGATGTAAGTATTTTCTTCTGTGATAATTTGGCATCCCATTGGTAGTTTGATTAGGTAATTTCCACGCAGAATAGTGAAGTCAGCACGTTTACATATTGTTTGTATTTTTGTTTCTTTGGGAAGAATGGCGACGTAGTACGCTTCATTTATTTGTTGAATGATGTTTTGTGTCACTTCCACCTGTGTTGTTTGACAATTTCCATAAGAAGATTTTAGTTGTAATATTTGGAATATGCAATCGCCTTTGTGTAATTCCTCAATCAAATTATTTTCTTGACAATAGTATTGCTCGCTCACTTGCTTGCATGGTGTTGACGTGTATTCGTAGAAATTCGCATTCATTATCAGATAGGAATTTCGGCGAATAATTGTTGTTTTGTTTTGAGTTGGAATTGAGTAGGGTAAGAGTGTACAAGATGATCCCCTTAAGGGACAATGTACCTAATTTCAAAGATATTCAGTATAATTGAAATGTGAAAGCGTTTACTTCTAGCATAATAGTCTATTTTACTATTGTCGTACTCAGAATATTTAATTTATTAGGATTTTACTATAACATCTTCCTTTTTTTAAAACCTTACCTAGGGATCATCTTCGACACCCCGGTGTTCAAGATGGTCCCTACGGTATGGATAAGATGATCCCCCCCTTGTTTTGCGTAATTTTTGGATTTTGGAAGAATTGCGTAAATAAAAACAAAAATTGGACTTAGAAGTTAAATTATCTTTTTGTTATAGGTTTTAGTCGTACTTAACTAGAACCAAACTAAACCAGTCTTCTAAACAGCCATTAAATCAATTATTATCTAAGATCAATTATTATATTCTGTAGTTTGAACGAAAATAAACAATCTTCTGAAATAAGTAAGATATTAAACTTTTCTAAATCAAATGTTTAAAAGAAACTTTAACATTTGGTCACAAAAAAAACAAAAATTACTTAAAACTTAAATTTTACCCCCATTCTAGATCTAGAACACTTTTTGCCGGGTGCCGTGCTGCATAAATCACAAATAAATTCGTCAGAATCATCGCTATCTATCCTGCTGTCACAAATTGACTAGCGTGAGTGGATGTCGAGAGCATGGCCGACTCCATTAATAAGCTAACGCTTATATGGCCATTTCAATTCGCCTAAAATTCGGTTCCGGAAAAGTATGCCATGATATACGGTGACCAACGTCATCTATGAAAGTCACTTTAAACTTAAACCTACAAGATCGTTGCAAATTTCTTTGTATTAAGGAAACGCAATAAGTCTGTTTGTTAACCTGCACTGGTTCAGACTTTTTTTTACGAAATATGCTTTAATTTTTGATGATGTGTCAATACGAAATCATATATTGTATTTTTCTGTTATTTCCAGGAGACAGTTTAAAATCAACGGTCTCGCGATAAGAGGTCTGTTCCATTCGTCAGGATTTCGAGTTCTGAACCGTTCAAAATCGTACTGAGTGAGCATGAGCAGTGCACAAAATTGGATATAAATTTCATACTGCGCATGACTCGAACGGTTCAGAATTTGAAATTCTGTCAAATGTAACAGACCTGAGATCATGAACCCGCTGAAGTAACATTTTTAAATGCGGCAGTTCTAAAAATTTAATACTGCATCAATTGTGACAATACTAAAATCATCTCGTATTGCTAAAATTAGTTTTGAATTGTCTAACTTGAGATCAGAATTTAAATTTAATAATAGTTACATAATGATTAGAAAATGTATTGTTTGTGGCAACGAAAATATGTCACTTTGAATTTCTTAATGAAATTGCGCTTCGAATTAAGTGGCTTGAAGCAATGAAAAAATTTTATGGTACCTAATTTTTTGGAAATAACAATTCTAGTGTACTTTATTAATTTCTTCTGTAATTTGTAGAAATCATTTTCACGAATCATCTTTAAAAATTATAAAAACAAGACTGGATTTACTAAAGAAGCTGTACCATCTATTTGTAAGAATTTTTTACTAAATTTTACTTCACTATATCATTTTATGGTTTGTTTAAATTCTGGAGTTAATTATTAAGAATATTAACAGAAAACAATTATAAGGAGATCCAGGTAGATTCCATATCCACACAGCAAATTTCGGATTTGCAATATCAAAACAATGTCTACACAATCTATAATCAACTCTAAAAAAGGAAATTAAAGATACAAAAATTATACAAAAAAATCTCCAAGAAATCAACCTATTAATAAGCATAATTTCTCCTAATAAATTTCTTTAAAATTAAAAAGGCTTAATGAGAAGTGTTCAGAAAATTTTAATAAAGTTAAAGAATTAAAGGAACAATTGGATAAACAATCTACTAAATTAAATTTTATTCATTATATGGAAAATATGTACCACTTCTTTCAAGTACACAATAGGTCTGTTCGTACAGCATTTCTGGCTAGTTTGAAACTGTCAAATATATTCGGCGCATGCTTCTGACAGTTTTGGACTAGTCAGAAGCTGCTGCACGAACAAACCTAATATTTCAAACCGAACACAATATATTCACAGCAGTGTTGCATCATATGTTGATGTTACAGATGAAAGATTGTATTGGTTAGAAGTCACATTGCAACATTACATTGATGTTATCCAAAAAAGTTCAGCAAATGCAGGTATTCAAGGACTGAATACATAAACGGCCCTTGGTTTACAATTTACAACCTCTGTATTAAATTTCTTTTGCAAATCAGATTTTATGTACTGACATATTCAGATGCAGTGAAACCCATATTTTCTCATGTTCGTCTTAGAAGTGGTTCAAATGACATGACTGAAGTCAGAGCGGCAGAATATGCACTTCAGCAAATTTTACGTTGTGGATTCGTCAAAGCTTTGACATCTGCTAATATTGCTGATAATATAGATTACACGAGTCAGGCAAATTTCAAACCAGTACCTACAGAAGAACAAAAAGTTAAGAAAGAGTTATCTCATATTTTAAAACTTCAAGTTGAAAACGTATCTTTAAAAATATTACCTGATGGCAGTATTTACTTTGCATCTGTGGCATTCTTAGCTGGTTACATAATTAAAAATAGAGACGACAAGTTTCACTGCAATACGTTGCTTAGAACTTCTTCTTTCTTATCTGATTCCTTGATGAAACTTATTATGATTCAGGACAGAGGAAGTTTAAACTATCCTAGTAATAAATTTGTCGGAATTATTAAGCGATTAACAGATATTTTATTCCTGAAATTTTACCTCTCTTGGAAAATACAAAAACCTGTGCACAACTAGGTATTTGAAATTCTTTGTCCTGTACTCCAACAAAATACAATTTTTGCTTGTGACAATCACAAAAGACAGTAGAGAAACCTGTTCTCGATAATACAAGTAGAGAGAAAACAGATTTTTTGAAGAAACATGTTCGAATTTAAACTTACAAACAGAAAAATTCTGAAACTGTTACATTTGACAATTCACTGACGTAGAACTAACTAACAATTTTCGCCACAGGGGTCACTGCTCACCGTATAATCTGTAAATTTCCTGGAACAATTTCAACAATGAAAAACCGCCAATTGAAACGGCCATATAAGCGTTAGCTTATTAATGTAGTCGGCCATGTCGAGAGGTATCTTTTACCAACATATCGCACTAGATGGCGTTAATAGTATCACCCCAATTGAAAAGGATCATCTTACCCCATGGGATCAACTCGTGCACCCTTCCCCTATAAATGATAATATGAAAATATATCTGGGTGTACGATAGGAAAATGGATTGCGAAAACAATTTTGTTGCTTGAATAATATGCTTTGACTTCTAATATTTCGTAATATTGATGTATGTCTTTACATATTGTAATTTGGAAATAGTAAATTTTCTACTGAATAATATTTTAGAATTGTCCCAATGATAGATTCGAGTTCACTCGTTTTCATTATACTATTATGCAATACATTTAACCTTGCAAATGTTACTGAATTCTCAACGTCTTCCAGTAATTGCAGAATTATATTTAGAGTCAGATTGATTTGATCAATTACATTTCTGACCTCGAGATAGTTACTAAAGTTGAAAACGAATTGATGTAGATCATTACTTATTTTATTTAATCCTGTAGTTATTATTTCTTGGTTATGTTTTATTAGTGATATTGTTTTATCAAAGTTGTTAATTATTTCCGTAGTAAGAGATATTTCATCATTTCACTTTTGAATAACTTCTTTTTGATTTGTTTTTAAATCATGAATTGCTTGATCATAACGAATGGCATCATTCGTGTCTAAGTTTCCTGAAATACTTTTTATTATTGTGCCTAATCCATCAATTAATCCACGCTTAATTCGTGTGTTTGGACTTAAGGAATTATATTTTTGTTCAGTTTAATTGAAAAAGTAATGCTTGTTGAAAATTTTGTAATTCAAAGAAATAAGGATGACTTAGTCTACTTTGGATTGCGTTTAAAACATTTACATGATATATCTCTTTAATGGCTTCGATCTCATTTTTAATAGGATCTAAATCGTAATAATGAAGGAAAACATAATTATGGGATTTTATTTTTGCTTTTCCTAATTTAAAAGGGAGGATACCTGGATTTTGGTTCAGGTTTGTTATTGTTATTTCCTGGGATATCGTCAATGTCGTCAGGTAGTATCTGTAACAATTTACGTTCGTTAGCTACGGGTCTTCTTAAATTTTGCTTATGATAAGATGTTTGAGGTGTAACAATTTTTATCTCTTCGTTCTGAATTATATTTTCTTTTATGAACCGTGGGGTAAGTTTGTTACGTGGGGTTGCAGCTGTTTTTCTATATGCGTCTGTGTTAGGGGTATAGACAAGTGGATCGTGTCTGTTTTCGTTGTGTTTGTTAATTATACGATCCTTTTTTAGAGTTAATTGTTCATTTAATTTTTTATAAATTTCCTTAGTTATTTCACGATGTTCCTGAATGTAATTATTTAAAAATTGTACATTAACATTTATATCGAAAGGGTCTTTTGTATTTAAATGTCCGTTCGTAACGTCAATTGGTTTTTGTTTCGTAACTGAATGTACGGAATTGTTATATCCTAAAATAGCATAAGGCATTTGATTTAGTATGTCTGTTTTGTTGTTATTGATAGCTTTTATCACTCTTAGATGTTCTATTATTGTAGAATTAAATCGTTCAATGGAACCATTCGACTGTGGGTTATTAGCTGTAATGTAATGTGTATTAATTTGGTGTAATTTTAGAAATTCTTGTACAACAGTATTTTTTAATTCATTGCCGTTGTCCATAATCATTGATGTGGGTAATCCATGATGAGTCATAAAGATTATTAAAGCTTTTACTACCTCAATTCCATTCATACCGTTTAAAGGATATGCTTGCGCGTATTTCGAAAATGTGTCAATCAAAGTAAGAAATTTTTATCCTTGTGCCTGAAAAGTGTCTATGTGAATTATTTCAAATGGTTTTGATGGTGTAGGGGTTATCACTAATTTTTGTATTGGTGGATATCTGTCATATTTATTTGTTTGACATATGTCACAATTATTTATATAATTTGAAACATCAGCATTTAATGAAGGCCAATAATACGTTCTTTTGATTCGTGTTTCCGTTTCTATTATTCCGCGATGGTTCGTCTTACCTTCGTGATAGTTTTTTATGATTTCTTTTTGTCTTTCTTCGTTATTTACATCTTCCAGGATTTGATTACATTTTACTGATTTATATGAAGAATTTCTAAATGTACCTTTGATAATTTGACATATTCGTGGTAAATATGTTTCGTCTCTTAAATAAAGAGCATGTGTAAATTGAGGTGCAATGTAATTTTTGAAAAGGTTAATAACGTCTTCTTCTAAATTATTCGTTGATATTTGAACGTGTAATCGTTTTTTTGTTGGAAATATTTGTTCTATTAAGGGTTTTCTTGGAGAATGTAAAACATGATTTATTATTATTTGAAGGTTAAAAGTGTTAAGGGGTTTTTCTGAAATAGGAATTTCTAATATTGGTTCTTCTTGTCTTGTATGAACGGTGTCATCCGTTCGGGGTGTTTTTATCTTAGTTTGAATAATATTTTGTGGTATAAATTCCTCTGCATCTATTTGTTTTATTTCAGGGGGATATGGGCAGTTTCCTTGAATTGATACATTATCGTCTAGATCTACGTCGACTTGAAGTGAACTTTGTGAAACAGCATCATTTTGATTGAATTTACATATTTGAATTTCGATGGGTATGTCATAAAATATGTACAGTATCATTCGCTTTATGATTGACCATTTTTTCTTATCTTGTCCGCAACAGATTTTAGGAATTGCTAATTTGGTTATGTTATGTTCTATCAGTAATTTCCGTAAGTTGGTCAGAGTTTTAAAAATGTCAGGATAGGTTGGTTTGTCAAAGTAATTTTGTTTCGTCACTAAATAATAAATGTTCCTTTGGTTTGACGTAATAAATGCTACTTCTGTAACTTGTTTTTGTTGGTATTTTAAGTTATCTAAAAATCCATATTTGTTTTTAAATTTTAGGGCTATTCCTTTGTTCATGTGAAGGTCTTGGGATACAGAATGAGCTAATGCGTAGTTATTGGGCATAAGGAAAATATCCTTTTCAATTTCTTGAATATTAGGGGTAAATAATTTTTCTTTAAAATTTTCGAAGTCTGTATATGTGATTTCAGGTCGTTCAGAAACATTATAGTCATTAAATTCTTTTGTGTTAATTTCTATCCTACGTATAGATAGTGCATCTGCATTTTTATTACTCTTTCCTGTTTTATAGTGTATTTCATAATCAAATTCTTCAAGTTTAAGTTTCCATCGGATTAATTTAGAATTTGGTTCTTTTAAATTCATGAGCCATTGAAGTGGCTTGTGATCGGTAATAATTTTGAATTTTCTCCCGTACAAATATGGTCGGAAATATTTAGTTGACCAAACTATTGCCAATAATTCTTTCTCGATCGTACTGTAGTTTTGTTCGGATTCATTAAGTGTTCTTGGAGCATATGCAATTGGTTTATCTGTTCCGACAGGTCCTTGTGATAATATGGCACCTAAGGCTATGTTACTTGCGTCCGTTGTTAAATTAAAATTTTTAGAAAAGTCGGGATATTGTAAAATTGGTTGATTAGTCAATAATTTTTTACAATTTTCAAAACATTGGATAAATTGCGGGGTATGTTCAATTTTGGCATTTTTCTTTAGACAAAGTGTTAAAGGTTTTGTGATTTTCGCGAAATCTTTAATAAATTTCCGGTAATAACCGAGTAAACCAAGGAATCCTTTTATTTGTTTTGTAGTCTTGGGAATGGGGTATTTTTGAATAGCAATAATTTTGTCCGGATTGGGCTTTACTCCGTCTGGCGTTACAATATGACCTAAATAAGCAACTTCTTTTTTTAAAAAATTCTGATTTATCTAATTGTATTTTGAAATTGGTGTCGCGAAGGCGTTGAAATATCTTTTCAAGGTTATTAATGTGTTCTTGTAAGGACGTAGAATAAATAATAATGTCATCTAGGTAAACTAAGCAAAACTCGTTTTGTAATCCTTTTAGTACATTGTCCATGACTCTTTGAAATGTCGCCGGTGCATTTTTTAAACCAAACGGCATCCGCAAATATTCGTAATGACCGTTTTCGACGTTAAAGGCAGTTTTGGGGATGTCCTCTGGATTCATTTCTATTTGGTGGAATCCACTAACTAAATCTAAGGTAGAAAAATAATTGCACTTTCCTAACTTGTCTAAAACATCAGTTATGTTTGGCAACGGGTATTTATCGTCGATCGTTTTCTCATTTAATTTTCGAAAGTCTACCACGATTCTCTACTTCGTTTTTCCTGATGCATCTCCTTTTTTTGGAACAATCCAAATAGGGGATGACCATGGAGAATCACTTGGTTGAATAATTTTTTGTTCTAGCATAGAATTGATTTGTTTTTCTACCTCTGGTTTATGAATGAATGGGTATCTATATGTTTTTGTATAGACCGGTAGTTCGTCTTTTGTTTTGATTGAATGTTTAATTTGGTTGGTAAATGTTAATGGTTGATCTTCTTTATGGAAAATATCGGAATATTTTCTACATAATTTAATTATTTCTATTTTTTCCTCTTTATTCATGTGTGATGTCCTGATTAAATTATCTATTAGATATGGTCGATTAATTTGATTGTTTTCACAATGATCAATTTGATGTATTTCAAATTCATTTTTATTAAAAGGAATTACTCTTATTGGATTTGTCAAAAACAATGTAACTTCTTTGTCGGATTTATTTAAAATTTCTACCGAAGCTTGACCATTAACAGATAAAGTTAGAGTCTCCGGGATTTCACAAGATTGTATGTTTTGTCGGGGGATTATAATTTCTCCGTTTTTATGATTAACTGGTATTTTTGAAATTTGTTTCATATGGGGTTGTATTTTTTTGTCGAAAATTATTTTTTGCTGTGAAGGTTGATAATTAATTGGTATCGTTGCTTTGGGTGTAATTAATTTTGAATTAGCAAAGTCTAATTGTGCTCGTAATAGTTTTATAAAATCTATTCCTAACAGTCCGTCATAGGTATCGTGAAAATTTAACAAATAGAATTTTATTTTTTTATTTTGATTAAATTCCGAAAATAATGGTATTTCCGCGCAATGGCTATGAGAAGATGTTTGAAACATTGCCGAAACTATAAATGGTTCGTGTGAAATTTGATTCGGGTAATATTTTGCAGCAATTTCGGGATTTAAAAATGATTTTGTGCATCCTGTATCAACCAGAAGTTTTAACGGGGGATCTAAAATTTGAATATACGGTAATTCTTTTTTATTAGTGAAAAGGTTAATTTCCACTATGTTCCGTTCTTGTCGGTTAAAACCTCGTGAAAATTTTGATTTTGTTCTTCAAGATAATCTTCATCGATTTCGTCTGATGCGTAATTATTTTGCAATGATGATTCCGGATATTGCTCGATTTGAGCATTTTCCGTAATTTCATCGTCTTGTTGTTCGAGATATTCAGCATTAAATAATTCTTCATGAGTAAAATTTGGTTTTTGACCGTAATTTTGGAATATGTTCTAAGTGTGTTTATTTCTAAAATTTGTAAATCTAGTTTGTGGCAAGGTGTTATGTGTTGAGATACTCATCGGTGTTGGTTTAGGTTGTGGAACGTTTGGAGAGCTTTTCCAAGCATTTTGGGGTTTTCCAAAAACTTGATTGTTCGTGGAAAATTTTTGAGGTGGTTGATTTTTCCTAGTCTGTATGTTTATTGGTCCGCGAGGAAATTGTGATTGGGATTGTTGGAAGTTTTGTGAATGAAAATATTGCGGTTGTTGAAAATAATTTGGTTTTTGAAAAAATTGCGTTTGTTGAATTGGTTTCCTAGCATTTTCATTATTTGGAAAATTAGTTTTTTGCACATATTTAATATTATCTTCTTCTGTAATGTATCGTAACGCAATAGCAAGGGTTTGAGGTCTCATTGCTCTTATTGTAGAGCCTAATGGTTCTCTTAAACCTGAAAGATATGTTCTTAAAGCTTGTTTTGCGAAGAAATCTCTCTTACTAATCTTTTCCGCTGGATTATTTACGTGTAAATCTACGTAATTACATATTGTGTTCAATAAATGAATGCAACTTTCATAAAATTGGTATGGCGTTTCGTTTGGCCTTTGTCTTAAATTCACTAAATCTCGATTCAAGGAATTTTCGTCTCTTTGATCGCCAAAATTTTGAAGTAATGTATTTTTAATAGTTTGCCAACTGTCCGCGCCGTGTATAGCAACAACTTCTTCAGCTCTGCTGTCTAATTTATTTAATATACCGTTTAATAACAACATATTTTGAAAATTATTAGCATTTGTAGGGTCATAATAATGGTTTAGAATAGCTTTTAACTTATTATTCTTTTTATTATTTGATCAAAATTAGTCAAATATCTATTGTGACAAAAATAAGACAGTAATTTTCAAAATTATTCTCACATACACAAATAGGAAAAATGTGAGGAGTCTGATAAGAAATCGAATTCTCTACTCACAACAGTATCGGAGTCAACAATGAAACCATTTCTTTTGGGATCTGGATTCTGCAGTTGTCCTCGATGGATCCTGGAATCGATCCTTTTTCTTAATCTTCGGGGTTCGATATCTGCTTAAGAGTTGAAACTCAAAGAGTGTTCTTCGATAGATGTCCCTCGCTGATAATCCTACTGACTGCGCCAGTTATATTTCGCGACCGAGCGATAACGTTTTTAAAAAAATTATTTTATTTATAAAACGTTGGTTTTGGAAATACAACAAATTTATTTATTGAAGATATTAAGAAAAGGTTACATGCGCTCCAGTACGTGTGAAACTCGTCGGAGCTATTTTAAGACTAAGATTAAGAAAATATAACATAATACATTCTGAGATAATAAGATAACTAAAATTAAGAATAAGCATTATGATGAGTTCCGTTCGGAATGCCACCGTTGCATAATTATAACAAAGGGATCCCCTATGGTGTGTAATATAACTTGCGCAAGTTTTTTATTTCGCAAGTTTTAGCAGCAATAGCTTCATCAAATTTAGCGCTGATTTGTTGTGTAATATTTTCGGCAAACGTTGAAAATATAGTTTTATCGTTTAATAACGCAGTTAAAGTCTCTTTGATAAATTCGCACGGCTCACCTTTGTCGGCTCGTGTAAGTGTCATTTTCTTTCGCAGAGCGCAAAAACTTGATCAACTTGAAAGAATGAGGTTTTTGGACACAAATAGTAGCACTGTGACAACGCTTGTTGTGAAGCACCAAATAAATTAAATAATTTATACTACTTTGTAAACAAATTAATGCAGCGAACTTAACAGGACTATTCAGATGCCGCCATTTCTTATAAAATATTTTTAGCAAAAATACATTTCGGTAAACGAACTACATCTCATTTTTAAATAGAACAAAAATCTTATATAACATTTTTAACGAATATATATTTCGGTAGATGAAGTACATCTAATTTTTTTAAATAAAACAAAAATCTTATGTAATATTTTTTAACAAAAATACATTTCGGTAGGCGAACTACATCTTATTTTTAAAAAGAACACAAATCTTATGTAATGTTTTCAGTAAAAATACATTTCGATAGACGAACTACATCTCGTCTTCAAATAGAACAAAAATCTTATATAATACTTTTAAGAAAAATACATTTCGGTAATTGAACTAATTCTTATTTTTAAATAGAACAGAAATTTTAAAAAAGTTAAGAACAATTTGTATAATTTAACTGTCACAACATGTATCTTGGAGAAATAAAATATTTTTCTTTTTTTTCAATTAGCAGACAAGGCATGTGATTAGGTAGTTCAGATAATTTTGTAATCACTTTTTTATTGCGCTTTAACAAAACTTCATACGCTTGCAAATGTTCATTAAAGTTTTCGACTGTTACTATATTTGTTAGGAAATAAACTTCATTCTTACAGTTAATTAAAATTTCCAGAACTTGTCCAAACTCTATCATAGTTTCAGTTATTTTAAGTACAACAGACGCATTTTCTTTATAATTTTGTCCGTAAAACTGTATCCATTTAGTTGCATAGAATGTCATATCCATTTTAAATTGCCGATGTTTGCTTTCGTATCTAAAACACCATAATTTCATAAGTGGACCAAATTTCTTAATAAGTCTTGAATAATGTAGCATATGATGAAATTTTGGTGTTAACTTTTCTTTGAATATATTAACGTATAAACCGTGATGAGCAGAAATTAGACTGCTTAAGATGACAATATTATCAACATGAATATCTGATGCAGTAAGAATATCTATTATTTTTTTAATATATCTGCCATACTTCATTATCTCTGGGTATTAAATCGCCTATAATTAAACCAAAATATCGACATAAACACAACATCTCGGAAGCAGATATATGTAATTTGGTCGTTACATGAACTTTTTTAATAACTGGAGGTTTATTAGACTTTTCTAGATTTCCATAATTGAACATCTGTACCCGAAAATTTAAAGTTTCCAAAGAAAATAGTTTCACTTTAGTTATAAAATATCTGATTATACGTGTCATGACATAAGTACATACTCCTTGAAAAACATCATGCATAATGTCAGCAGCAACATTGTAATTGACACATCATTTATTACAATATCGTCCTCATAGTTCCTTTTTGTTCTTAACAAATTTTCGTCTTCTGCAATTGAAATGACAATGTCTGTGTGATTTTACAAAATCTACAACACGAATGAGCACTAAAGCTTTCTACGAAACCTAAAATCGAATGCAACCCTAAGTTATCGCCTAATATAAGGCCTGATTCAAAATAAAATTTTCTTTCTCCACTCAAAATTGTCACAGAAATTCCCTCATCATGTAATAAATTTATTTCATCAATAAGAACTTTGAATATTTGAAAATTATCAAAGGTTACACGATCTTTCGAGTAGAATAAAAGAGTTAAAAATATGTAATCCAATGTGGAACAATACTTTGAAGGAATACATGGCAAGGACATGTAATCACCACCTAATTTATTTGTGCCGGCATATGAGCCTAATACATTTCCAGTTTCAAAATCGTCAAAATATATAAATAATGGTAGTTATTTTATTTTCATGAAACTTTTGTCTAGATGTCCAATGGTCACCTTGCATAAAATTAGAGTAAATTTCTGAATTTTGACTAAAAGATTTAATATAAGCTATGACAGCTTCGAAAAAACCTGGTAATTCAAAAAGAGTTTTTAAAGTTTGTTTCATTGGTACGAATTTAATAACAACATTACAATTATCTACTTGTACACAGTCAGTATTATGCATAGTGTTAAGTTTTTGTCCTGCGACAATATCAATCGGTGAAATGTACAAATTCGAATCTTGAAACCATTTAAATCTTTTGTATTCAGAAGAAACGTTTTCAAATTATCCATTACTGTATTTATATTTTCCAAAATTTTGTTCTCAGTTGTAGGTATTTCACATATTTTCATAAGTTGATCTTTTAATTCGCATTTTTATGTATTTAAAATAGTTCTTGTATTGTCGATAAAAAATTGTATAACATTCCTCGGCACAATATCATTATTATACATAGATGAAATATATCTTGAAATTTCCTGGTGCAAGTTATTAACAGTTGCAATTTCAACATTGTCATTGACATAAGTAGAGTTAACAAAAGCTAGGGGTGGTACTTGTACTAATATATTACTTTGTGTAGTTTGGTAGTTTACAAAAGCATTAGAATGATTAGTTCGAATATGTTTCTTATACGAATTCGCACATGAAAAAACTCTTAAACAATTATTTTCATTACATTTATATTCACTATAACTTGAAAGTTTATGTACGTATTTGTAGTGTAGAAACAATTTTCTTTCAGACTTGATTTGTGACTTACAAATAAAACAATTCATTGTTTCTGTTAATTGAAAAAAAAGAAAATTTTTTTAAGTTTAGAATTTTACGACAGATCTGACATAAGTTTGTGTATGGTAGTTGAAGGTTTGTCGAATTTTGTGTTAATATCATATATACATACTTGAATAAATTGCCAGACGTATGTTGCTTCTGCTGGATATTTAGCACCTAGAGCGTGGAAAGCTTTAAAACATACATCTACAGCTTTCAGTGCTGTTGGAAATGTGTATCTAACATTATTAATAACTACAAAACTGTGAGTTATATTATGCAAACTTCCCACTATAAATGGAAGCGGCTGGCACGTCAGATTATATTTTTGTAATTTGTTTTTTCTGTAGTCCAGTTCTTCCTGTACTGCTTCAATTGTCTGAAAGAAAATAAATAATATTGCTGTCGGTGCTACAAACCTTTAGGAGAAAAAACGCTGAAATCACAGCCTACTTCAATTAGCAATTTATTTGAAGTCACGCTATTATACTTTTGCATAACAATTTTTTTAATAATTTTTTTTTCAACATCCTTAAAACTGCAATTCATATTAAATATTCAAAAATCGAAGACAAAAGAAGAAGGAAAGAAAAAAAATTCTTAAAATAAATACCTGCCTATATTTTAAGATGGTTCGAACTTTGTTTTCTAAAATCAAAAGATGTCACCTTCACATGTAAAATGAAGCCATTCTGAACTTCTGAACGCGTTGGTCGCCAGTGTTCTCCGCTTCTTTTGGATTTAATCGTTGTTACTGGTAACAAGTATGGTAACAAAAGAAGGGCAAATATTTCTGCAAAGTAGTATGTACTTAGAAAAAAAATTGTACTTTTTAGCATTACTACCTTTTTCGGTTACATCAGAGTTTTCAGATAAAACATTTTTCAAGACACCATCTTTAGATTTGTGAGCTAAGGTAATTACTTTATTCCTAGGGACCTAGCAGAAATCATACCTTCCACAGAGCTTCAAAATTCCATATTTTAATAACTGAGTTACAGGTTTACAGATGTTACGGTTGCTACAGATACGAGCAGAATCGACAGACTAAACTTTCAATTTATCTCGTATGTATTAAAAAAAATTAATTAATATCTAATATTTTGTAGCAGCTCCATTATTTATCACTACGCTTTACAGACGCTGAGGCACTGAATAAATACAAGAACGGACGGATGTATTCAGGGGAAAATTCATTGAAAATTTCGTCCATTTTATCTGATTATTCGTGTGCATGTGCAGGCCTAAAATTAGCTTTATACAGAGTGGCCCAACGAAAACAGTCAGATTGAATATCTCCCTAGAAAATTTTTGTTTGAAAAAACGCAAAAGCAGGTCGATTTATAATCCAAGTGGGACACTTTTTTAGGCTATACCCAACTGTCATACGTCAACCCCCTCCCTTCTAGCTCTCTAACCAATAGAATCTAAATAGGGAATGTACAGTCGGAATCTTTGAAGATGACGCCAGACGAAAACGCAAAGAGCGAACGGTCTATCTCCTTTAAATCATGTGCGGTCGGTCGAAACGTTGTAAAATATTATAGTAGGTGTAAGTGCCCATTCATAAAGGACGTAAGCATAAGAAATACGTCGAAACGTAAACGTAATGAACGCAATGTTGACATTGGAAATTACGGTTCTGTTAGTGATGGTGGTGTATTTAGCAACTCGATATTTGGACAAATGTTAGTTACAAATAAGATACTTCTGCCTGAAGAATCTTGTCTTCCTGGAAGCGATATAAAGACAATTTTTTTTTGTTGATGATGCTGCTTTTCCCTTGTTGTCCAATTTAATGCGCCCATATCCTGGAAAGAACTTAAATATCGTCGAAAGTGTTTTTAATTATCGTTTATCCCGTGGCAGACGTATAACTGAGAATTCATTTGGCATTTTAGTTGCTCGCTGGCGCATTTTCCACAGAGCAATTTGTGCATTACCAGACACAGCAGAAAATATAGTAAAAGCTACAGTATGTTTAGATAACTTTATTAGGGCATTTAGAATAGCTCGCGAACGATACACACCAGCAAATTTTGTAGATGGAGATGACGTTTTAGAAGAGTGGCGTAATGAAGTTGACGGATGCATAGTAAACAATTGTGGAAGACTAGGAAGCAATAATGCTTCTCTTGAAGTTTATCAACAGAGAAACAATTTAGCAAAATATTTTTTGAGGGTCAAATTGAATATGTTAAACGTAAATAGTATTTACTTTAAATATATGTATTGTGATATTAAGTAGCCAAATATTTGTTTAATGTATAATAGTATATATATTTTAGTTTTCATACAACAATAATAAAATTTTTGGTTTTTTATTTTTTCGTTCTTCAACGTCCTGAATGTTCTTCAATTCTAATGCTACCAACTCACCAAACTTATCCTCTGTTGAAGATTTTCTATTTGTTATGGCATTTAGGGTTCCCATTATCTGATGATCAATATTGTTTAAGTCACTTGTTTTTTGTTTTGGTACCTTACAGCTTCTATTAGTGCTACCCGTTGGTGTTGCTAAAAGAGACTGTTTTATTTCACTCTGATCTGATTCTGCTAAAACTTAAGAGTATATTTGTCGTGGTGTGTGTTATTTATTTAAACAAACTTATATTTATGATTTATTTAATAAAGATAATGAGACATCATACATTCTATGACACGTGGTTCGTATCTGTTGAATTCGCACGCGCGTCCCCTGACACGTACCAATACACAAATGTTCTAATATTTATTTGTTCCAACACCTCCTCTCTAATTTGACAGAATGTAGTCATCCAATTTCTTCGGCAAACGGACACTTCTGCTGCTTCTGCGGATAGGTAATTTAATCTTCGGTGCTGCTTTCTCGAATGTGCTTTGCTTCTCCTCCACTTCATCGGATATGTGGACTTCATTTTCCCTCTGATATGCATTTTCAGATTTTCTTAGGAAACTGGAGTTTCTTCTAAGTTCTCTTCCACGATTGTCTATTACTCTATAAGAACGAGGTTCCTCTGTCTTTCCTATTAGTTTACCACTCTCCCAATTTCTACCTTTTCTTATAACAATGTCATCTTTTGTGTCAAGTTCCTTTTCTGTTCTTGAAGTTCGGTCATAGTATTCTTTGTATTTTCTCCTTTTCTCTTCTAAATTTTCTTTGGCTAATACCAAGTCCTGTTTTGTTGGAACTAGTTGATGGTCCATTGTTGGCAGTTTGGTCCTAACTCTTCTATTAAACATTAATTGTGCCGGCGTCACGTTCAAGCCTGAGATTGGTGACACCCTGGACACCCTGGCTGGTTCAAAGATCTTCTCGACCTTGGATCTAAAGAGTGGTTATTGGCAAGTGGAACTAGCGCCCGAAGATCGAGAAAAAACAGCGTTTTCCCTTGGTATGGGTCTATGGCAATTCACGGTGATGCCGTTCGGCGTGGCGTGATGGCGGTTAACAACGAGGAGTTGATTCTACATCAGCGAGAGGACGTGACCGCTCGAGTTGTTCTCGCCGAAGATGTCGTATTGCCCAGCAGAACCGAGGTTATAGTCGACGGAAACCTGAATGGCGCTTTCCAAGATGGGCAAGTCATTATGGTCGAACCTAATACTGACGATCAGAAGATTGGAAGAGGAGTTCTCGTTGGGAAAACGTTGTTGACAGCAAAGAAGGAAATACCAGTCCGCCTAATGAATGTGAACTGCTTTCCCGTCAACATCAAGAGAGGAACGATTTTGGGAAGTTGCGCCATGGTGTCCTCCATTTTCCGCCAAATAGAATCAAACGTACAAGAGACGAAAGTCCCGAAAAAGTTGTTGGAAATGGTCATGTCGACGACCCAGGAATTGACTCCAGAGCAAAAGTCAAAAGCAAAGAATCTGATCTGTCGCTATCAAGATGTCTTCGAGGTAGAAAATGGACCTAAGGGAAGAACCGACATCGTCAAACACAAGATAGAGACAGGAGAAGAGAGACCCATCCGTCAAGCTTCAAGGAGGTTACCATTGGCGAAGCGCGAAGAAGCAGAACGCATTATTCGCGAGATGGAAAAAGACAATGTGATTGAGCCATCAAGCAGCCCATGGGCGTCACCAGTGGTGCTTGTGAAAAAGAAGGATGGATCCACACGGTTCTGCGTAGACTATCGATTGCTCAACAACGTCACCAAAAAGGATAGCTATCCTCTGCCACGGATTGATGACACCCTGGACACCCTAGCTGGTTCAAAGATCTTCTCGACCTTGGATCTAAAGTGTGGTTATTGGCAAGTGGAACTAGCGCCCGAAGATCGAGAAAAAACAGCGTTTTCCCTTGGTATGGGTCTATGGCAATTCACGGTGATGCCGTTCGGCTTATGTAATGCCCCAGCGACATTCGAGAGGCTGATGGAGACGGTTCTGAAGGGTCTGTCCTGGACAACGTGCATGGTATACCTGGACGACATAATTGTGGTGGGAAAAACGTTCGACAACCACCTGAAGAACCTGGAAGGAGTGTTCCAGCGACTTCGCGGAGCTGGACTAAAGCTTAGTCTCAAGAAGTGCCACCTGTTCCAGAAGGAAGTTAATTATCTGGGCCATATTGTTAATGGGAATGGAATCGCCGTGGACCCAGTAAAGATTCAGGTCGTGAAGGACTGGCCAACTCCCAAGAATAAACACCAGATAAGGAGTTTCCTAGGCCTTTGCACTTACTATCGTCGCTATGTTCCTGGATTTGCGGACATCGCTAAGCCATTGACAAAACTCACAGAAGAAGGTCGTCCGTTTGAATGGGACCAACATTGCCAAATTAGTTTTGAACAACTAAAACAGTACTTGATAAGTGCTCCTATTCTGAGTTATCCTCTCCCAGAAGGCAAGTTCGTTGTGGACACTGACGCTAGTAACGTTGGTATTGGTGGTGTCCTCTCCCAGATACAAGATGGGCAAGAGAAGGTGATCGGCTATTTCAGTAAAGTCCTGTCAAAGCCGGAGCGAAATTATTGCGTCACTAGAAGGGAATTGCTAGCAGTGGTCAAGACCGTAGAACATTTCCACAAGTACTTGTATGGCAGACATTTCCTCCTGAGGACGGACCATGCCGCTTTAAAATGGCTCCTCCGATTCAAGAATCCTGAAGGACAAGTCGCACGATGGATCGAACGACTTCAGGAATACGATTTTGAAATCCAGCATCGGGCCGGAACTAGCCATAGAAATGCCGATGCTTTGTCGAGAAGACCTTGTGCCGAAGACTGTAAGCACTGTAGTCGGCTGGAGGAGAAAGTGGCCACGACTGCGAGGACGGCCGTCGTAGACGACAAATGGCAAGGTGAAGAATTGCGACGAGACCAGGAGAACGATCAGGATTTGAAATTGGTGCTGGAATGGAAAAGTAGGGAAGCAAGGCCTACTTGGGAAGAGATAGCACCGTGTGCACCATCCGTGAAATCGTACTGGGCGCAGTGGGACTCCATAGTGCTGGATCATGGTCTTCTGAAACGAACCATCGAGAACCAGGAAGGCACGGAACAGAAAACACAGTTACTGATCCCCAAGAATAGGGTGCCGGAAGTTCTGAGGGAACTTCACGATGGTACTTCGGGAGGGCATCTGGGAATCAAGAAGACTATGGAAAAGGTGCGCGAGCGATTCTACTGGGCGAACTGCAAGGAAGACGTAAAGGACTGGTGCAGGAAGTGCGTAGTCTGCGCAGCTAGTAACGGCCTCCACAGACGAGGCAAGGCTCCTATGAAACAGTACAACGTGGGAAGTCCTTTTGAGAGAGTTGCCATAGATGTAGCCGGCCCATTTCCACAAACGAATAGTGGAAATAAGTACATCGTCGTGGTGATGGAATACTTTAGCAAGTGGGTTGAAGCATACGCCCTACCAAACCAAGAGGCGATGACTATTGCTGAAGCCCTTGTCCGTGAATGGATCAGTCGATATGGCGCGCCCATGGAGCTCCATTCAGATCAAGGAAGGAACTTCGAATCGGTTTTGTTTAAGAACGTGTGTACTCTACTCGGCGTCCGGAAAACTAGAACCACTGCACTTCACCCGCAGTCGGACGGAATGGTGGAAAGATTCAACAGAACCATCAACCGACATTTGTCCAAAGTCGTCTCCGATCATCAGAGAGACTGGGACACGTACATTCCTCTTTTTCTACTGGCATACCGTTCGTCCGTTCATGAGACAACAGGAGAGACACCAGCGAAAGTGGTATTTGGGAGAGACCCAAGGCTGCCCTGCGACCTGAAGTTCGGCGTGAAGCCCGGTGAAGTTCCTGCCGACGAAGACTACGTTAGCGGCCTACGCAGGAAAATGGACGACATTCACACTCAAGTGCGTCACAATATACAGACGACCAGCGATCGAATGAAGGAGCATTATGACATCAACGCTCAGAATGGGGGATACCAACCTGGTATCCCTGGTCTGGCTTTACAATCCTCAAAGACGTCGAGGTCTATCCCCAAAATTGCAGACATCTTGGGAAGGTCCTTTCAAAGTGATGAAACGGATCAACGATGTCATCTATCGCATCAGGAAGATTCCACACGGCAAACCCAAAGTTATCCACTTCAACCGAATGGCTCCATACAACGGAGAAGAAAATGAAGGGACAGTACAACGGACGCAAGGTTCCGAAGTGAACTTCGAAACCTTCATGTTTCATCACGCCACAGGAAGTAAGGCGCGATTCGGAGTGACCACAGAGAGACAGCAAGACCTTTTTCAAGTGTCACCAGAGTACAGTCGGGCCCACTGTGTGGCAGCAGACCTAAGGATGTCCAAGGGGATAGCCCAAGTCTTTCGGAAGAAATTTGGTCAGGTCGAGGAACTCCTAAGACAGCACCCTATGGTGGGCAAGAGCCTACAGATCATCCACACGGAGGCGGAACAAAGACGACACGTGTACTACTTAATCACCAAGAGAACATCAAGCGGTAAGCCCGACTATCGCAACATTTGGGAAGCTTTATGGAGCCTGAGGAGACAGCTGGTAGAAGGCAAGGAGACGAAATTAGCCATTCCTAAATTGGGCTGCGGGCTAGACGGACTGGACTGGAGGGTCATTCGAAGCATGATAGAAGTCATCTTCAACGGAACGGGAATTGAAGTCCTAGTCTGCAGTCACCATCCACAGGCAGCTGTCGGCAGTAAGAAAACTGTGGATTGCTATTTCTTCCAGACCGGAAGTTGTAAAAAGGGTCCAGCATGCCGCTTTCGACATCCTCCTTCAAGGCTGTCACGAGTAACGTTCCGAGACGAAACGTTTTTAAGAAGGGGGCAGTGTAATGATTCGTCGACACCGCCGGCGCCAAATTGTCTCTTGCGTCACTGCCGTCTAGTCGACGCGCCTTAGGCGATAGCCCAGAGAATTCTGACGGCGGAATAAACTAGAATAGACATTGGGCCGCCTCCAGAATGTTCGAGATAAACAACCCCGGCTTATAAAACACGCGGCCGGTAAATTGAGATTCATTCAGCGTTAGAGTTCGACACAAAAGTCCGCGTAATAATCTTTCGCTCGGCTGTTGAAATAAATTACGTATAAGTCTGTAAATAAATTATTGTTAAATGTTAGTGTTAAATTAGTTTGTTTGTAAATAAATTAGTTATTAACTATTTCGTGTTTTGTTTTAAAATAAAAATAGAAACTTTTAAAAATCATTACAATAGGATCCAAATGGCATGTTGTCGGCAACAATTTCTTTAGGAACACCATGCGTTGAAAATAACTGTTTTAATACTTCTATAACATTGCTGGCATCTTTGTACTTTAGTTTTATTAGGTCTATCCATTTGGTGAAATAGTCTATCACTACTAAATACTGTTATGTCGCGAACCACAGGGTATACTTATTAAAATGAGGAGCAGGGTTCCCAGAAATAAAACACGTTAGTCCTCCATTACATCAGCCCGACAATCCCCCTACTCCTTTATTACTTTCTCTATTTTCTCTACTCTTACAGTGTCCTTATGAACTACCCTTACAGTATCCTAATGAACTACCCACTCTTAACGCACTCTATCTTGACACCTCAAATACGATTTAGTCTATCACTACTAAATACGATTTTTCTCCAAACTCTAGGATGTCGGTCACCAATTTGGTATATGGTAGTCCTGGAATTTCCGGCAATAACATTTCACTTTTTTTTGGCTCTTCTGTATTGTTCACAGTTCTTGCACTTCGCGACGAAATTCTGGATATCTTTACTCATAGTTGGCCAGTATAATATGGACCTTGCTCTTGATAACGTTTTTTGGAAGCCCATATGCCCTTCATGTGCTAATTTCATCACCTGGGTTCTTAATGTTTCAGGCACTGCTACAGAGTCACTGAAAAATACCAAACCTTCCATCGTGTGTAGATTGTTTCTGTCCTTGTAATATTCTCTCACTTCTTTTTGCACTACGTTATTTTTTCCTGGCCATGCTGTCGCACAATATTTTAACACTTGTTTTAGAGTTGGGTCTTTTTCTGTCTCTAGTGTAAATTGTTCTTTCATTTCGTCACTCATATTTAGATATTTTAACACTTGGTGCACTAGTTCAGTCATTTCTTCATCATCTTCCACTGGTGTCTTATCGAATGATCTTGACAAGAGGTCCGCAATTAACATATTTTTTCCAGGGATATGTTCTACATTGATGTCATATTTTTACCAATTTCAGGTTCAATCTTTGTAATCTTGCTGACTTAATATCTGAAAGTGGTTTTTTCATAACTGACACAAGTGGTTTGTGATCAGTTAATACTTTCACTTTTCTCCCGTATATATAGTAATGAAACTTATTTATTGAAAAGCAAATTGCTAACAGTTCTTTTTCAATCTGTGAGTATTGTTTTTCTGTTTCTGTCAGCATTCGTGAGGCATATGCCACTGGTTTTTCATTTTGTAATAAACAGGTTCCTAATCCATTACTGGATGCGTCATTTTGTATAATTATTTCTTTATGGTCATCGAAACATAGTATGGCTGTTGCATTTGTTATTAATTCTTTTATATCATTCAAGATGTTTGAATGTGTGGGTAACCAGCAAAATTCTACATTACTTTCAAATTTTGGCTTAGAGGTGCTATTTTATCCGCCATGTTTGATATAAATTTTCTCACATAATTCAGCATTCCGAGAATTCTTTGAAGTTCTTTTTTATTTCGCGGTGCCTCAATGCTCCGAATAGCTTTAATTCTGTTGTCATCTATTTTGACGCCATCTTTTGTAAATAAGTACCCTAAGTAACTAACTTGGGGTTGCAACAGTTGTAATTTATTTGCATTGAATTTTATATTATTTACTTTAGCTCGCTGAAGAACTTTTTCGATTGTTTCTAAGTGTTCTTCTCTAGTTTTTGTACTAATTAGAATATCATTAAAATAAACATTTACGTTTGGAATGTTACCAAAAATATCACTGTTAATTTTTTGAAATATTTCTGGAGCTATGGCTAGCCCAAACGGTAACCTTTTAAATTTATAATATCCAAAAGGACTTGAAAATGTACAATATTCGCGCGACTTTGGCTCTAGTTGAACATGATAGAAACCCTCTTTTATGTCAAAGACACTGTAGTAGTTTTTTCCCGTTAGTCCTGCCATAATTTCCTCAACAGTTGGTATTAAGTATGGTGTCCTTTTAACGGCATACCAAGTCCACTTATGTGTTTCAGTGAAACCACTCCCACTACAGGTAGTTTTTATTTTTTTTTCTTTCCCTCGTAAACTTGTCTTTGAGGCTGTTCCATACTTTCTGGCAAAAATCAGCTTAAAAAACTTAAATGATTACTTATGTGTACGATTATATTTAACTTAACTGTATTCTGTACTTACGAGTTGATGAAAGAGCCCCAGATATACAAAGTGGTCAAGCATAACTGTTTGAGTTGGCAATATAATTGAGAGCATTTTCATATTCGGCTGTTTGCAACACTGAAACCGGATATAAGTTTTGTTGGTTTATTTGACAGCAATAAGATTGAAGGTTATGTGAATAAAAATTAGCGTTTTAATTTGAATTTGAAATGTCAAGTGACGCTTGTAAAGTGACGGCTGTCAGTGTCAAGCCTTCAACAACCAGGAGTGCGTTTAGAAAGTACGCCCGGACGCGCACCATTCGTTCGAAAAGTAGGATGTTTCTGACGTCACATCCCAGAACGTACACTCGCACCGTTCTGAAACTTCGTCCGGACGACGCACTTTTCATCCTTCTTTTAACTGCGGCGTTTGGTGTGTGACTTGCGCATTAGACGTGTTTACGTTGTAACGTTCGAAATTGTAAACTTTAACAGTGGTTTTATTTTAACTTACAAAAGTAATGAATATAGAAACAGTAATAGTGGCTGTTAGTGTAATATCTGTGGCGATATATTTACATAATTCAGCGTCTATAGTCCATATAAAATAAATGCGCATGTGCGGGGTTACACACACCACAAGCGTTCATAAAAGTGGATAAAAGGATAGGAAGAGAAGGTGTGACGTATATTTCTACGTCACACACCATTCGGAATGTTTACACTGAGAATCTAAACGCACTCCAGAAGTTACTCCAGTTGTATCATTTAGAATAAAATTCGGCACTGCCAACTCAAACAGTGATTCTTGACCACTTTGTAAATTTCCATGCATTTTCTTTCGCAACTAAGTCTTTATAACTTCTACATTGTTTGTCGTACAAAGATGGAAAATTCTTCACAAACTGTATCAATATTTCAATATCTATATTCTCCATCTTTGCTGTGTTTCCAAAGGTATAACGAAAACAGAAGACACAAAACTTTAGATTACAGACTACCTAATTTTTATTCCATTTTAACTTACCTAATCGATAGGTTGGCACTCACTGTGACACCCCCACGTGATTCAGATCGCATGGTTGCCAAGTTAAAAGACCATCACAGTAGCCAAATTAACAGGTGTACCACTAGACAAATGACAAACTTACTAAACAGTACGTAAACATGGAACAATCTCAACTTTACGTTTAGCTTACGGGCAGCCGTAATTCGAACGTAAACGTAATTTTTACGGTTATCATTGTGAACATGTACATTTGGATGTGTACTTTTAACTTTACGGATTGACAGATATAACGTATTTCTTACGCTTACATCCATTGTGAACGCTTCTACGAATTTCTTACGATTACGTCCATTGTGAATGGGCACTAAATCCTCCATAACGAATATTTTCGTTTATTTTAAGAAACGCATTTGTAGCATATAATTTAAAATTTGATATTTATGGGCAAAAATTAATGTATTAAAATTGCAAGTATATTTATATTTATGATATATTATTTCTATTATGAATTGAAACATTTTCTTTTAATACACTACATTTAATAATAAAATTTATTTCAATGCCCCAGGTAGGAATGCAAATTCTAAAAAAAATTATTTTGTATTGAAAAGAAAATATAAAATTAAAAATTATTTGTGAAGAGAAAAAAATATTAGAAAAAAGCTTTTTATAAAAAAATTAATTCAAGAGGGAAATGACAATGTAGACAAACTCAAAGTCAAATAAAAACCGAATATTTAATATATATTATTTTACAAATCTTAAAAAAAAAATACAAAAAGAAACAAATAAAATATATGCCAAATCCTTGCAATAAAAAAAAATAACTTAACAAAATTTATATAATAAAATCCAAACATGCTTGGAAAAACGAAACAATAATTCAACAAAATTAAAAAAAATTGTATTAGTATCTAGCAAAGTAACCCATTTTTTTCAATACATAAACGTAGTCTATTTGGCATGGAATTAATCAATTTTTCACAAAAGTTTGTTCCACGAAATCGTTCCCAAACAATTTGAACGTGATGACTTATGGCCGATTTCTTCACCATGGTTAACCTAAGGTTAATTTATCTAACAGTTGGAATGTGACGTAGGTTGGCCGTACACATACTATGTGTCACATTCTAATGGCCGATTTCTTCACCATGTTTAACCTAAGGTTAATTTATCTAACAGTTGGATTGTGACGTATACTTGGCCGTACACATACTATGTGTCACATTCTAACTGGCAGATAAATTTAACCTCAAGATAAGGTGATGAAGAAATCGGGCATTAGTGTAAAAACATAGTGGAGTAGTTCATCTCGCCACGCCACTTGCCATGCACATCGCCGCGCATATAGCCCTGAACTCATACTCGCCGTTGCAAAACATACGGGAGCATATCTTCTCGCCATTGATGATCTGATTTTATTCAGCGAGATCGATCGCAAAAATGTTCACAGATTCAGACAGTGATAGTGACTCTCCAAGCAATGCGTTGAAATGGTGGGTGCTTTCTAAAAGAAGAGTTAGAAAATACAGTGTGCATCCAGTAAATAGCGAACGCGCTAAACATGGTGAATTCTACCACTTATATCAAAAGCTCAAACATTACCCAGATTTTTTGAATACTTACGGATGACCCAGGCAACATTCAATTACATCTTACACCTGTTAGAACCTAGAGTTCAAAAAGTTTACACCAACGTACATAAGCTTCCAGTCAGTGTTGAAGAAAGATTGGTAGTAACACTCAGGTAAGAAAAAATATATTTATTGCAAAAAGAAAGCTTACACACGTATAATATACAAATATAGGCATGCTTGAAAATGAAGTAGGTATACAGTGTGCATAAACAATTGACTTGTATTAACTAGTTGCAATTGTCATACTCGTATGGATTTGATCCGAGAGATTCTAATTGTGTGTAAGAATTATTTACATAATAAGCGAGTGAGTTTTGTGGAGGGACAGGTGCTATTGACGATGACTCTGATGGAGTTTGACCTATGTGTGCTTTTATCTCCATACACGCTTTCCATAACTAGTTGTTGAACTTTCATTCGAAATTGTAGTTTCTCAACAGGAAGCAGTTTTTGCGCATGAGGTAGTAATGAAGTAAAGAAGGCTACATCTTCATCATTTTTATCCATGGTTGACGTCTCTTTTGCTTTTCTCATCTTAATTTTTTCTTTTTCTATTTCTAACAAACTTTGTCCTATTATGTCAGTCGAGCGCGATCTCTTTCTGTATCCTAAATTATCTGCCTTATTAATGGTAACTCGAGCTGGTAGTGAAGAGGTGACAGCAGTGCTTGTACCGACAGAAGAATATCCAGCGCTCGTGAATGGGGTGTAGGAGGGGATGACATATAGTCGCCACTTTGTTGCGTATCCTCTTCTTCACTGTTAGATCCATTTCCATCATCTTCATGCTTTTGTTCAAGTGGTTCAAGTAAATTAACACTTGCGGGTCTTTTTTCAAAAATAAGGCCATTCCACAACATCTTCTGGTGCAGAATTTCCTGATTTCGGTAGAGGGAGCTTATCAAAATGCACTTTAAACAGCTGTCTTAAAACTTTCCACGTCTTTTTAGCTGTAGCACCTACAATCCATAAACAATCCCTGTTATTTATTTAAAATCAGTATGAAAAACACTAGTTTATAGCAATGATATAATAATGCATTCACTATTTTTATTCTGCTTCACAGGTTTCTAGCAAGAGGAAACTCTTTCAAAAGCCTTGCATTTTCTTTTCGCCTGGGGGCTTATACCGAGGCAAACATTGTGCCAGAGATCTGCAAATTAATGTGGGAAATTTTGCAGCCCTTACATATGAAGCCACCCACTGAGGAAACATTTAGAGAAATTGCAAAAACTTTTTGGTACAAGTGGCAGTTCCCAAATTGTCTCGGTGCAATTGATGGGAAGCATGTCCGAATTAAATGCCCAAGTAGGTCCAGAACAATGTTTTACAATTATAAGCAATACTTTTCAATTGTGCTGCAAGCAGTCAGCGACGCTAATTGTAGATTTATTGGAGCATATGGAAAGCAGAGTGATGGAGGGACCTTTCGGAGCTCAAGACTTTATAAATTAATGGAAAAGCAGAATCTAAACATACCCGTTGAAAAATGTTTGCCAGATTCTAATATTAAGATGCCTTTTGTTTTCATAGGTGATGAAGCATACCCTTTACTAAAAAACCTGATGAAACCATATGCCAGGAATAATTTTAAACAATCAAAGTGAATTATTTAACAACAGACTCTCTTGAGCACGTAAAACTGTTGAATGTAGCTTCGGTATTGTAACAATGAAATGGAGAACATTATGCAAGGCTATTGAAACTAATCCTGACACTGCCGATTCGATTTATTAAAGCAGTTTGCATTCTTCATAATACTATCATTGATAGGGAGAACATAATGAATGACATCGTGGAGAATACAACTGAGAGCCTTCTACCTGATATTCCTGTTCTAGAAAACACAACCGTTCGACAACAGAGGCTCCTTCAGTGAGGGATGCATATAAAGAATATTTTTCTAGGCATGCATGAGATACTATCTCATATTTTTTCTGAATTCTATAAAGTTCTGTACAAATTTAAATTTACTACTAAATTTTATTTGCGTACCCGTAACTCCGCATTTGCGTCCAACACTTATCCAAAATGTATCTATTATGATGGGATTTGTGACGTTGGTCCCATATTTGAGGCTTTTCAAATACGGCACTTATTAGTTGTTCTTTATCCATTTTACTTTATTTATTCACCTAGAGGCTTGTTTACAACAACTGATTTAACACCCGTACGACGCACGACAGACTCCTAATAGGAAAGTGGAAGAAGTATAACTTTCAGGCAACCAATCACGGAAGAGCTTTCAAGCAACTGCATCTAAAAAAAACAAATTATTTTGTTCGCTGGTGCACGGCCATGAGCGCGGCAGGGTACGCGGCGAGATGAACAACTTCACTATATTGTTACGCATAGGTTTCTATGGGATTCTTTCATCATCGCCATTTGGCGAGGTGCATGGCAAGTGGCGTGGCGAGATGAACTACTCCACTATGTTTTTACACTTAGGTTCCTCACATTTTTGATTCGGTTATTCAGTTCAAAATTTGTCCAGTTTCTCACCATAGCCCCCCACAAATTTTCTATGGGATTCAAATCCGGAGATCTTGGGGGCCAATCTAATAACTCGATATCGTTCTGATCAGAAAACCACTCCCTTACAATTCTGACCTTATGAATGGGACTATTGTCTTGCACTAATGTTATCACTTCTAGTTCATCTTGCGGATATATGCCTCGAACACTGTTACATTCAAATTTTCTCTACTTGATCCTCTTGTTTGTTCGAGCTTGGTGCCGGTGTGATGTTTTTCGCGTGTGTTAAATTTAACGGATTTCTTGCTCGTTTGGAGAAGTAAATCAATAGCAGCTTTGCTGGAATATCATTTGACACCGCCGAACAGCGATTGGAGACAGTTTTAATCTCCTTACCAAGCCTGAGGCCCCAGTTCTCTCAGGTAAAATATGACGACGCATACCGACAAACAGGCCAACAATGGCCGCTAACAGAAATTGTTTCTTCTTTAGGTTTTTAGTACCAGTTTCAGTACCGGCTCTTAGCCCCGGTTTTTGCACAAGCTTTTGTGCGACTTTCGAGTATCCGTTTGCGGATTTTGTTGGGAGAATAATTTTGAACAATCGCATTGCATCACCCCGTTTGCTCCTGCGAAGAATTTAGTACCGGCGTTTTCCTACAGCGTACCCCTAATCTGCATTGAACCGGTCCAGCCCGGACTAGCATCGCGGGATAGAAACCGTAGATGGTGTGTTGATCAGCAAATGCGTTTGACGTTTCTCTGACTGACAGAAACAAATTCATGAGTTTCTTTTGCTTTTGTTTTGTTGTTTTATTACCGGACTACTGTCATATACACTATCGGACAAAAGTAGAGCAACAATGTGTCAGAAAACATTTTTTCTTTGTATCATTTAAAAATTGAATAAAAAAGCTGTGTTATTTAATTGATTTTGAATTGTAATCATTTCAATATAATATCATAAAATTTTGAAACAATTCAGATACGATTCAGTTGTAAAAAGTTTGAAATTAGATAAAATTAGCAAAAGTACGTACGACAAAAGTAGAGCAACATTGGATTTTTTTTTTTTTTTTAATGTCTGACTAAAACAAAACGATAGAAAAGTAACATATAATTAATAATTAATAGCATATCCGTTATTTCTTATAATTTTTTGACAACGTCGCGGCATAGAAGCAATTAATTTTTGAAGAATATCGTCCGGGAGGGTTGTCCATACATCATTGATTTTATTAATAAGTGACTGTTTATTTGGAAATGATGTCGTGCGGATACGTCTTTCTATTTCTTCCCATAGATTCTCTATAGGGTTTATATCAGGAGATTGTGCCGGCCACTTCAAAACTCTAATGTTATTCTGTTCAAACCATTCCTTAACAAGCTGTGAGCTGTGTTTGGGGTCATTATCTTGCTGAAATGTAAACCGCAAAGGCATTTCCCACTCTGCATAGGGCAACATTACGTCTTGGAGTATATCTCTGTAGATAAAACGGTCCATAATTCCATCAATAAAATGTAACGGGCCTACACCGTACGCCGAAAAACAACCCCATACTCAAACGCTACCTTTGCCATGTTTTATAGTCGGTGTAACGTATTTAGGATTAAACCTTGTATTAATCGGCCGTCTCACACGCTTCATTCCATCAGAATTAAAGATTTTATAACGACTTTCATCGCTAAATAAAATTTTTCCCCAATCCTGGACGGTCCAGTTTAAATGTTCTCGTGCGAATTCAATCCTAGCAAGTCTATTTCTTCTTGATATGAGCGGCTTTTTAGCCGGGCGTCTACTAAATAGTTTTGCTTCTACTAATCGCCTTTGAACTGTTCTTGCAGCAATATTTATTTCAGGAATTTCTGCCATAATTCGCGATGCAGACTTCCAAGGATCGTTTTGAGAAATTCTTTTGATCCTTCTATCCATCCAAATTGTGGTTTTCCTGGGTCTTCCTGATTTTGGCATGTGATCCAAATGTCCTCTTTCATTAAAAGACGAAATTATCCTTGAAATAGTGTATTTCGGCACATTAAAGTGTCGCGAAATATCCGCCTGCTTTTTACCTTCTAAAAAGGCATTTATCACCATCTGCTTTAAGTCCTTGCAGACTGGAATACCTCTTGGCATGGCTAGACCTGTATAGAATTGATTGAAAATGGCTAGAATACTACACAAATGCACATTTCAGCTTATCTACACAACAGAAATGTTATTTTCGAAAGAAACTGAAAACGTTGCTTTACTTTTGTCGCACTAATTTTGTGTATATTCAAATTTACGGGCGCTTAATTTTTTTTTGTTTAAAGGTTATAAGCAGTTAATTGTCGTTGGTGACAACAGCACACTATGATGTTTGAAAATGTAATATAGTGACACAGAATAATAAACTCAGGAATTTGTAAAATTAAAAAACATACTTTTTTCAAAAGTGTTGCTCAACTTTTGTCCGATAGTGTATAAAACGGCGCGTTAATTCAGTCAGCATAGTAATTATTAAATTTGGAGAGCGAATCTTCGGCCAAGTGCAGACCTTGCATTAATAGTTTATTTTGTTAAATCGTTCGAGTTTGAAGTTTGTCAGTTTTAGACGAACATAGTTTAGTTAAGTGAACCTGCATTTGTACGAAGTTGAGATCGCAAATAAATTGTACTATGTGTTTTTTTAAAAATGCCATAAGGGGTGGCTGTGGAAAGAAAAATTCATGTCTTAGCTCCATTCAATTACTTTAAATTTTCAGATTTGGCATTTGTTAGATGCCAAGCTACGACATGAGTTTTAATTTTCATGGCCAACCTTTATGGCATTTTTAAAAAAACACATGTTATTACTGATAGCTTCTAGTTTAATTTCTACTTTCACACAAACAGTGGGTAAGATTCTCGCCTCCGTTTATTAGAGTTTCAATTTTCTGCACGATCTGGTCGATTGGAGACGTCTGCCGATCGAATTACGTTTAGTTTGTTCAAACGTCTTCTGGCGCCCTTTTTAAGTTTACCACCTTAAGTTAACCTGCCTCGTTTCCACTGTTGCTAGCCTGGGGCACAGTTGATCGTAGAATCGGCAGAGACTTGTCACCTGGAACCGTGGTAAGTAGAGGCAAGTAAATTTTAATTTAAACTTCGGTGACAACACTGGGCATCAAAATATCTTCTAACATCTGTATATAACGATCTGACGTGAATCTGGGAGGTGTAACTTGTACTAAAGAACCAGGACCTGCTTGGGATATCCATCCCCAATATCCTGCCGAAATTCGGCCGCTTAATAAATTTGGTTGAACATTTTGCAAATCATATCTAGTATTTTTGCGTCTCCATAAAACAACTGGGGCATCATCGGACGATGAAAAAAAAAGTTTTTTCATCAGTGAAAATTACATTTCCCCAATTTCTGTTTATGTTGGCTTCACAGAAATGCAACCGAACAGCAGCCTGCTCGGGTGTTAATGCTACCTTTTTAGCTGGTGTTCTGCCATGAAAGCCAGCTACATTTAAGCGTCTTCTTATAGTAGGTAACGAATAGTTTAAATTTAACTGTTCTTTAATGTTGATAGACGATGTAAAAGGAGTCTGAGAATAAGATCATGTATTTGTTCATCTTCTGCACGGCTGGTCGCTCTTTCACGGCCTAGTATACGAGTCTCAAGTAAATGATTTCCTTCTTCTTGACCTCGTCGAATCCATCGTTGCACCTGATGTATCTAAAAAAATTTTTTTAATATCGAAACATCGACAAAAGCAAACTTATTATTCTATTACTCTCTTTTTTTATCAGAAAAAGAAAAGCGTCACGTATGCATTTATTTAACCTTTTAGTATTATTTTATTTTTTTATCGCTATTCTTCATTTACTTTGCATATCTTTTACAAAATATCAGGTGCCCGATTTGAATTCATCCTTTCCATTGGTTGAAAATGACGTGCGACAACTCGATCGAGTGAATTTCAACCAATCTGAGCACAATCGAAATGATTTCGAGTCGAAATTATGAATTATAATCCAGCGTCTGACGTCTATATGCAGTGTCTTTCGACCGACAAATATCGATTGGCTGGATGAAATTATTAGTTTCTAGATAATTAGGATTTTCGATTAAAATTAAAATTAATAATCATGAATGAAAACTGAGCATATTGGCTTTGTTTTAATTATGGATTAAAAATCCTGATAATTTAGTAACTAATATTAATAATAATGGTATCTGTCATCTCGAAAAATACCAAAAAAATGCTTAATAATGATAAATCAACTGTTTCGGCTATATTCCGCGTTGACATTCCGGATTCTGCCAATCCGCAAATATAAGCTCTTGTTGCGGTAGAATTGTCTCGTTGTCCAGGTGGTCGTCCCATTTCGAATTATTATACAGTCGAACCTCCATAACTCGAATCTCAGGGGACCGAAAAATTACTTCGAGTTATAGAAATTTCGAGTTAAAGAAAGAGATTTCAATTATACACAATGTGCAGGGACATCAGTAAATTTCGACTTACACATCATTTCGAGTTGTGGAGGTTCGAGTTATAGAGGTGTGACTGTATTTGAAGGGGTCAATGCAAGAAGTGGATATGTTCACTTTTAGTAATTTTTCAGGAGAGACAAAAAACGTTTCTAGAATTTACCGAATTTTTTTTTTTTATTTTTTGACTTTGGTTAGTTATTTGGTAGCGATATGTGGATACATTTTCGTCAAATGCCCCGTTTAAGGAATTTTACTTGTGCCAAAAAAATAAAAATAAAAATAAAATGGACGTGTCTACTTTTTGCACAGTTTTGTTTCCATTTTTTTTTTAATTTCATTTATTTTTAAACAATGTTAATATAATTTTCAATTTACAAGAATAAAGTTTATTATTCATCGTCATTGTCTTCAAATTCGGAACATGACATGGCAGCGTCTGGGTTAACAAAATCTAGGTGATTTATCTCTTGATAAAAGTATTGATCAGCTACTGGGACGTAATTTGCAGCCAATGCCATGACATGTTCAAACCTCTTCTTTCTTAACTTTCTTCTTTCAACATACAAAGCCTTGGAATCATCCGGCAAACTGAGAAATGCATTTTTATTTTTAAGTTCAAATTCTTGGAAGATCGCCATTGATACTGAGATACTACACGAAATTCTAGGCAATTTTGATCTATCGTCTTGAAAGATTCTATATTTCGATATTGTGAATTTTGCATTTTTTACACTTACATTCTTTTTAAACATTGGCAAAAAGGGTCCGCGCAACAACCACTTGTGCGTGGCGGGTAATACCCTGAGGGAAATTCGGTCGAGCCGGTCGGACCTACCTGCGTGGCTCTCTTTTGCAAGGATACGCTGTCGTCCCAGAAGCTCAGTGGAGACGGTCGTGCAGTGCGAAAATTAAAACGCACAAGTGTCAACCCGCTCAATGGGGGAACGATCCCGATGTTACCATATATTAGGGCGACACCTAGCCGTAATGCAGCGTTCCTCCACCGAAGGGCTCGCCAGAAGGGCAAAACAAAATCAGAACAACCCCAAACCCCACCAAGGAAAAGAAAATCCCAGCGAAAGAGTTAACAAACGGTATATTAAATAATTAAGTAAGAATGAGCGCGAAAACACAACCAGCGCTCAGAGAACAATTGCGTCAACCGCAAAGTTAATCTAACAAGTATTAAATAACTTTAAAAAAAGGAATGACAAGCCTAAAGGGCGTAATATCTGTACATAGATAACATTTAAATAAACAAACAAATAAGTTTTCCGCTCGCATACGGGCCCATTCGCGACGTTCACAAAAATTTTACCCAACCGGGTGTATCAATTATAACAGATCAAAATTTTCCAAAACAACAAAAAAAAGAACAGACTGAATGTCTGAAATATGGTTAAAAGAGGTCACGCCTCTTACAAAATTAATAGTGAGATTAAACTTGAAAAAGTACAAAACAAATAAAATAGAGTATTCGCGAACGGTTTACAGTAACCGGAAGTTCGGCACGCACGCAGTGCGAATCGCCAGGTCCGTAAGAAGTTATTCGACGTCACTGAATCGCAATCGGTGACAGAACAAAACCAAAAGGAGGAAAAGAAATAATGGTGTTAACGATACCAATCACTCCCTGTATACTTCGGGCCGGTGGTCGATGATTCGGAAGCGGCGTCACCAGATGGCTGGTCGGGCGTGGTTATCCAACCCCCGGAGTCGGTCCGAGTCTGGCGGTGGGACACGTGCGAAGAAAAAGGGGTCAGAGACTACCGGTCAATCAGGGCCCCAGCGAGGTCCGTGTGGCGATTTATGAAGATGGAAAAGTCGGCTACATACCACTTGCCCGTATAAAATACGAGCCGAGAAGTCGCAATAAAGACGCTAGTCTTCGGTGTGCCAAAAAGAAATTCGGTGTTCACAGCAATTAAATCCGCATAAGCGAAAGGCTTGAAAAATTACAAACGGCCCATCAACATCCGTGGACACAATCCTCAAACGAGTCCCCTTGCGCAAACGAAATTAGCAAATCTCCCAAAAGGGACGTCCGACGGAGTTGAACACACGAGGCACACGCGAAAAATGAATGCGACCAAAGATGGCTTCCAGGCGCACCCACGGAAAAAGTCACGTAGACGAAAGTTCTAAAATTCAGGGAAACCAACCGAAAACCACACCATAACAAAATTCTCTACAAGGTAAATCGACAGAAAATCCTTTCCTAAGCGCGAAAGGGGGAAATGCAACGCGATTAAATTTTAGCGAGGAACTCCAAGCTTCGTGGAAAAGAATACGACATGACATACACTTACCTCGGTAAATCGGCGGTTGGAAACACGGTCTCGCCTTGTGTTGACAAAATCAAATGTAAACAAATGTTTGCCGTCAACTACCGGGCCCCAACGAAATAAGGTATGAAAATTAAAAGCATCAAAGAAAACGTAACACAGGTGTAATCACCATAAATTTATTTCCAGATTCTCGAATGATTTTAGCAGGTAAATTTTATCATATCTTCGTTTTCTCTTCTCGATATCGGCAAAGCTTCTATCGCATGGTAGATAACTATGCCCTGGTTCAGGGAAGCGATGGTATATTAAGTTAAATTTTCCCATTTCTACAAGTGTGAGGAGATATTGAGTTATAACAAAATTTTTATTTTGTGACGCACAGTTGTCTGAAAACATGTATAGTTCAGTAACTTCTGGTCTAATACTATTTTTGAAGAAATAATTTAGTAAGCTGATAACTTCGTTTTGCCCTTTTCCAGCAATGGTTTCGTCATATAGAAAAAAAATAACTTTTGCCATTGCTTGCAACATGAATACAAAAGTTGTAGACCCACATTTGAATCTTATGGAATACCTCTCCACTTGAGGCAACTGGTAATGGTAAATTTTGTTGGTAGTCGAATGTTATAACTTCCACATGAGCGACAGTTCTAGATAGCTGCGATTTCTCTTTAAGATCTTTGTAAAAAATTTCTGATTTCACAACATGCAATGTTTTTTCTCCCTCAAGTATATTTCTTTCTACTTCTGTATTTGCAGCATCAATTTATTTTACCAGTTTATCACATTTTTGACATGTGTCAGTTTTAGGATTTCCAAATGAAATATTAAAGTTTTCCGTGAAGTATTTTCTAAAAAATTCGTATTTTACCTCAGGTTTAAAATTTTCATGGTTTCTGTTCTCTTGCAGTACTCTATATTGATCAGGTTCGTATTTTTTCAAATACAACTCGTGTAACTGTGCAGTATTTAGTAACGGTGATAGATAATATTTGCTGATGTTATCACTCCTACTATAATGTGATTTATAACCTGTGAGCAACTAAAAATCAGATTAGAGCAGGCGGTGCAAAGAAAATGTATGTCTGTGATTAAATGAAAAGTCAATAAATTTGACAGCGCATGAATGTATTACATTAATTAATTCAGTTAATCACAGACATACATTTTCTTTGCACCGCCTACTCTAATCTGATTTTTATTTGCTCACTTTTTATTTGGGGAAGCTCATTATATGACTGCGTATCTGTGCAACATTTTCTGGGGTAATTTGGTTTGGTCTATTATCTTCGATCTGATGGGGGTGTGGCATTAATTTTTAAGTGATTTATCAGTCTATTTATTCTTCCTTTTTTTATACCGTGTATAGCTAACAGTGCATTCTTACACACACGATAGTTTTGAACCCCTTCTTTAACCTAGAATAACAAAAATCAGAGGCTGGATAAGAGTAGCATAAGGAAAACTTACGGAAAAGCTACAAGTAACACTTTTTGGTTTATTATCTTGATCTGTACGTCGTCTATGGCGAGTGACATTTGTCACAGCAATGTTGGAACATAAATAAGCATCCTGTAGTTCCTTGCTGGATATTTTATAAAAAGCATCAAAGATTTTCTGCCTACTAGCAGTGGATACTTTTTCAAAACATTTTTGTTTACAGCTGCATGCATTTCCTATCATCCTCTCTGGTACAACAGTTTTGGAAGTACTCTCATATTCTTTGCCCGCTGTTCTACGTTCCTTTTGGATACTTCGTTTCCATTTTTTTTCATTTCTCAACCGTTGTTTGCCTTTGTTTTTGTTTTTATTGCGGTTAGGTTCACTTGATTCACTGTCTTCTGCTGTCTCTGTGGGTACATAATCACGATCAACGACAGAATCATCTCCATGAAATGAATCCTGCTGGTCATAGTCAGAACTCATAATGTTGGTTATTATTTCAAAGGTCTTTTAATAACAATGCCTGCCTCGCATCGTCGACACATCAAACGACACGTCAACGTCAACACTAATATTTTGGTACTTGATACAATGCAATAACGGGACATGTCCAGGACATGTCTAATTCTTGCAAAGTATTGGAAGGAGGACAACTTATATTACATTGCTATAAAGTGTGTGGTAGGGATAGAAGTCTCGTTTTTGCATGGGACGACGCACAACTGAATACAGAACATGTCCATTCAAAAAACAAATTTGTGCTCAGAATGGACATGTCCACTTCTTGCATTGACCCCTTCATTTGTTTAATGCCAAGTTGAATAAATCTATTTGCAATTTTAATAAATTAATTTTTGCCCATAAATATAAAATTTTAAATTATATGCTACAAATGCAATTCTTAAACAAAACGAAGATATTCGTTGTGGAGGATTTATACCTACTATAGTATTTTACGACGTCCCGACCGACCGCACATGATTTAAAGGAGAGAGACCGTTCGCTCTTTGCGTTTTCGTCTGGCGTTATCTTCAAAGATTCCGACTGTACTGTGAATGGCATATCATTGAAAAGGTAGGTAATTTTTTAGAGAATTCAGTGTGAATATGAATACCCGAGAATTTGATTTTAGTGTCCTCTTTCGAGAAAAAATATTGTTACATAATCCAAAGTGTGACAACTCATATGGAAGCTAATTTTAATAGTAATTCAATGCGCGAATTGACTTTATGTAAAGAAACAGGGTGTCCCACTGAAAACAGTAAACGCAATTGTAAATAGAAAGGGGTGGCAAACGATATAGAATTTGAAAGGCCTTTCAATTCTCTTTTCAACAGTCTTTTTATTTTTAAAATCTGATCATTAATTCCAGAGAAAAATCGTTTGAAACATTGTTTATTAAGTGTTAAAAATTATAGACAGGAACTCAAGTATCATTTTATTAAGTGTTCGAATTGACCACCACCAACTTCCATACAATGATAAAGATTTAGGTCAAAACGTCGTCGTACGTTCTGAAACATTTGTGGAGTAATCTGATGACATTCATGTACGATACGTTGTCGTAAATCTTCTAAAGATTCAGGTTGCGTTGGATAAATTTAGACTTCAAATAGCTCCACAGAAAGAAATCTAAAGGAGATAGATCTGGCGATCTTGGGGGCCATTCGATAGCACCTCTCCGTCCAATCAATTTTCCAGGAAACCTATGGTCCAAAAACTGCCTAACAGTCAATGCAAAATGAGGAGGAGCTCCGTCTTGTTGAAATATCAACATATTTTCTAAGTAACGCTCATCATTTTCAATAATGTCGGTTAACATTGGATCGATGTGATCCTCTAACAATGATAAGTACATCTCTCCAGTCAGAATACCGGAGAGGAAAAAAGGTCCAACAAGACGATCACCATAAATTACAGCCCAAATGTTTAATTTTTCGGGATAATTATAGAATATTCATTCTGTCACTTGTTATAGAATGAAAATACATGCAAAACACGTAAGAAGCAAGTGTTTCAGAATAAATATTCTATCTCAAGAGTGAGAATGTTTACTTTCTGTTATTAAAAATGATTTCGGAATTATTATATTCACTAATGGTCGTGGAGAAAAACGTTTTCCAAAATTGTAATATGCTTCTCACTACATATTAAATCTGCCGTCAATATTCCAACAGACACCTGGCCCTTGTGTGCTAATCCAGGCCCAGACATTTACATAGAATCTGCCGCTCTTTAGAGTTTTTTGAGTATAAGCCTCCTCGAATCGTGAATTTGGTTCATTAAAAGTTGATTGAAAAACTTTTTCATCAGAAAAAATAACGCTTTCCCAAAAATTCAAATTTTGTGGTAAAAGCAAATCCAACTCGCTGTTCTTTATTTTCTTCCGTAAGAAATGTTTTTTTAGCAGCCGCTCTATTTCTCAAGTTTTAATTATTTTTGATTCGATTTCTTGCAGTGCGAACACATCCAGGAAAATGCGTAGTGTGGACTGCACTTACGGCAGTTTCGAATGGGTTTGTTCGAATAAATTCTATAAGATTTTCATCTTCTTCAACACTTGATAAGGGCCAGCACCCCTTTGCCGTTCAAGAATACCCTGTTGCTTCCATTTCGATTTTATTCTGTGTATCGTACTTTTATTAACCCCAATCATCTTCTTATAGAGCGCTCTCCTTCAATTAATGCAACTATTTGATTTTTTTGGGCAACATTTAAGGCATATTTTCGCGTTGAAAACAATTCATGGAATGGTTTGAAACGCATTCGATACATATATCATAATTTGAAAGAGTCGTGAAAACTTAATATTTTACACACGTTTTTGAAATTTTCAGTCTGTCAGTGTCAGCTATTATTTGCACTGTATAAAACACTCGTTTTCACTGAAAAAGAAATTCTTTTTTCTCTGTGCAGAAGTCGTAAATAACGATTTAGGAATTCAATTGCAGCACCACTTGCTTCTTTTACATTGGTTGCTGAAAGAGAATGTTGAGGATGAAGAACTAATGATACCTTTTGTTGTAACATCTAATGTACCTCACATGAGAATACAAGATTATTATGAAGAATGGATTCTTCACTATACTGATGATGGTTTTTTTAGACTCTTTAGAATGACAAAAGAGACATTTGCAAAATTATTGCTTGCTTTAAATTGTGAAGATAAGTTTTATACTGGAGGTGAAAGCCCTATTCCAGTGGAAAAAGCATTGTTAATGAGACTTTGGTGGTTAGGGAAACATGAGGTTCTTGTTTCAGTAGCGGATAGATTTAATGTAGCACAATCAACAGCTTTTAAATTAACGCAATTTATGTTACAAAAAATAATAATTACAGTTGGTTCTTGTCCGATGAAATTTGTATCACAAAATCTTCTAAGCGGACACTAAATCGCGCAACTATACACTTTACGTTTCGCAGTCGTTCGACTGCTTCGTCAGAAGTGAATTTTTTTTTTTTTTCACTTCTGACGAAGCAGTCGAACGACTGCGAAACGTAAAGTGTATAGTTGCGCGATTTAGTGTCCGCTTAGAAGATTTTGTGATACAAAAAAATAATAAATTTAAAAAATCCTTGTATTGTATGGCCTGATGCAGTGGAAATAAGAAAGACTGAGACCGACTTCAGAAATAGATGTGGTTATCCAGGTAAATTATCTAATTATGACAAAAATTAATTTATCACAGTATACTCCATTATTATTAGGAGTTGTTGGAGCTGTTAATGTTTGTAATATTAATTTTAAAGCTCCAATGGATCAACAGAATTCTTAGATAGATAAAAATAAAAAGGATTCGATTAAATTACAAGCGATAGCTACAAATGATAAAATATTTATTGATGTTATGATGGGTTATCCAGGTTCTGTCCATAACAATAGAGTAAGTATTGTGACGATTCCGGTGCCAGCCCGTCTCATGCATCACCGCCGACGCGTCTTAGACGAGAAACTTCGGGCATTTCAGCGGTGGAATCAATCCGAGACTCTCCGTCGCGTTTCTGGCGATTCTCGAAGAAAGAGCCCGGTTTATAAGGAAGCAAGCCGACCGGGAAAAGGGGAGTTCGGCGTTGAACAGTGCGGCATTAAGGTTCGCGTTAGACTTTCGCTCGGCTGTTAAAATAAATTAGGTATAAGCTTGTAAATAAATTAGTATTGAATTTAGTGTTAATTAGTTTACTTTTAAATAAATTAGTTTATTAACTATTTCGTGTTTTGTTTTAAAATAAAAATTAATAGAAGCCTTAAAATCGTTATAGTATATTTATACATTACCCATCTTTTAATATTTACAAATGATACTTTATGATTGTAATTTTTATAACCAGGTTTTTAAAAATTCAGAAATATATTTAAATATTCAAGAACGTGGTCTGTATTAAAATTATTTTCATGATACGGAATATCACCTTTTGAGTGATAAAGCCTATCCATTGAAAACATGGGTAATAACTCCATTCGGGTGATTTTAATAATAGCTTTATCAGTAAACAGTAAAGTGTAACACGCACATTTCAGGGACAATGGCCGTTTAAATCAAAGACAAAGGCATCATAATACTTGCCATAGCATTACTAGAATAGTTGTAGAGCACACTTTTGGATTATTAAAATCAAGATGACTTTATTTTATCAATGTACATAGTGTTTGAAAAGGCTGTACATATTGCTGTGGTTTTGAGCATATACCTTTTTAGAATTAAATGAAATCTCAGGGCCTAGTGATTTATTTGTTAAGACAAGTTACAACACTCCACGAGGTTCCTATGCAATGTCGCAGTTTAAGTAGCAATAGAGACTCTAAAAACATTTATTGAAATGTTATTGTGCAAATTTACGAGCAACGTGGTGAATGGGTAAGTAAAAATCGAATATCTTAGTAACAAATTTATTAAGTTGCAATACTACCAACGTTAAACAGTAAATGTCAAAATATGTGTTCACATAACCAAAAATAATTATCAGTTGGAAAATGTACATAAATTACAATATAATTTGCAACGATGAATTGAAATTGGTAGATCTCAACCACGAATTCATCGTAAACAAACAGGTAAATTGTTTTCAGAGACCGCTAAGGCAAATACCTTGATCCGTGTCCCAAAAAATTCTGAAAATCTTTGAATACAATGAAACAGTTATGTGGTGAAAGTGTTGCTTGATTATGGAACAAGTATATTCCCCCCTATTCTGTAACTCAAATCGAATCGAAATCAGTGAATTTGACAGATCGGATCGTAATGTTGTTGAATTAGTATGCCGTAATTCTGCTCGATTTCTATATTAAAATGTTTTACAGAATGTTAAATAGCTGATGTACTCTACCTTCTTTACAGAATATCACAGACCATACCCGAAAAATATAATAGAGACTGAATATTTTGATTTGAAAATATTCCGATTCCCGTCATACATTTCGATTCGATCCGAAAAAAGTTACAGAATAGGCCTGTATGTAAATTGATGAAATGTAGTGTGAAATCTAACTTTGCTATAGCAAAACTTAATGTAACTATTCCATTTTGTGTTTGCCATAAACAAACTCTAAACGCACCAGTTAAGATAAATCATCTAATCTATATACGATCGGTTAAATATGTGGTGTTCGTGTTGGGCATTAACTTCGTTATAGCAAATCGCAATATAATTATTCTATGACGTCTTTGCTATAAACAAATTCTAAAACGTATCAGTTAAGATAAACCATCTAATCTGTATACGATCAGTTAAATACAAGTGTAGAGTCAAATCAAAAATTAACAACAATAATATTAATAAATTTTAAACTTTTTACCATTTTAGAAAGAGATGTTCTCACTAACACTGCCCAAGGAAGACTTAATTTTACTGAAAATTTGCCCCACTTATATAGGGAAACAAACCAACAAAAACTTGCCCCAAAAGAAAATCTAACCTCAAAACTCAAAATTAAAATTAAAAATTCAACAAAATTAAACTCAAAAATGCAATTCTATATAATCCAAAAGTATAACAATTAATCTAACTCTTCGTAGGCCAGCCTATTAACCCCAAACGAAGAGTCTCCACTTTCAGTATCTTCACCTTCGCCCCATCAGGAAGGAGGAGCAGATATCGGCGCTTGTTCCCACGGCGGTCCTTTCGGAACTCACGAGGAAGCTTTTTAACGGCTTCCTCGAATTCAGCAGCCTCCATCTGCTGAGGGATAGGCGTTTCAAGATCCGGAAACCCAACCTCCCTGACCGATGCGTTTAGGACTTCAGGTACCGAAATTACAGGCCTAGAAGGTGCTGTGTTGTGATCTGGCATGGCCTCAGTATCCGAGTCGTCACCAAGAAGCTCTTTAAACTTGTCTTTTAACCAATTGGCCGTAGTAGTAGGCGAGTCTATACTCAGAAGACCATCTTCGAGGTTAGGCAGAGTAGAGCGGGCTTCTTACTGGCCTATTCGGCAGCAGGGTTGAAGCGCTCTGTCTTATTGAGGGTTGGTCTGGCCGGTTTATATATAGGGCCTTTATTACTCGGCGTTCCAGGAAAGCAGGCCGATCCTCGCTTCTGACGTCACGGTTTTAATTAGGGCTTGTGTATATAGGGGAGCTGATCTATCAATAGTTTTTTGGAGACGCCACTTTTGCTCTATTTTTACCCGGGAAATGCTTCCTGTCTTTTACAGAAGGAAAGCAATACAATTTAAAACCTGTTGTTGCAATTAGGAGCCGCACAACCGCTCATTTTTAACGAATAACTACCACACTTGTAAACTTGCAACACAATTGAAGAGCAAAAATGGCTGATAGGTCAGCCCACCTATATCCACTAGCTATAGTTTTAATGGCACGCGCGTGCTTTGCTCGTGTACCTGGCTTGGTACGCCTCATACCCACTTGCTAGTTGTCGAATTGCGATCAATATCCGATGAATAACGGTCTGGAAATCTCACTCGTTTTCCGCTGCGAGTAGTTTTTTCTTCTTGTGGTGAAATATTCTTACTACTGTTTGGCTGTGAAAGGTCTGCTTGGGTGTTTTCCAGAAACGCTGGTTTCAACCTGTCGATTGATACTGTTGTCGGTTGCCCGTTCTTTTTTATGATGAACTTTTTTGGGCTTCTTTCGAGCAACTTGAATGGGCCGTCGTATGGTCGTTGTAGGGGGTGCTGTCGCGTCGTAGTAAATATGCGTTGTTGTTGCTAGGTCTTCGAATACGAAGATTTTTCGTGCCCCGTGCTGTATTCCGGTGGTAGGTTGGACTTTTTCGAAATGTTGCTTCAGTTGGTCAACGAAGTTCGTCGGGTCGTATGGGGTTTCATGTTTTGCCTCTGTTAGGAACTGGCCTGGGAGTCGTAAGGGTTCGCCCAGTGTTAATTCTGCTGCACTTGCTCTGAGGTCCTCTTTCCATGCGTTTCTGATACCGAGGAGGACTGTGGGCAATATTTGTGTCCAGTGTTCTCCGGTGTGGCAGTGGATCACGTCTTTGAGTTGGCGATGGAACCATTCTACTAATCCGTTTGCTGCCGGATGGTATGCCGTCGTTCGGATGCGAGAGAATCTGAGGTGTTTTCCGAGGTATCTGAAGAGTTGTGATTCGAACTGTCGCCCTTGGTCGGTTGTCACTCTTAGTGGGGTGCCGAAGCGTGCTATCCAATGTGCGTAAAAAGCTCGTGCGACCGTTTCTGCTTCGATGTTTTCCAGTGGTATTGCTTCCGGCCATCTTGTGAATCGATTGATGCATGTTAACAGATAGCGTTTATCTTCGGAGACAGGTAGTGGTCCGACTAAATCGATGTAGAGAATTGGAAAGACCCCAGGGGTGCAGTAACATGTCTTGTGATTTTTGACTGCTGGCACTGCGGACATTGTTTGGTCCATTCTTTGCAATCTTTTTTGATGTTTGGCCGGACGAACTTTTGCGTGAGGAGTTTTGTTGATGCCTTAATTCCGGGATGCGATGGTTGGTGCAAAGTAGTAAAGGCTATTTTCCGGAATGCTTGTGTGACGAATGGACGAATTGCGTTTGTGGACGTGTCGCAGTATAACGAACTGGTGGATCCTGGAAGCTGGACTTGCTTCAGTGTCAAGTTCGTCGTGTTGTCTCGTAGGATTGGCGTTAATTCTTTGTCTGTCTGCTGGCTTTGGGCGAGTGCTTCGTAGTCTATGCCTTGAGTGATTGCTTCTGTTCTGGATAAGGCTTCAGCGACGACGTTATTTTTGCCCGACAAGTGTTGAATGTTGGTAGAGAACTGGCCAATGAAATAGAGGTGTCAGAATTGTCTCGGTGTGCATTTTTCCAGTTTCTGCTTATAGGCGAAGATCAGCGGCTTGTGATCCGTGAATATGGTGAACTGGCGTGCTTCTAAAAGGTGACGAAAGTATTTTATCGTTAAGTAAATAGCCAGTAGTTCGCGGTCTGATGCTGTGAGTTTCTTGGAAAAGAACGCGAGCGGTTGCCATTCTTATTGGTGGTGTTGTTGTTGTTGTATTACGCCTCCTATAGTATCTGAGGTATCTGTGGTGATGGCTAATTCGTTGCTTGGATTTGCGTGGTTGAGTAGTGTTACCTCAGCAAGTTGTTTTTTTGCAGTCGTGGAAGGCCGTGGTGGCTATAGGAGTCCAGGCGAGCAATTGGTTCCCTCAGATCTTGCCTTTAAGTAACTCGTTAGTAGTGCTTGCACCTTTGCCAACCCTGGGATGAACCGTCTGTAGTAGTTTATCACCCTCAGGAAACGTCGAAGTTGCTCGACTGAATTGGGAGGCGGGAAGGTGTTTAAGGCCTCGACTTTTTCTGTTAGGAGTTCGATTCCCTGTCGTGTTATGTGGTATCCCAAAAACTTGATTTCCTCCATGCCAAATGTACATTTTGAGGGATTGATTACGACGCCGTAATCCTGAAGGCGTGAGAATAGGATTTGTAGATTGGTTACATGCTCCTCTTTGCTGCTTGATGCTCCCAGTATATCGTCGATGTACGCGTAGCAAAAGTCCAAGCCGCGGACGACTTCGTCCATGAATGGTATGTCTTCGCGCGCTACGGGTATTTGGTTGTATGCTCGGACCAGATCAACGGATGAAAAGATGGTTTTTCCGTGCAATCCCTGTGCGAAATCTTCGATGTGCGGTATCGGGTATTTGTCTGGTATTGTGCGCGCGTTGAGGGCTCTGTAATTTCCGCATGGTCTCCATTCTGAGTTTTCCTTGGCCACTAGGTATAGCGGTGCTGCCCAGGCGCTCTCGGAGAGTTGAGCGATTCCTAGCTGTAGCATGGCGTCGAATTCTGCTTTGGCGTGTTTATACCTGTCTGGTGCAAGTCGTCTTGGTTTTCCGGTCGTCGGGGGTCCCAGAGTAGTGCGGATATGGTGTTCCGTCGAATGTTTTATTTCCGGTGGAGTTCCTCGGGGGTGAGTTATGCCAGGAAATTTGGCCAGCAACGCGTGGTATTCATTGTGGATATCAATTGGGCTTATCTGCGTGTGCTTTCTCGATGCAGTGCGTCCAGATGATACCAGGGTAGTTGTTCCGTCTATGAGCTTACCCTGTTTCGTGTCGATCAGTGAGTTATAATGCATAAGGAAATCTATCCCGATGATGGAGGTGGATACGTCGGCCACTACGAATTTCCACAGGAAGTTTCTTGTTAAGGGGATTCTTACATTTCCGCCTTGCCGCGATTTCTGTACAGCCTATTTTAATGTGACTACACATTATTGCAGCGGGTGACTCATTGTGGAGATTTTATGCGGGATAGAGATGCGCCGCGCCGTCGCCGCACAAGCGACCAATGTATTATATTACTCATCCTCATCATCGATACATTTACGTTCGCTAGTAATACGGCGTGCTCTTATCTCGTAAGGGACACAAAACGCAAAACAAAAGAGTTTATTTACAATAACAATTATTATAAAATACTTGCATACTGACAAGAGTTGTTCTAAATACGAATGGTTTCTGCAACAAGGATTTGAGCATGGTGTCTAACAAGTGTTGTCTGATAAAAAGAGGCAGTTTACCCAAAAAGTTAAAAAAAAACAGAGAGAATGGCATACTGAAGTTAGCAATAGTATTGCAATGTGCAAAAAAGGCAATGATTTTATTCAACTACTGATACTCCAGTTTTAGAATTTCAGGCAGATAATGTGAAAAGTAAAAGGTTTTTAATTTGTCCTTCATTTTGTTATTAAAAAAGTCGTCGTCACGAGCAATTTTTTCGTGAATCAGTCCCTTCGGCGTTCATACAACAAAATAACAAAAATCCTTCTGGTTTATGTGCAATTGACCCTGCACCTGAAAATAATAATTATGTGTCCTTTTTAGCTGGAACTGCTCTGATTTTAATTCAATGTAGGTCAATTTTTTTGCTTCCACTGCTTCTTGAGGGGTTAAAGTCCTGCAGCTGTAAGGACACTTAATTTCGACAATCTCCGTTTCACCTACAAGACCATCAGGTGTTGCACCAAGGTAGCATTCAATCTCATCCACGAATAACCCACAAGGTTCGATCTGTTGTTGTATAATTTCCGAGAACTCCTTCAGAGCTATTGGCTCGTGTTCAATTCCATACATACAACTTGCAGAAGAAAATGGTTTAAGCATTTGGCGTGCAGTTTTGGATGTATCAGTTGTAGACCTTAGTTTACAAATTTTCCCGAAAACTGAAGCCGTAATTCTCTTACGACGTTCTTGATGCCAGGCTGAGGATTCCCTATGGTCCTTGGTATTTTTCATCAGCTCAATAATTTCATTTTTGCTTTTCTTGATGCTTCCAAGAAAAGCAGTTTTGTGTCTACACCACTCTTCGTCTTCAATGATCAGTTCTACAGCACCATAATTTTCATCTGGTCCTTGACTATCCATTTTTACTTTGTTACGAGTTTTCTTACCGAAGAGTTTTCTTCTGCAAGGAAGACGGGCTGCAGTCTGCTTTCTGATTTTAATAAAATTTTTAGTGTACTTTCCAGGACTTGTACCCGTTATTGCCTTATGCAATGTTGAGTGGTATTCAGCTCCTTTGTTAAAAGCAATTCCAGCTGCTTGACATCTAATTGTATATCCACCTTTTTTAGAGAAATCAATTCTTTTTCCTGCAATGAATTTTGCAATGACACTGTTGTAGCATTCAGCACTATTATTAGTCATGTTTTTGACCAAACTTCTGCTATTAAATATTAGACGATTAGCGTGCGACATAATATCAGTGTATAAACCACATTGTTTTAGGTCTGGAAGCAGATTTATTTCCCCTGATTTGGCTTTTTTGCAAAAATACGCATCACATCGACTGTGGTCCCTGAACACATGTGATACGCTATTTTCGATATCCTTTTTGAGATTAAAGACCTTCTGTTGAAAAGTCACATTTTGTTGGCGTCTGTACTTTATGGCACAGTCTATGGCCACTCGTAAGCGTTGAATGTTGTTTTTCAAAACAGCTTTTAAATTGCTTAGAATGACATGTCCTTTGGAAGTAAATTTTCTTGTCGTGCGTTGCTTCAAGTTGTTCGAATAATTGCGCAGAAGATGATTCGAGCACTCAATTTTCTGAATCTCGAAATTGCGATATGGCTTCTCAGTTTGCAACTTGCGGAACACACTACTATCACCATCTCCCACTAAGAATGCATATTTTACTCCATGAAGGTCTACACTGCGTTTGAACCCTTCTACGATTATGTCGCTTTCCATTGCCGTTGACGTACCCGACCAATTTTTAAAACATACATGGTCAACATTAGAACTAGTTTGGCAACTAACGCAAATTTATTCCGGATGCCCAAATATAACAGCTTGCCTGTTCTCTGTCCCACAATACATGCTGCTCCCGAATGGGCATTATATGCCGAACGATAGGATCTCTTACACCACGCTCCATCGGCTATTATGGTAATTAATGGGACACCATTGACGTCTACTTCACCGTTCTCTCTTGCAAGTTTTGCTTCCAGTTTTCCTGCTTCTAGCATACTCGACCAGTTTTCGTCTTCTATGATTCTTTGCAAATTGTTCTCTTCGCGGTTATAGAGTCTGTAGCTTATGGGTGGTATGTTGAGAACACTAACAAATTCTGATAGTTGAGAATGACCACACCCAATGCTTATAGTTCCTCAAACGGTTGCTGTATTTGGGTTTAGCTTTCCATCAGCCTTGCAGGTGCTAACAGAGTGTTTTACTTTACACATTGAACATTGAAGGACAAATTCCGAAATAAACCCTGTCCTCGTTTCCTTGATAATTTTAACTTCCTGGGGTGAACAGGAGAATAAGCCACAATGTTCAAAAGATAATATTTGATCAACAAAATATTTGACATCTACTATTCTGTTGCCTTCTATTGATTCATTAACTTCGTTGGGCCTAAACAGTGTATCAAGCAGATAGAAGGTGCATTTTAATCCTATAAAAACACTTACCTCGAAAGAACGTTTTGAGAGGTTGAAGGCTTAGAGTCCAAAATACATGAATCACACTTATCGGCCAGCGCAGATTCGCTATTTTCATCTTCGCACTCGTTAGTTGCCTCACTAGTTTCAAGTGATTCAGCGCTAAAAAATTTTATTATCAAGACATATCTTGCTGTAACGATAATTATTGAGCATAGTTTTAGGAAGTTTGTATTCAGTTTGTTGGTGAAGTCCATGCTGCTGTTTTTTTATTGCCACTAATGTGTCATGTTTGCAGTCACTAGGACACTTAAATTATAAGCAATATGTCACAATTCTTTTTACCTGATATGTATAACTGAAGGAGTCTGATTTACACTAGCAATTTGACTAGAAGTGTCTTCGGCTGTAGTATTCTCTTCCTCCTTCAGCTGCAACAGCCTACAAATACATACAAATAGCTAAAAGGTGTGACCAGCACCAGTGTTTTTCGCAAAGGACGAGATTCTCTCGGAAAGGACTAAACAAAATTATATTGACTTTTGATTATTGGTTATTATTTAGTGATGAATAAATCATATAAAATACACGACACTCCCACCACCTTATACACTATCCATAACAACAACCAATTTTGGGCACACATCAGTGGAAACTCTTTGTTTAGTACTGTCCAAAGCAGGGAGGAAGAAAGAGAACTATAGGGAAAGTTAGTTCAAAAATATGGAACCGCGCTGAAATCCAGAAAGCAATAATAGGTGTCTCAATATGGCTGCCTTTCCCAGTGGCGTCGGGTACGTACATTGCAGGGATTATTAGTAATAAATAAGTAATTAAACCAATTTTTGTAGCGCGCCTAATTCAAACGGAGTCGTAAAAGGTGCTTGGGGCGGGGCTTACGCAGGTCAGAAATTAATTTTTTCTCAAAAACTTATGCATAAAAGACCCCCCTCCTGCATATTTTTCTTTGTTTTGTTTTTTCATGAATTGTAGTTAACGGGTGGGACACTTATTTTTAATTACCCTGTATATCTAGAGAGGACTTTTAGAAAAATTCGCCTTACCTTCGTTTTGCGAGTAACTTTTTATTTTTTCTATGATCTGATAACCGCAATTTTCCAGGTACAATACAGCACACATTTAACTCAGCGTTTGTATTCAAACTAAATATTCCTAATAACTTCCCATCCCCACATCAGCTACAGCAAATTGTAGAACAAAAAAAGCAATGAAACTAATACTCGGAAATAAGGTTGCCGCCGCCCGTTGCAGGTGCAGAGACCGACAGAGACCGCATGCAAGGGATAGCGTTATGGCGACTCTACTTTAACTCCGTTTTGCAGCACAATTTTGTCAACGAATTACGGAAGTTGTAATTAATCAATACAATTTAAATTTAACCAACATATCAAGGACATGTAAAACAAAGGCTGTGGACCACTATTTTCTTAAAACGTGCATAGTTCACTTCACTACAGCGTTGTACAGTAGAGCCAATTAATTGAAGGTTTGGATTTTTTTTTTTTTGGAAAACCTTACTTGCATTTAATACTCCTATGCATCAAGGTACCTCGATCATCACTACTTAAATCACATATATTTTTTTCAGAAAGTTTTATTCATAACGAAAGCCACAATTCGCCGACAAAAAATGCATAACATTGCATTGATTTCTGCTTGAAAGAATCCCCTTAACTACAGGTCGACTCCTATCGTCATTGTACCGTAGATATGGATAACAGTGTTGTTTGCGGCGTACAGTATGTACGGTGTGGGCGAGCCGCGCTTTCGCCAGAATTTCTTTGGGAAAACACACAAATCGGATCCCGTGTCGATCAAGAATATTAATCGTGAAGTGGAACGGCTTTTGTGTGCCCTTCTCACGAACTTGTTCAGAGATTCTGTTGTGTTTATGTTTTCAAGAGAATATTGCTTCGGTAGAATGGAAAACAGTAATTAAGTTTAACTGCGTCCAAAATGCAAAATCCTAGGTTAACTTTTCAATTACATATTTTATATTCGCGCCGTCACGTGTGATGTCTTACGCCGCGCCGACCCAGGTTCATTTTGTGGGCGATGTGATCGCTTTCCTAGCCTCGCAACCAGGTGTCTATTATTATTGTTCTGATCGTTGTGAGCGTTATGTGGAACAATGCCACCGCTACTTTGATCATTTTGATCGTTAAGTGGAACCTACCCTATGTGAGTTGTTATAAATAAGCCAGAGAAATCTTTGTGAGACATCAGAACAATTTTGACTTGAAATTACATATTAAAAACAATATCCAAAAAGATAGACTACAGATGCAACAGATTAAAAATTAATGTAAAACGTAAAACATGTCAACGATATGAAAGCAATTTAAAAATGGCGGATGACACTTAGCACATACCAACTCTTAAGACTAGTAATTTACCTAACTGTTAGTGAAAAAACTTTTCAAAATGTTATAAATATTACAAAATTGATCGATACCGGTCTTGAAGTTAACAGCATTAGATTCATTTTTTGAACGTGAGTCATTTCAAGAAAATTACGTAGTTTACTATTAGGTTCATGTTCAAGTATTTTCACATTTTCAAAACTAAAAGTGTGTTGATTGACCAAGCTATGGTTAGTAAGAGCGCAATATCTTCTTCCCACATTTCATTCTTTGTATGAAAAAACGTATCTCTACCATCTGTCATGAGTCATTCAAAATTGACAATTTAAAGAGACTTGTAGGCATCTTTATTAATAATGGTTACCCTCGACCCTTACTCAATAAATTGTTATTTTGTCATCCTAACCCTGGTGCTACTGACGATTCATCCAATACTTCTAACTTGCCGCCTAGTTACAAAAACCTGTCTTTTGTCAAACAGGTAACTCTAAAAATTATTAACGTTCTCAAACAAGACAATACTAAAATTGTCGGCTACAACCCCCTTAAAATTACTAACATTTTCAGTCACACGAAAGATAAAATTCCCACCTTGCTTAACTCTGGGGTTGTCTATCAGATCTCTTGCTCTAACTGTCAAAAAATCTATAGGTATAGGTCAAACAGGCCAATGGCTAAAAAATGCAATTGCACAACACAAGAGTGATTGCAATGTGGGAAGAAGATATTGCGCTCTTACTAACCATAGCTTGGACGGTTCTGCAATACTTCAATTGCTGATGCTGCTGCTGCTACTGATTGGTTCCTCAATGTTTAGAGAAGATTCTAATACCAGCACTGGTTTTGCTTTATCGCCAAAAATTAAATCCATTTGCTCAAAATATTTTGGAGTTTTCAAAGCCCCCTCTCCAGTCTTTTTCTGAGCATCACAATATTTAATATAAGAAGCATACAAATTAGAAAATTTCTGTCTAACTTTTTTTCTACCTTCTATACCCTCGCCAACATAAAAACCTTTACTGTTTAGTTCATTTGCTATTCGTAACCACAGTTCATTTTTGTGTGTCTTTTTATCATTGAATGTATCATCAACATTTGTTCTCAAGTTTAATAATTTTAAAGTTGCCTCATGATCCTCTTGACTCTGTACTTTAGAGCTCTTCCATAATTTACATTCTTTATTGTGTATAAATAATTGGGTGTATTGATAGGACCCACATACCCATACTTGGACCAGAAGATGGTTATAGAGATTGTGTAAACAGGAAAGTTGATCATAATGGAAGGTATGTATTACAATTCAAAGCATTTTTATCAACACTTGCCATGAAATTTGGACGGTATGTCTTATCTTAATTAAAAAATAAGTCATTGCATTCCTTGAAAAGTTATTCTACAGTAAAGCTAAGACATGCCATCCAAATCTCATGCCAAGAGTTGATAAAAAAAATTTTAATCGCCCGGTATAAAATAGAAGAATATATTTTGTTATAGATTTTGAAATGTTGTTGCAAAACATCCAGGTAGTACTCATGATGCTAGAGTATTTAAGGAGAGTATGATTTGCTTACTTGGTACTAATTTACTCTGTATTATAGGGAAGCAAAATTGTGAATGGGAACCACATTCCTTTTATGTTAGTTGGGGATGCTGCATACCCACTGTTACCACAGATTACCCAGATGCGAAGGCTAGGCATTCCCGCCGGATTAAAGTTTCTTTGCGCATGTACCGTGCCGCCATTGTTTTGATGGTTTATCTATCAACCTATAAACATCATTTGTTAGGTTATGATAAAATAAAATAATTTTAGAGAGCTGTTTATGTAATTTTATAAGTTGAAAATGCCTTAGAGAGGAGGAACAGTTTGTATATATGGGCCATGTACTTCGAAACATGTGATAAAAATATGTCGATGTTTAGAATCCCCGGGGAATCTAAAAGGTAAACCCTGTACATGTATTAGTCTTAGAGGAGCAAGGATGTTAACAGTAGGTATTGACGGTTGTCTTAAGCTTTGTACACATTCTACAAAAGTTTTCATTAATATTACATCATGTTGCTTTTGGAACTGTTGCTCTTTAGCCAACACTTCCAATTCCCAATGACGCTGATCTTGTTGAACCTTTTCCATAATTTTATTCTGCTGTTGAATTACTTGGGAAATAGTGCTAATAAATGAGAATACTTTGTTTTTCTAATTAATTTTCACTATACTCGTTCAATATTGTCTTGTAGCTTTTCCTACCTTTTTAAATATGCATTGTGTTGTATGAAATTATAATTAATCCATAATTTGTATTATTTTCTTTTCCGCTCTAACTCCAAGAAAGTTTGGATCTGTTCCCGAGACCAATTTGGTCCCTTAGTTTTTGACAGCGACATAATACTGTGATAATATTATGGCCTAGTTTACATCGACACTTTGGTCCGGGGACCAAGGACTATATGTGGACCAAATTAGAACCTTAATCTTGGTTCGATCGTTATAAACTCTACGGACTAAAATGGTCCGCTTTTGGTTCGGTACTTCCGCGAGAGAGAACCGAACCAAAATTAGTCCGCAGTTTGGTTCGAACTAATGTCCGTTGTCTCATGTCAATCGACGCATTTTGTGGAGACTAACGGAAAAATGTAAGGTTAAGTTATTCTTTAGTATATTTTGTTTTGCAAATATAAATAGTAAGTACGTCACTTATTCGTTTTTAACTAATAATTTTACAATTTGTCAATCCTAATGCAATGTTACGTCAAAAAGCGATCGCAGGATGTTGCGATTTAATCTTATCAATTTTTAAGGTTAGGATTGCTTCTTTCACTTTTCACGATAACTTATAAACGTTGTAAACGTGCGGGAACCAAAATTTGTCGAACCGAACTATCCCTTCCTGTTTAGTTCTCGCATTTTGAATGACGTAATATTAAATATGATTTAAACATTTAACGTTTTATATCATAATTATCCTGCAACTCTAAACCGAAAAAAAAAAGATTTGCATTTGAGATCTCAGTTCAAAATCACTTCTAATTTGTGATTTCTTATTGTGCTTCAACATAACTACATTTAAAATAATGGTTTAGATATCAGATTTGTATTCCATACTATTTTTATTTTCTGTTTTCAGTTCCATTTTGCTTCAGGATAATTCGAAAATCTAAATATCCTCGGATAAAAATGGATTCTCTTCAGTTTCTATTGGGTTGCTTTGAAACGTTTAATTCGAATTAAATATTTTTCTGAACTTAAATTAGGTACAAATTTATAAATACATAAGTATTGTTAATCATCATATCTATATTTTTATTTATTTATTTTTTAATGATCTTTGGTGAAGTTTATTAATTTAACTAACGAGAAAAGGAACCTATTTGTTTTGAACATGGATTAGTATATTGATCACTAATTCTAATTAAGCGACCTATGGTAAGGAAATTGTATGTCTTAGATTAATTCATTTTTTCAAATGTCATTTCAATTATTTATAATTATCAGTAACAAAATGTCAGTAACTTTATTTCATTAACAGAAATCTTTGTTCATAAGAGTTTATTGTTACATTTTAAAGAACATCTTAAGAAGTAAATTTAAAAATAGTGCTTGAACCTAGACCAAAAGCATTTATTTAAGAACCTTATTTTCGCTCCGGACAAAATAGTGATGGTAATTGGAATTATTGTAGCTACTGTAAATATTTTAAAATAGAAATACGGCACGCGGCGGCTAGAGAAAAAAAGAAGACAGTTATGAAAATAAACAAAAGTATCTTTCATACATTTTTCATTTAATTCAATTCAATTAATTACATTTAATCCAAAAAGGCCACAACAAATTGGCGACGAAGATAAAGTACAAGAATAATCGACGAAGAACCAGCTTTAATTATGAAATAAAGTTCAAGAACAAGAATCTAATCCAAATCAAGTGCGAAGAACATAGAATGGATCCTCAACAGTTTGCCCAATTTATGGAATTACAGAAGACCATCATTAATAATCTGTTGAGTCAACAACAAAATCAACCAAGAGCACATTCTCAAGGAGAAGAGATAGTTCTGTCATCACCTACTGTCAACACTGCGCTACTGCCTAATTTTGAAAATTTTGATTCGAAGAGAGAAACATTTCGGAATTACAAGCAACGTTTTGAAAATTATCTTGAAATGAAAAACGTTATTGCGCCAAGTTATTATTAAATTCTTTAGGGACAAAGACTTTCAATATGGTTTCGGCCCTTGCTGCACCTAAACAGCCTAGCGAACTCGAATACGACAAACTAATATCTCTTTTGGAGCAACATGTTGCACCGAAGAAGAACTTTCTGGTTGTTCAACACCAGTTTTTGTCAAAATGCCAAACTGAAGGACAATCAATTGCTGAATTTGTTGCTTCACTGAGAACTGAAATAGGGGACTGTGATTTTGTGTCTCCTTGTGACTGTAAAATATCCATTGCGGACACATTTCTTAGAGCTCAATTTATCCGCGGTATCAAAGACAACTGTATTAGAGAACAACTGTTACAATCTGACATATCAACTTTCAACGACATTGTAGCGAAAGCTATCGCTCTCGAAACTTCAAAGATAGACTCTAAAATGCTTTCACAAAAGGAATTAACTGCACCATCCACTTCAGACATCAACAAGATCGATAAGAACACCAAGAAAAACTATCAACAACGTTACCGTAATCAATCTCAACATTTTTCAAGAAACCGGTGTAAATCAAGAGAATCTTCGAAATCAAGAATCAATTACAACGAGCTTGGTATAAATGGATTATGTTTGAGATGTGGACGAGACAACCATTTAGCAAAGGATTGTCGCACGAATCAATCGAATCTTAAATGTTCCGGCTGTAATAAAAATGGACATGTTGTAAAAGTGTGCATCCGTTCACTACTAGACAAGAAATCGAAATCGAAGCAAGGTTCAACTCATCGTGTCGAAGATGAAGATATGTTACATCAATACGGAATACAGCAGATAGTGGACATTTACCGGAATTATCAACCTACAGTCAAGAATATTGAACGGTATTACATAGGGCCGTTTTCATAATAGAACGAAAGGAGCCTTTAATTTAAAGTCACTTTAAGAATAGGAAAAGTAATGTATTTTTAGAGGTTAAAGTAACTTTAAATTTAAAGTTATATTATGAAAACGGCCCATAGATGTGAAAATTGAAGGTAAACCTGTCAAATTTGAAGTCGATTCTGGCTCCGGGTATACATTTTTGCCTAGAAATCAATTCGTCAAGCTAAACCTGAATACTCCCTTACAACGGGGAACAATAGGGTTCCGGTCTTATACACGCAACGTATTTGTACCTGATGGAAAGGTGTTAGTGAATGCTGAGTACAATGGTAAAACAATTCAAGATGAAATCTACATCGTTCCGGAAGAATACACAGCCATCCTTGGAAGAGTATGGATTCGACGATTACAAATTAAATTAAGTGAAATCGACAAAGAGCAACAACATCCTTACAACATGCTGATACATTCAATCATAAGTATCAACCAAATCGACGATATTATTACCAAATATTCGGACGTGTTTGAAGAACGCATTGGTTGTGTTCATAAATTCAAGGTAACACTGAAACTACGTGAGAACGCAACGCCTATTTTTCATCGTCAGGTGCCGTATGCGCTTTTGGAACGTGTAGAGAAAGAACTTAAATCATTAGAAGCTGCTGGAATCATAACACAAACGGAAACCAGCGATTGGGGGGTCGCCGTTAGTAATTATTCCAAAAAGCGACGGAGGAGTACGTTTGTGCGTAGACTACAAAATCGGTGTAAACGAACAATTGATTAGCTCCCATTATCCAATTCGGAAAATCGAAGACATTTTGAACAGCCTACGCAATTCTCGTTATTTTTGCCGTTTGGACCTGTTTAAGGCATATTTACATATATCTGTTGATGAGCAATCAAGTGAAATCCAAACAATTTCAGCTCACAAAGGAACTTATAAAATGAACCGTTTATCTTTTGGAATCAAAAGAGCACCATCCGAATTCAATCGAATTATAGACCAAATATTACGTGATGTTCCAAAAACGGAATTTTATTTCGACGACATTATTATTCATGGCGCTACAAAAGAAGAGTGCAAATCAAATCTAGTTGCATGCCTCGACCAATTAAAAAAATTCGACTTACACCTTAATCATCGCAAGTGTTCATTTTTTCAAGAACGAATCGAGTTTTTAGGTCACGTTATCGAATACAACACAATCTTGAAATCTCCTAAGAAAATTTCTGCGATAATTGACATGTCAAGACCGAAATCAGTTGCTGAATTGCGAAGATTCCTGGGTATGGTCATGTATTATGCTCGTTTCATTTCAAATTCTTCAACAATTACCGCACCACCGAGAAAGTTGCTAAAGAAAGATTCAAAGTTCAAGTGGACAAGTGAGTGTGAAACAGCCTTTATTCGAATGAAACAAGAAATTGCCAGTGATCAAGTCCTTGTTCTTTACAATCCAGAATTTCCAGTTCAACTCGCATGTGATGCAAGCCCTTTCGGCGTAGCTGGTATTTTATCTCATATCATAGACGGTCAAGAAAAACCAATTGCATTTGCTTCAAGATCGTGAACGCAATCACAGAGAAAAATTATTCTCAACTTGACAGAGAAGCATTAGCAATCGTTTTCTCAGTAGAGCATTTTTTTCATTATTTATTTGCACGTCCATTTCAACTGGTTACAGATAATCGACCTTTAGTGCGAATTTTTCACCAATCTAACAAGATTCCGGAAATGACTTCGGCCCGCTTACAACGATACGCAGCTTTCTTATCAGGATTCAACTATGAAGTTATTTTCAAGAAGGGCACAAAAAATTCAAATGTTGACTGTTTATCAAATCCAAGACATTTACTGATAATGCAATCAACGAAGAAGTACATCAACTTTGTGAAGAATCAATTTTTCATATTTCATCATCTGAATTAACATTTCAATCGATACGAGACGAGACGAAGAAAGATGAAAATCTCTCAAAAATTCTTCAGGAATTACGTTCTTCAAGTAAGAAGGAATCAGAATTTACAGTCGATAACGACATTTTATTCAGAGGACAACGTGTAATAATACCATCAACTCTCCAACCTGCCGTTCTACAAGAACTTCACCGTACACATATCGGAATAACAAAAATGAAACAGCTTGCTCGACGTTATGTGTATTGGAAATCCATAGACAAAGATATCGAACGATTAGTTCGTTCCTGCACAGAGTGTGCTACCATTAATAATAGCCCACCAAAAGCACCCTTACATCCGTGGGAGGAACCTGAAAAGAACTGGCAACGCATTCACATTGATTATGCGGGGCCATATCAAGGACATTTCTTTCTTGTCATCATTGATGCCAAATCGAAGTGGGTAGAAATAGAAACCTGTATGTCTGCACCAACATCCACATCAACGATCGAAGCACTTCAGAATGTTTTTGCACAAAATGGGTTCCCAGATGTAATGGTCTCCGACAACGCAACAATTTTTACCAGCGAAACATTTCAAAAATTTTGCAAACAAGCAGGAATTTATCAAAAATTTAGTGCTCCGGGTCATCCAGCTACAAACGGATTAGCTGCGAGGAATATCCAAACTCTAAAGAAAAGATTAGCTGCGATGATTAACGAGCCTTTAACAATGAAACAGAAGATTCGAGAAATTCTTTTTCGTTACCGTGCAACTCCATTGTATAACAATAAGACACCAGCTGAGCTCTACCTGGGAAGACAAATTCGCATAAAACTTGATGCAATCAAGCCAATCGAATTCGAACCCTCTGTTGTTCCAAATCATCCAGCGCGACAATTAAGCGTGGGAGAACGAGTCATGGCGAGATATTACCTCAGCAACAAGGCCCAGTGGAAACTAGGAACCATCGTTAAAAAGTTTGGACAACTGCATTACTTGGTAAGACTTGATGAAGGATATACGTTTAAACGTCACATCAATCAACTGCGTTTGACTGGAGTTAAAACGAAGAAGTCCGTCTCGTTCACTCCTAATGTGCATGAGGAAGCTCAAGAAACCGTTCAAGATAAATTGAACTTGGATTTAGGAGATGTGGTTAGAATTCCTCTAAACAGCGGAACAGCAGAAGTACAAGTGCCAGTTGAACATGAAACTGTAGATCAACTCTTGTCGAACCAACAAGTCCGACGTTCCTGTAGATTACATCGAGCACCAAAATACCTGCAAGACTACGTGGTGGATTCTAAATAAGCGTGGGAGAATTATTGTAGTTATTGTAAATATTTTAAAATAGAAATACGGATCGCGGCGGCTAGAGAAAAAAAGAAGTCAGTTATGAAAATAAACAAATGTATCTTTCATACATTTTTCATTTAATTCAATTCAATTAATTACATTTAGGCCCGATTTATTCACCTCCAAGTAAATTTATCTGGTCATTTATTCCCATAGTAACAATTGTGATCACAATTGTTACTATGGGAATAAATGACCAGATAAATTTACTTGGAGGTGAATAAATCGGGCTTAAATGTAATTAATTGAAAGCGGCGAAAGCTTGATTAATGGAGTATACTGTTGTGGCCTTTTTGGATTAAGGCCCGATTTATTCACCTCCAAGTAAATTTATCTGGTCATTTATTCCCATAGTAACAATTGTGATCACAAATTGTGATCGGGCCTTAATCCAAAAAGGCCACAACAGTATACTCCATTAATCAAGCTTTCGCCGAATTCCAAGCTGAATGTGCTGTTTTGTGCCGTTAATGTGAGGCACTAATATTAATTAGAAATATAACTTTAATGAAGATACAGAAGTGAGAAATTTTAAGTGATTCTATATTTGGTAATAGCATTCAATTATTAATAACATGTTTATTTTATAACTTCCTAGTTACTCATCGCAATCTTGATCTGCAGCCGCAACATTTCCTTCCTCTTTAATTTTATACCTAACCAGGTATAAATCTGTCTGGCACATGACGTTCTCTTGTTGATCGTCGTACAGGGACACGTGAACGTTGCGATGGAAACGTATTATTTGATGATGGCAAACGAGTCGTAGCATCTTCGTTTTGCGGGTCAGTTTGTACTACAGATGAGGATTTTCTTGTAGCATCTTCGTTTTGCGGATCAGCTTGTACTACAGATGAGGATTTTCTTTCATTCTGCAGAATGGTAGGTTCCGATGATGGAACTTGAAATGTATTTGAAGAACTTGATGACTCATCTTCTGTACAGTTGGCTTGGGAAGTGCATTCCGGTTCAATAATAGAAGAACCACCTAGAAATGTAAAATCATCATTAGTTTGGTGTTCAATAGTAACTGGAAGATGACGAGCACGAAGTTGATTCTGGTGCCGAATCTTCATTTTTCCCGAACAATTAACTTCATACATTGTTTTTCCAAGACGTCGTTCTACAATGCCAGATTCCCAATTTTCTTTACCTCTATCATAACATTTCGCATATATCAAATTTCCAACTGCAAATTTTCTTTGCAGTGTTATGTCAGTATTATAACTCCACGCTTCTTCAGGATGTAGTAAGTCCAGATCCAAAATCCGTTCGTCAAAAAATAAAGAAAACATTTCGAAAGGAGTGGATGCAGTTCTTGCATTTTGTCTTACAATTGGTAAGCAAGAAACAATGTTATGTTTTCTGGTTCTAATATTTTTCGGTGGAGCTGTTTTTCCTCATCACTATCCTCCTCAATGCTGTCTTCACTAGCATCTTGATCTGAATCAGATGGGTGTTCACTGCATTCATCGGGATAATCACTATCACTGTCATTACCTTCATCAGGAATCAGATTATGATCTTCGTCGTAATTCCAATTATCTGTAATTCTGTCTGTAATGTATTAAAAATCAAGGGTAATAATTATTAAAGAAACGTTTTAAATAAATCAAAAATAAAATTCATACTTTCAACGTAAAACTGAACCGTGCTATATTTTTAAATCACGGTTAGTAGCTACGTTGTTGCATCGAGCGCACAGTGCGAGCGAGCGGCACTGGACAAACACTGCGAAATCGATTTGTGATTCTGGAGGGAGGTGTTCCGTGACGTTTCAATACTTTTAGCATCTCTCTAATTATTATGATCATCCTCATCTGCAGTTGTACCTCCAGAATTGTTTAAAACTGTATTTTCTGCGGTATCATTAATACTTTACAAACATTGTTTAATGTGATTTTCTTGGATGTTTTATCCTCGTAAATTGATATGAAGTCAGTCTGGGTTAATACCGAATTAGAACATTTTTCTGAAGATTTTATTAAGTTCAACTCTGATTCGAGTTCCTTTAGCATTTTGTACACTACATATATTTTGCACACTCTTTAGGAATAAAATTTGCCCATCATTATTTTCCTTATTTCTTAACGAAATTGCTAAGATGGGGTACCTACTTGTTAACAACTTAAATCATTTGTGGATTAATTGTAAAAACCATGCAGTTGTCCTATGAACTTCATCAATTTTTTTTCAAAGAAATATAATATAATATACCAGCAGCTACATCGTTAGTCAATAATACGACACTTAATGAAACATTTATTTTATCAAAATGTGTTGGATTAATCACAATCTCAATACATCCTGTTTTTCTAATTGGTATAACTCCTTTATAGGCTCCATGGAAATCACATTCGATGGTAAATTGTACCTTTCCACAATACCAGCATTCAAAACAAAATTGTAACCATTAGTTAATGCCGCAGCAATGTTTTTATAAATATGCACTGGATCAGGAACAAATAAAAGCTTTTTCCTGTCAAGACCTGGATGTTCAATATGATTTTTAATTACACTACGTTTTCCTGCGACGATATTTAATATTTTCTATATACTACGGTTCTGTGGTCCCATATCGGACACAACTGCCCCTATTGTGACTCCAATACTGTGTACCGTCTCAATAATTTGCTTAAGTCTATTGTTCGTACTTTTTCTCTTTTGAAAAAGCTTCCTAGTCGTTGCTGGGGCCTAGGCAAAACTAAGCGTCTGATGGAGGTCGTAAATCTCCCTTTGGCGATGCTGTGCTTCGCGTCCACTATCCACAGTCACTGGTTTTAAATTACTTATTCTTATTAAGTGATAGAAAGTGAAATACTACATACACGATACACAGAGATTTTTATACGTTGTAAAATACAAGCTACGAATCTCGCGCGGAGTTACAATGGGGACGTATTTCAGTCCAGAAAAATACTTGGTAACTGCCCTGGAAAATGCAACGTGCTTCAAAGAAAGGGTCGCTAAATTTAACGCCATACTGTACAAATCTTATTTACATTAAAGTTAATATCCGTAAAAACGGAGCCGCTGTAATTTTAAAAAATTTTGGTCAGTTCAAACTTGGCCGGGGTGCCATAAAGCTCTGCGAGGATAACACCAGATATAAGGCACTTGACGCAAAAATTTCCAAAAATCAGGCCTGAAATGACCACAGGCGGGTCGCAGATGTGCACTTTTCAAACTTACTATTTGCTACATAATTAGAACTAAAAATATATACAATTTTAAATATCGAACAAACAAAAGAAATTGAATTAACGTAAAAACAGTCTAAACATCTATCATATGCTTCATATGGACGAAATGATTTACCAGTAAAATCATATGCTACAATTTGTTTCCATCTTGTTGAAACACCAGCTAGCATAAATACTAATGCATGTGTAGCCAACTCCTCATGGGTTTGTCTGAGAGAAGAATTCTTAGTAGGTCTATCAACAACTTCACAAAGACCATTATCAAATCATAAACCAGGAGTTATAGCCATTTCATCAAATACTAATGTGGCATGCCTAAAGTGACCATACGTCCCGTTTTCAATGGGACAGTACCGTTTTTAAAGCCGCAGTCTCGCTGTCGCCGAGAGATCACTCGGGACGCAAAAATGTCCAGTTATAAACATCTTACCCCTAAATGACCCGTTATAAAGATCTTAGGCGTAATGAATCAATACTTTCTGTTTTCTCCGGATAAATTATACAATGTGTGAAATGAAATAAAACCGAGCGGTGTTCAAGAAAATTTTCTTCACAGAAATACATAGCTGAATAAAATTATTTTATTAAAATTACGTTTAAAATTATTGATTTTAATTAATTGTTTAAAGTTATTAATAAAATAGAAGATTTTAATGAAATTTGACATTTTTATTTGCAAAATTTGCAAATTTCAGGTAGGCATTCGTCGGAAGAAAACTAATCCAAATTTGAGGAAAAAAATCATATTACTTTTTGCAAATTACCTTTTCACATACAAGGTAGCACTCAACTAAAGTCATTAAAGATCCACTAGGTCGAGGATCCTATAAAGCAATTAATCTGCGCTTACGTCGGAAAAATTACATTTATTTTGTAAATTACTATCTACAAACAGGGTTTTATGCAACTGTAAACTTTGAAGATCCTCATGATATGCAAAGTTCTACTCAACTGTACTCATTAAAGATATCCTAGCACTACAAGTAAATAGTTTTAAATTAAAGATTCACAAGATATACACTCGACTTCAATCATTTTATTAATAAGTTTAACATTTTGTTAACAATAATCATGATTTTTAAAAATTTGTTTAAGGTTATTAATAAAATTAAAAAAATCTGAGTTCTGTTATAAATGATTTTTCTGATTTTTTATTAATTCCTTAAGAATGTCTACGAAAAGTCAAGAAATACTTAAAATGAAGTTTTTATTTAAAAATATTTTAAAAAAATCAATGTTTTTTTTTATTTAAATCGATTTTAATTTTTTTATCGTGATTTTTATCAACACTTGGGATAAATATTAATAAACCAATAAAGTTAATGGGTTTTATTTACAATAAAATCCAAAAAGTTTGTTTCGTACAATATTTTTGGTTTTTATCGACTTAGATTTAATTTTTAAAACTTGTCCCGTTTTCGAATGAAAAATAAATGGTCACTTTAGTCATGCCTCTCATTCGGTTGAAAATTTTCCACCTAGAATTAAAAATTTCATTAAAACCATATTTACAGTTGGTTCTTGTCCGATGAAATTTGTATCACAAAATCTTTTAAGCGGACACTAAATCGCGCACTATAACACTTTACGTTTCACCGTCGTTCGACAGCTTCGTCAGAAGTGAAAAATATGTTGTCAAAATAAACAAGGTTGTCAACGGAAACTGAAAAAGTAACTTGATTTCTTTTTTAATTTTTATTTTTTAATCTAAAAATAATTTGAACATTATAAATGTTAAAAAATTGACAGATCTATATTCTATTTAAGGAATCGAGAAAACTACAAAATGTATCGTTTAAATTTGCAAAATCAGTACGTTTATTAATAGAATTCGACGACATTTTTATTTTACACATTTCTATAAAACGTCTTTTGAAAATATTAGACTCGTAATATAAAATATTAGTATTTTCAAAATCAAAATTATGGTCATTTTTTAATGAAAGTTCTACAAGCATTGAGTGATTTTGATTATTTTTTTTTGGATATGATATTTATGTTGGTCTAGACGTTTTTTTAAATTTTGGCTTGTTTCTCCAATATAACATGAATTACAATTGAAACATTTAATTTCATAAACTACGTTTGGTTGTTTTAATTTTGGTGTTTTGGTTTTTAAATTTGAGAAAATACTATTTAAATTATTTACAGATTTGCTAGCTAAAATTAAATTGTGTTTTTTGAATATGTGTTTAAATGTGTCACATAGTGGTTCAATGTAAGGTAATGATATGTATTTTTTTGTTTGAAGTTTGTTTATTGTTATTGTGGATTTTTGAATTTTGTAAATATTTAATACGATTTTTTATTACTGATTCTATAAGATTTATTGGATAAGAATTTTGAACAAGAGTCTTTTTTATTAAATTTAAATTATCGTAAATGAAAAGTTTAACAGATCGAGCTGTTTTACTTTCTGATAAACTTTAAATTGTAATTCATGTTATATTGGAGAAACAAGCCAAAATTTAAAAAAACGTCTAGACCAACATAAATATCATATCCAAAAAAAAATAATCAAAATCATTCAATGCTTGTAGAACATTCATTAGAAAATGACCATAATTTTGATTTTGAAAATACTAATATTTTATATTACGAGTCTAATATTTTCAAAAGACGTTTTATAGAAATGTGTAAAATAAAAATGTCGTCGAATTCTATTAATAAACGTACTGATTTTGCAAATTTAAACGATACATTTTGTAGTTTTCTCGATTCCTTAAATAGAATATAGATCTGTCAATTTTTTAACATTTATAATGTTCAAATTATTTTTAGATTAAAAAATTAAAATTAAAAAAGAAATCAAGTTACTTTTTCAGTTTCCGTTGACAACCTTGTTTATTTTGACAACATATTTTTCACTTCTGACGAAGCTGTCGAACGACGGTGAAACGTAAAGTGTTATAGTGCGCGATTTAGTGTCTGCTTAAAAGATTTTGTGATTAAAACCATAATTGAATAGGCTTAAAATGTTATTAGAATCATTAGGTAACTGCCAAAGTTAATCCAAAAAGTCATTAAGATATATTTTGTCATTAAATATAAATGAACAATTACTTAACCCATTGACTGCGACCACAGAATCCGCCCTTTCACTATATGCGGCTTTTTTTTTTCAATGAAACTGTTCTTTTAGTGTTGAATCTTCAATATTTATAGTTTATATATACTCATAAACAGGTTTTAGTGTTTTTGGAAATTATGTCACACGTGTGACATGCGCACCTAGCGACATATTTGTTGTCCGGTGCGCACTGTCACGCATGTGTGACATTTGCTTATTTTAGTATTATAATAGCAAGCAAAAAATGTTATTACAACAAGAAATGAACATTTATTCCTATAGAAAACATACTAAAGTACACTTATCGTAAAACTGTAAAACGAATGATAACAAAAACATATGTTTGGTAACACTAAATAGATGATTATAATAAACAAAAATTCATAAATTCTGACAAAAATAAAAGTTGTGTCAAAAATACAAAGAGAACGTTAAAATAACAAAAAACATAAAAATATGAATTTCTGTTTATTTATGAAATACATCAAAGCAATTGCCTACACACAACCCAGGGTGATCAGGACATTGTTCGCAATGATATAGAGTCATTTTTCTCTGTTTTCGCTCATGGCAAATTCTGCACCTTTTTCTGTGTGTTCGTCCATCCGCACCTTTGGCTGTAATTCTTGACAGAACGTGTTCCGTCTGTCTCACTCGAGGAGTTTTTATCGCCTGAACATTCAATAATCGTTCTATCACTGACAATCTGTAGTCACAAAGACTTTTTTTTAGCCCCGAATATTTTTGGTACAAAAAGAACGAATTTAATAACATGAGGTGAATGAGATGTATTCCTAATTTCTTGTACCATCTGAGAGTTTTCCTCTCACAAGGATAATATGCATTCAACTGGTCCTAGTGGTCTACATCTCCCATGAATTTATTGTAATAAAATATTGGCGTAGGTTTTTCCCTTGCACGATTTCGCCTATCAGTATACTCTGTCATATTGTTTTCATGTTCATTCGAAATATATTTGACATCACGTTTATCCTTCCACTTCCTGACGACAATATCATGCGAGTATGCTGCGACAGTTTCACCCTTTTTCAACTTTTTATCTATGAAAGCCTTGGGGTTGTTTGTGCTTTTTGAATTTAGAGTGCCCGTACAATGCGTTTTACGATCAGTTAATTTATTTGCTAAATCAAATGAATTGTAATAATTATTACAGTACATTCTCTGTACCTAGATAATTATCTAGGTACAGAGAATGTCCCGAATCTAAATAATTTTGCATAAGTTCAAGTACTACTTTTGTTGTATGCCCTTTTCCACCTAGAGTGTCCATTGTCCCAGTATATACCAACACTTTCAATATCACTCCGCAAGGTTCGGTAAGCATAAATAATTTTATACCGTACATATTGCTGTGGTTTTGAGCATATACCTTTTTAGAATTAATTGAAATCTCAGGGCCTAGTGATTTATTTGTTAGACAAGTTACAATACTGCACGAGGTTCCTATGCAATGTGGCAGTTAAAATAGAAACAGAGACTCTCAAAATATTTACGGAAATGTTGTTGTGCAAATTTACGGGCAACGTGGTGAATGGGTAAGTAAAAATCAAATATCTTAGTAACAAATTTATTAAGTTGCAATACTACCAACGTTAAACAGTAAATGTCAAAATATGTGTTCACATAACCAAAAATATATATCAGGTATAAAAGGTTACCTTAATCCCGTTTTGAAGTGAGTGAGAAGTGCCAATTCAACCAATCAACATTCACTGTGGGTGGTAGCTATCTCTCTCACTTTGTAACAAATTTGTTACAAGAAATGTGACCGTCTAAAACGGCATTATTTCTTGATGTTCTATTCACCCTTTCAATCTACTCCGTACTATTGAAAAAGATGAGATCATACTCTCCAGATACATCCGACGTATAATTTTCGAACGCAGCAATCAATATTTATATTTGGTTCTTGTCCGATGAAATTTGTATCACAAAATCTTTTAAGCGGACACTAAATCGCACACTATACACTTAACGTTTCGCAGTCGTTCGAAGCTGTCGAACGACTGTGCAGCAATCAATGTTTATTAAATGTGGTTTAATAGAAACAATCATTTTATTTTTATTGTTCGAATTTTTTCAAGCTGTTTAGAAAATTTATGAAAAGTTAAATCTGGATTTTTTCTTCTAATGGAAGAACAATGAAAGTCGGCACGATTCTGCTTGCTTTTAGGCATCTTGAACTGTGTTTTACAAAATATGTATTCAAAGTAAACTCGCACACCATTCTCATAACGACACAATTCATAGCTGCATAAGTTAAATTTCGAACAAAGCTAACCCAGTCGTGACGTCATTATATTATTGGTACACATAGTTGCCGCCAGACGGAGTAGTGCTTAGCAGAAAACGCGAATAATAAACAATTATTAATAACAGGAAAACTAAAAGAAACAGGTATAGGGCATTGTAATACTATTCGATGCAGAATTTGATTCTGCATCTGATGATGTAAAAACATACAGGGTGTTCCATTTAACCCAGATATGCCTGAAATTTAAACTTGGAAAAATTGTGTTTTTTTTGGTGAGAATTCCTGTTATTCTAAGTAAAAATAACTATAAAAAAATGCAAAAATAAATACATAGGGGGGTGTCCTTTTTAAAGGACGGTAGGCAAATAAATGCACAAAACAAAGTTGAAGCAAGAAATAAAACATGCTCTTTACATCGTGTGACGGTACAAAGCAATATGAAGTGCCACACTGCATTTTTGACACTTTGTTTTCACTTTCTTGTGACAAACCCGACAACAACGTGTTTGTTTCTCCTGTGAAGTAATGAAATGATCTAAACGGTCATATCTTCTATCAGCATTTTCCAACTTAGAGGGACGGCTTCTTTTATTCATTTGTCGCGAAGAATTTTCTAATATTGCAATAGCAATGCGCCTTCGAAAAGTAACTTGATTCATTTTACCACTCTGCTGTCTATGCAGCTGCCAAGCATTATGGACTGCAATGTTTATAAGATGATTAAAAATTGGCATGTACCATTTTTTTTCTCTTATGGAAATTCTGTAGAGGCTAATATTTTCATCAAATCTGTCGACCCCTCCCATAATTTTGGTTAGTCTACCAAAATACGCTTATTCTTTTTTCTATCATATCGGGATACCTTGGATACAGGAACTGCAAACAAATTAATAATTTGAAGCAACGTTTACGATACTATTGTCATTCCATCTAACTACTAAAGTAGATGCATCTGAAGTAGTAACCTTGGTGTCAAAGTAACCTCGATTGCTTTTTTTAATTTGGTCTTTGGACTTCAATGGACATTTCATCATGCGGTTTTCTCTTATTGTTCCTGTTTCCCTTATATTATGCAAATTCAGAACATGAAGCAAAGGAAATGTAGTGAAGAAGTTATCGAAAAAATGTCATACGGAAATCTTCCCGTTGATTGGAGAACTTCAGCATATTGTAAAACAATGGAGGGTCCCAAATCATATTCACGATACTTTTCGGCAATTACGCTCTTAGCTCCCTGATAGGGTTCCATCCATACAATGTAGCCTTGTGATGTGGCACCAATCCAAAACTTATAACCGTAATGGATTGGCTTGCCACGTACAAATTGTTTACAAGGGTGTCTTCCGTAGTACGGTATCATTGCTTCATCTACACAGTGATTCTCGGAGTGAATAATATTTTCTTGAAATTTTGTGTGTCAATAAGCGGTCGCATTTTAGCATAACGATCGGACTTATCTAAGACTTCATTATCACAACAGTGAATATTTATATATTCAAAGCGGTCTCGTCATAAAGCGTTTGCGACAAGTTGCTGGTGAGTATCTTTCGCATTTTCCCAATACATGCGCCGTCTTGGCACACAGACATATCCGCTAAAAATAAGGATGCAAATAAATGTTTTCATTTCATCCAATATGATGTCATTTTTCTTATTTTTTCTGGCAGCATATAAATTTGAATATTGAACTAATATTTCGAAAACTTCATCATCAAAAAAAAATTGGAAAAGTTCCAAAGGAGAGTTCCAGTTTGAAACAGTGCTTAAATTCGGCCACACACTGAGAAAAATGAAAGAGTTAATTCAACAACTTTTTGAATGTCAACTTTTTGTGCATTGACTTAAATAAAATGTACTTGTTTCAACGGTAATATTCTGAACTGAACATCTTGGAAATTGTTGAAGTAACACTAAAAAAATGTTAAACTATTACGTTTGACTGAACGATGTAAATGTTTTCCTTAAAACGAAAGTGCTTAATATGTTAAATCAAAAAGTTGAAATTTCAGAATGATCGTAAAGTGCTGTTGCTTTTATGTGTCTGTTTTGATTTTTTATTTAACGTAATAAATGTTAAGTCAAGTAAAAGCGAGGATTAATTCCCTGCTAAAACTTCACGTATATTTACTGCCTGTCCCAGCATAACCTTGTTGTTCGACATCGTTTCTTAAACTGATAAGTCATTCATATTTCGAATGCGTCCGACATTATAAAGTTCGTTGAGAGGTTCATTCAGCTCCTCTTGTCACCTCAACAAAGGTTGAAGGGTTATCTTACTTTGGCAGTCGCAAAGAGGTGAACATTTAATTGATGTTTCCCTAAACGATAGTCTAGATTGAATTGACTCTACGCTTTTATTAGCTGTACTGAAAAATTACTTTAAATATATCAAAAATATAATTTTAATTCCCTAACAGCGTTCAGACAAATAAAATATTTAACAATTTTAACAATCTAAAGTTCTTGTATTAATCTTCTTGGGCATTAAAGCAACTAGAAAGATGTCTTCATTGTATGCTTGCCTCAAAGAAAATATTGAGTTGATTCAATCTAAAATATTTAACATTTTTTGACTGTTGGTGCAATGATCACGCGTGATTGCTAATAGGTAAACGAAAAATATTGTTAACTGAACGTGTTTTTGGTTGACTGAACAGTTTATTTTTCTCAGTGCAAAACTGTTTCCTGGGAAAAGTTGCGATAATATCAGCTCCTTTTTTAGGGTAATCAATGGGAGATTGTCTTCAAAATCCTCATTTTCAGTCCAAGAAGTATTCACTTCTGCATTAGCATTCAGTAGCGACGCCGGTAAATTATTTACAATGAAATTATCTTCCTCTCCAGAATCTTCGTCGGTCATGTTCTCATTTTCAGGTGGCACCATATTTATGTCTAACACTTCTGGAATACTCTTCCAAAAGTTGATGCAAAGTTAGACCCCTGTATAAAACAATATTTCACTGCCCTTCAAAAAGAACAGTAGTTTTTGAGACTAGATTTTGCTAAGTCCTATAAATTTAAAATATTTTAATTGATTAAATCTATTTGATGTGACTTTTATTAAAACTAATTCGATATAATCAAGTGGCTGTGACAAACCCATTATTTAACAGCACATAACAACAATGTCTCTTAAATAGTTAACAAAGTAATGTCATTCACATAAAGCAGTTGGTGTAACTCAACCACTGGTGCAATTATTTCTCAGTTTCTGAGTTATATTTTAATAGGTTAGAACATGAAAATTACTGTCCTCACAAATGGACATTGGACACCATATTCTAATCAGCCTGTGATTTTTTTTGGGATAACTACGATATGATTTGAAAGCCTGAAGATTGTACTTTCAAATGATATACAACTTTTTTTATGTACTATCGGGGCCTTAAAATTTCGCACAATTTTTTATCAAGTAGCCAGAATTTCTCTAAAATTTAGTTTCCTAGAACAGGCTCTTTTCTCAATTTTGACACTAAAGACATTTAACCGAAAGTCAGATTGTTTGGTTATATTTTATGAACAGCAAGATAATAAAGTATTAGAACTGAAATAACAGAATAAAGGTAGTGACCAACCATTTTCTAATTTTGCAATTGCAAATCCCTTCTCTCCTTCAGAAAGCACGTGATTTAACATTGTGTTGCTACAACTTTAACATTACATTTGAAATCTGACGTTTAAAATGATTATTTTTAACAAACCGTCAAAGAAAGCCATATTTACAGCGGAAAATTAAATCGTACGAAATTATAAGGCCGCGATAGTACTTTCCTAGTATACATAAAAAACAGTAAAAGCAAAATAGTCAGGAATAATAAGTCAGGAGTATATCAACTAATATGTGGAGACTGTACTAAAATATACAGTGACTTTCATAAAGTTCGTAAAAAATGGGAAAAATTTTTATTATTGTTTTTTGTGAAATTTTTTTAGTACAGTTAGTTCGTGCACCAATCAAAATGAAAGACAACACAATGCCATCCAACCACTCGTTTAAAATGTGGCTGAAAACTTGAAAAATAGAAAGTCTCGAAAATGAAAAATTGCGATAATTCAAAAGTTATCTAGAATCGATGTACTCAGATAAAATTAAGTGTAACGAACAACCTACAGTGTTTAAATACAATAATTTGCTAGAATTATGACCAAATCCATTTTCTTGGAATTTTATTTTATGTGATCTTAAAATTAAAATGCTGTTTTGAATCCTTCAAGAACAAATATAATCTCGTTCCTTGATCTGTGTATACTAAGATAAATATCACTAATCTGAAAATATTACTTTAGATAGGACGCTTTTTACAAAAAATTGAAATTTCGCTTTAAAAATCACGTTTTTGTTACATTGCGTTTTTAACAAATAAAAATAAATTGTTTTAATTTATTTTTTGCATAATAGAAAGCTAAGATGTAAATATGCTCTTTTTATAGAAAAAATGTTCTTTACAGCATATTAAATGCATACTTCTGGGGCCTGTTTCATGATAAAATACAAGCTAATAATATTAGTATTGAATAACCGTTTGATGATTGGATTAAGGGTCTATTTGAATACCAAAACTGCCTCAGTAAAATGTAAAAATGAATTTACGTTTTCTGGCTATGTTTAGTAAGTTAATGAATTAAACAATGACATTAATGTGTTAAGGAACAATTATAGATTGGTGCTACAGAGCCATATAAATTAATAATTGTCAAATAAAAAAATAGTGAGCAATTAAAAACTGCAAAAATGATTAAGTTTCCTCCATATTTAGCACCATAAAAAATTAATTATTAAAAAAAAACTTCTTGTAGCACCAATCTATATACTTTCATTGATAGTTCTGATAAATAAAAGCAACAAGATTCGAACTAGAAAAAAAGTAATTAGAAAAATAAACACTGTTGTTTTGAGCATAATTTACAAAAAAAAAAAGTAGAAAAAGTACATTAGTACATAGTTCATAGTTTAAAAGGAAGCAGGTACTTTTTGACATAAAGCATAATTTGTGTGCACGAAATATTTAACGAATTTCGTAATGGGTAATTTAAAGAAACATAAAAATAAAAAACCAGATTTAAGCAGGAAAAGGAAAAGTTTAAAAATACGCTTCAACGGTATGTATTAAATTTTAAAGTGTATACAATTTTTTTTCCACTACTAGTACTATAGCCTGTCATTTTGACATGTGTTAGGCACAGTATAAAGAATACACTAGCGCAACTCGCTTGTCGGCACTTTGATCTCTTTACTGATTATTTTTAACAAACCGTCAAAGAAAGCCATATTTACAGCGGAAAATTAAATCGTACGAAATTATAAGGCCGCGATAGTACTTTCCTAGTATACATAAAAAACAGTAAAAGCAAAATAGTCAGGAATAATAAGTCAGGAGTATATCAACTAATATGTGGAGACTGTACTAAAATATACAGTGACTTTCATAAAGTTCGTAAAAAATGGGAAAAATTTTTATTATTGTTTTTTGTGAAATTTTTTTAGTACAGTTAGTTCGTGCACCAATCAAAATGAAAGACAACACAATGCCATCCAACCACTCGTTTAAAATGTGGCTGAAAACTTGAAAAATAGAAAGTCTCGAAAATGAAAAATTGCGATAATTCAAAAGTTATCTAGAATCGATGTACTCAGATAAAATTAAGTGTAACGAACAACCTACAGTGTTTAAATACAATAATTTGCTAGAATTATGACCAAATCCATTTTCTTGGAATTTTATTTTATGTGATCTTAAAATTAAAATGCTGTTTTGAATCCTTCAAGAACAAATATAATCTCGTTCCTTGATCTGTGTATACTAAGATAAATATCACTAATCTGAAAATATTACTTTAGATAGGACGCTTTTACAAAAATTGAAATTTCGCTTTAAAAATCACGTTTTTGTTACATTGCGTTTTTAACAAATAAAAATAAATTGTTTTAATTTATTTTTTGCATAATAGAAAGCTAAGATGTAAATATGCTCTTTTTATAGAAAAAATGTTCTTTACAGCATATTAAATGCATACTTCTGGGGCCTGTTTCATGATAAAATACAAGCTAATAATATTAGTATTGAATAACCGTTTGATGATTGGATTAAGGGTCTATTTGAATACCAAAACTGCCTCAGTAAAATGTAAAAATGAATTTACGTTTTCTGGCTATGTTTAGTAAGTTAATGAATTAAACAATGACATTAATGTGTTAAGGAACAATTATAGATTGGTGCTACAGAGCCATATAAATTAATAATTGTCAAATAAAAAAATAGTGAGCAATTAAAAACTGCAAAAATGATTAAGTTTCCTCCATATTTAGCACCATAAAAAATTAATTATTAAAAAAAAACTTCTTGTAGCACCAATCTATATACTTTCATTGATAGTTCTGATAAATAAAAGCAACAAGATTCGAACTAGAAAAAAAGTAATTAGAAAAATAAACACTGTTGTTTTGAGCATAATTTACAAAAAAAAAAGTAGAAAAAGTACATTAGTACATAGTTCATAGTTTAAAAGGAAGCAGGTACTTTTTGACATAAAGCATAATTTGTGTGCACGAAATATTTAACGAATTTCATAATGGGTAATTTAAAGAAACATAAAAATAAAAAACCAGATTTAAGCAGGAAAAGGAAAAGTTTAAAAATACGCTTCAACGGTATGTATTAAATTTTAAAGTGTATACAATTTTTTTTCCACTACTAGTACTATAGCCTGTCATTTTGACATGTGTTAGGCACAGTATAAAGAATACACTAGCGCAACTCGCTTGTCGGCACTTTGATCTCTTTACTGGATTTTCATTGACCTCGAGTAGATTAAAGGGGCGTGTCGAATTGTTTGTTCTGCTTTACGTGTAAGCGATTTTGTTGTAAATTGTAAATTTACACGTGCCCACACACCAGGGCCGGATTGTAGTGTTTAGTGGACGTGGTAAAAAAAAACAAGGCATAAGTAATGTGTATTAACATAATTATAAAGATCCATTCGGTACCAGAGCCGTGAATGAATGAGCTGTGCATCCCGAGATTGTGACTCAGACCTTGCGCGGGATGTTATGCGCGAACTGAATATTTTCATGAGAGTCGCGCTACTGTGTAATCTTTATACTGTGGTGTTAGGTTGCTGTGAAAAACAATTTCTCGACCTGAGGTAAATAATTTTATTATTTACCGGTAAATAATGAACATCAATTGTTACGTACGCTTTCAGGTACAAATCTTTTGATTTTTCAGGCAATAGATTGTTTGCCACTTGTCCGGCAATTTCCCGCATTTCAAGCGGCGTACAATTTAAATCGCCGTACATCGCTTACCGTACTTACTTTATTTAATTGACGATTTGGCAAAAAGATCGACGTAATGTTTGTGACAAATTAAAAAATTTAAATCAACTGTCATATCTGTAATACAGAAAACTGTAAACCTTTCGTAATTTGTAATAAATATTTGTTCAAATTAAAATTATCATTTGCACTAGTAGTGGAAAAAATAGTATATACACCACGGTAGAGAAGTCTTATAACCCTCGGTCCTTTACATCCCTCGGCCCTAAGGGCCTCGGGATGTAATCATACCCTCGGGTTATAACACTAGACTTCTCTACCTAGGTGTATAATATACTATTTAAAAAAATTTAAAACATTACAAGTGTTTATTGCTAAATACATACCTATGTCACACAACGAAAAATTCTAATAAAAATGAAAATTGTGGCAATTAATATGCGATTATCGAGTTTTTGTAATACGTTTAATATGGTGTTTGACGGTTCTAATTTAAAAGTTTAATTGAATATTAGAAGATATTCTCTAAATTTTATAGTGAAATGTAAGTATTCAAACACAAGATTTTTTTGCAGGATAAGAGATGTTAGAAACAAACCAAATTTAAACATCGGTGACACAAAATATTCAGAGAGGTGAATCCTATTTTAATAATTCAAATTAGTTATGTGGCATCTGTCACATGTTGGGCGCCTTTTTGGCATGTAAGAGTATTTCTTATTTATATAGCTGTTAAAGCAATTACATCGTTTTTAACTTTAACATTTGCAGTGGATTAACTGAGAAAAGATTTGGTACTATTGATTATACTTGCAATAAAGAAATAAGTCATAATAGTTCGGTTTTTTGTGAAGAAAGTGATAGTACCAAAAGCAATATTGAAACACACACAAACAGTTCAAGGTTTGTTTTATACTACACGAAGGAATCCATCTCATATTTGTAATTTTTTTTTTTATTCAGTTGTGATGAAATATCTATGATATCAAATTGTACAGTATCGGAAGAGATTAACGAAATATTAGCCAATGATATTTCTGGAAGACGCATTGTAAATATAGCTTTTTTCTTAGAACAGCTTATAAATATAGGCACACATTTACCATTTTCCTGTGGTATCTCCGAAATGGAAGTTATATCTGAAAAGAGAGATGGCTTACAGAGTACTTTTACCTTGAAATGCAAAATGTGCAATATTAAAAAATATGTTGCCATGGACGACACAGCAGATAAAGACGCATTCACTGTAAATGATGCTAGTGTATTAGGTAGTATCTCAACAGGTATAGGCCATTTTCAACTAATGGAACAGCATGCGGCCCTCAACATACCGGCCCTTACATACATGTCCTTTTATATATACAGGGTGATTTTTTGAAAACGATCCACCTGAAATATTTCAAAAATGAAAAGAATAAAATTTTCCAAAAACACGTCTGCTTTTACTTCAAGGGGGACATGTTTTGAGCTATGAATCACACATTTGACGTTTACTCCCTTGCCCCCACGAACACCCCCACAAAATTTTTTACTGGAATGACCCATCGTGTGGTACCTCAAATGAAAGCTTATCCTCCAAAGAATACATCAATGTATTTATCTTTTAGAAAAAAATTAATTACAAACTGAAAAATTAACACTTTGGTCTACATTACGATTTTGGTTCTAAATCTTGAAACATCTCGCTATGCGTTGGAAATAACAGTAATTTAGTTCACTCATCACTAAAGCAAATGTTTTTTACAAAAATTTGTATTTGACTAGATAGATTTACATCATGATACGAACAATAAATTTTTGAACAATTAGGGAGGCGTTGAAATACAATGCAGAAAGCAAGGCGTTGACGTTTTGTCACAATAACTGTCAGAATAATGTAGTTTCCATGTTTACATTTTGTCAAGGTAACTTGTATTATTTATTTTCCATAAATATGGTGTACAGTATTGCTGAAAGGATGGAAGTAATCTTCATTTATGGCGCTGAGCAATGTTATCGTGCCACAGCAAGAGTTTTTAATGAAAGACGTCCAGATAAGCACATGGAGCATAAATACGTACGAGAACTTGTGCAAAAATTCGAAGCAACTGGATCAGTAGCGAACATGAAAAAACATGATAATAAAGTAATAGATGAAATTGCTGAGATTGAAGTAATTGGACATTTTACCATCGATCCAACTAGCTCTTTGCGACAGGTTGCTGTATCCACTGCACTTTCCTTCCTACACATCGGTACGCAAAGTCACAAAGTTGCATAAATTTTACCCTTATAAAATGAAGATAGCACAAGAGCTTAGTGACGACGATTACAATCGGCGACTAGAATTTTGCGAAACTATAACTAACATGATTAATGCAAATACAATTTCTGTAAAGAACATTTGCTTTAGTGATGAGTGCACTTTTTATTTAAATGGACATATGAACAAACAAAATGTACGATATTGGGGCGATGAAAATCCCCACATTATAAAAGAAGGATATACACAACTGACTCAAAAAGTGAATGTTGATGAAACCATAAATGGTGACGTCTACTTGGATATGTTGGAGAATATCATCGATCCTTTAATAACTGAGGAAGTTGAAAATCAGCTTGATGAAGAAGGTAATCCAATGCTCGACGAACATCAACTTTTCTTCCAGCAGGATGGTGCTCCACCTCATTATGCTGCAAATGTTCGTAACTGGCTTAACCAACGATTTCCAAATCACTGGATAGGTAGACGTGGCACGATCGAATGGCCTCCACGATCACCGGACTTAACAAGTCTCGACTTTTTCCTTTGGGGCCACTTAAAATCAGTGGTTTTTAAGACTAATGCCCAATTGCACCGCATTTTTAATCAGTGATTAAATTTAAGTCGTGTTTAGAATGTTATATTAAACGTAGATCCAGCATAATGTCAGACGCATTCTAACTGACACTTAAGTTGAAGTTTGAGTGTCAATTAGATGGCGATTGACATTATGCTGTCATGTATTCACGATTGTCACATTCTAAACACGTCTTAAATTTAATCAATGATTAAAAATGCGGTGCAATCAGGCATCAACCTATAAATGTAAACGATTTGCGTCAACGAATTATAAACGAGTGTAGAAACATTCCCAGAGAAACTTTTCAAAACGTAAGGCAGGAATTTGAAAACCGACTTTACTACTGCATGGAGACCAACGGTGCTCATTTTGAGAATTTCTTGTGAATGTTATTTTTTCAGTTTTGGTTGTTTTTTGTAATAAAATATCACTAAATTACTATTATTTCCAACGCCTAGCGAGATGTTTAAAGATTTAATACCAAAATCGTAATGTAGACCAAAGTGTTAATTTTTCAGTTTGTAATTAATTTTTTTCTAAAAGGTAAATACATTGGTGGGTCATTCCATTAAAAATTTTTGTGGGGGTGTTCGTGGGGGCAAGGGAGTAAACGTCAAATGTGTGATTCATAGCTCAAAACATGTCCCCCTTGAAGTAAAAGCAGACGTGTTTTTGGAAAATTTTATTCTCCTTTTCATTTTTGAAATATTTCAGGTGGATCGTTTTCAAAAAATCACCCTGTATAATCGCAGTCATATAAAAATGGCTAATATTTTTCGGAAAGCAGCTTGGCAAACTATGGAGGAAGCAGGCAAAGAGGAATACCAGCTTGCAAAACAAGAAGGAAATGTGAATAAAGATGGAATTCCTACAATTACAGTCATCGCCGATGGAGCTTGGAGCAAACGCTCCTATAAATCTAATTACAATGCCTTGTCTGGTGTCGTAAGTAAAATATTTTTGAATGCGTTTATGAATACTAAATATGTACATAATTTCATCGTACAGGGATGTATTATAGGACAGCGAACAGGTAAACTGCTTTATTTAGGTATTCGAAATAAATATTGCACTATATGTACAAAAGCGCAAAACAAAAACATTGAACCAGGCGATCATACATGTTTTAAAAACTGGTATAGTACTTCCACATCAATGGAGTCAGATATCATAGTAGATGGTTTTACAAAATTAATTGAACACCACGGAATTATTTATAAAAGACTCATTGGTGACGGCGACAGTAGCACAATGAAAAAATTGAATGTTGTTAAACCATACGGCTCGGAACAAATTGAAAAAATAGAATGCCGAAATCATTTACTTCCAAATTTTGGTTCGAAACTCAGAGATTTAAGTTCCAGGCGGAATAGCTCCAAAAATTTACCGGTGCCAGTACCTTTAAGGAGGTGCCTTGAAAATAATATTCATCGCTTTAGGTATGCTATTACCACAGTATAAAGATTACACAGTAGCGCGACTCTCACGAAAATATTCAGTTCGCGCATAGCATCCCGCGCAAGGTCTGAGTCACAATCTCGGGATGCAGAGCTCATTCATTCACGGCTCTGGTACCGAATGGATCTTTATAATTATGTTAATACACATTATTTATGCCTTGTTTTTTTTTTTTACCACGTCCACTAAACACTACAATCCGGCCCTGGTGTGTGGGCACGTGTAAATTTACAATTTACAACAAAATCGCTCACACTTAAAGCAGAACAAACAGTTCGACACGCCCCTTTTATCTACTCGAGGTCAATGAAAATCCAGTAAAGAGATCAAAATGCCGACAAGCGAATTGCGCTACTGTATTCTTTATACTGTGATATTACTAAAGCTGTAGCATATAGGAAAAACGAAAACTGCTCTTTGGAGGAGAAAGTAGCAAATCTTCAAGCAGCCTTATTAAATTCGTTAAGCCATATTTTTGGGGAACATAAAGATTGCGCAAAATTAGACTATTTTTGTTATAAAACGAAGCCCGATCCAGATAACAAAATGTCAGACTTAAAATCATGTGGTCTACTGGATGATATAATATGTGTTATTATCGTCTAGTTAATAATGCATATAGCTTAATGATAGATATGGATAATAATTTAGAAGAATTATATAATGCCGTACTCTGCAAATTTGTTGGTGCCAAACGAATTTATTTTTCTTTAAAAGGAAGTTATAATACAAGGTGTGAAGCAGATGCCGTTTGTTATAATTCTGGTAGTCAGTACTTAGGTCGAATTTACGAAGTTGGCACTACAAGAAGTCCCGGCATACATACACAAAAATTTATGAGACAGAAACAATTACTTCGCAAAAGACGAACAAGAGGTCATGCACGTCCGATACATCAAATTTACCAGAAGAAGCAAGCAAAAGCAGATCAAGATTACGGTGCTGTTGATGGCGAAGATTTGCCTGAATCAGTATACATGGAAAGAAAACAAGAATTTTTAAAATCCATATCTAAAACTGATGAAGAAAGAAAAATACTAGAAGCAGAAACGCGTGGGCAAAATTGTAATCCTAAATGGCATCAAGAACGTTTATCTCGATTGACAGCATCCAAATTTGGAAAAATTTGTAAAATGCGAGAGAGTACATCTTGTGTAAAAAGCGTAGAAGATATTTTATATACTAAATTCTACGGAAATAGACACACTGCTCCTGGATTAGCTAATGAAAAATTAGCTATTAAATATTTCGAAGAAGAAATTGGAGAGAAAGTAATGGACTATGGACTATTTCTCCACACAAAATATAATTTTTTAGCCTCCAGTCCTGATGGAATTTAATGTAATATGTATTTACTTTTAGCTCCTAACGAAAGTACTATGTGTTTTTTTAAAAATTCCATAAAGGTTGGCCATGAAAATTAAAACTCATGTCGTAGCTTGGCATCTAACACATGCCAAATCTGAAAATTTAAAGTAAATGAATGGAGCTAAGACATGAATTTTCTTTTCCACAGCCACCCCTTATGGCATTTTTAAAAAAACACATGTTACAATTACAGTTGCTAAAATCCGAAATTCTTTGAAAATTAGGCATACGCCAGATGTTTGTTGAGGGTAAGTTTTTACCGTACAGCGTTTCCGACGATTTTCGAGGAAGTCGTAGGTCGTAGTAGAAAGCCGTCACTGGTACCCACGGTCAAGGATTAATTATAATAATAAATTATTTATAAAAATACTAATAAATTAAACATTTGCTGTAAATCGATATTTTATTTTTTTACATACATCTGAACATATTTCGGTTTATGCGATGACCACGTGCCACGTTCAGTGCGATATATAACGACAATACATGGTGTGACACGATGGTTCTTTATTTGGCTGCACCCCCCAACGTACTTCGTCCCTTACGGCTGCCCCGCCAGAAATGGTCGAGAAGCTGTTCAAAGAAGCTTTAAGGACGAAGTAAAAAACTATTCGCTCATTCAGCTGACAGTTTCCGTTTGTAAACTGAAACTGTCGGTTCATAAACCGAAACTGTCAGCTATAGTTTTTTCTTCGTTCTTAATCCGATCATCAAGCGTTTTATTCAATACTAATATTATTAACTTGTATTTTATTATGAAACAGGCCCCTGGCCTTTTGAAAGTATTGTACATTTTAAACGAAAATTCGTAAAATAGTGTTAGCCATGACGTGAACTTAACGTCAACAAGCGAAAACATCAGTTGGTTTGTTGATATTTCTTGTTCATAGCAAAATTACTCTTTATACATGTTCCGTTAAAGACAAAGTTGACTCAACAAGAAATATCAACGAACCAACTGATGTTTGCGCTTGACGTTAATTTCACGGGTAATATTATTTTACGGATTATCGCTGAAAATTCACAATATTTTTCAAAATACCAGAAGTATGCATTTAATATGCTGTAAATGACATTTTTTGTACAAAAGAGCATACTTACATCTTGCCTTTCTATTACGCAAAAAAGAAACGGAAACAATTTATTCTTATTTGTTAAAAACGCAATGTAACACAAACGTGTTTTTAATAGCGAAATTTCTATTTTTTGTAAAAGGCGTCCGATTTGAAGTAATACTTTCATATTAGTGGTATTTATCTTACAATTAGTAAACACAGATCAAAGAAAGAGATGATATTTGTTTTTGAAGGATTTAAAACAGTATTTTAATTTTAAAACCACACAAAATGAAATTCTAAAAAAATTAATTTTTGGTCAAAATTTTAGCAAAATATTGTATTTAGACGCTGTAGGTTGTTGATTACATTTAATTTTATCTGAGTGCATCGATTCTAGTAGGAAAAGATTAATAACTTTTGAATTATCGCAATTTTTATTTTTCAAAATTTCAGCCATATTTTAAATGACTGGTTAGATGGAATTATGTTGTTTTTTATTTTGATTGATGCAGGAACCAACTGTAGTAAATTTTTTTGGCAAAAGTCAATCAAAATTTTTCCTGTTACGAACTTTATGAAAGTCACTGTATATAGGCCAATTCGGCAGGAGCTTTCCTAAAAGAATTAAAGAACACTTTTCTAGTTTTATTCATAAAAAAACATTCACATTACACCACACATTTTACTCATTCTCATCACAATTTCAATATCGATTTTAAAATTTTACACCTTGAAAGTAAAAGTAAAAAAACTAGACCTCTTGGAATCCCTAGAAATAAACAAGTTTAAGAATTCCAACAACTTACTCAATAACCATCTGCACCTTAGCAACTCACCATTGGTCAATTTATTTCAGTATTAAGTATAAAACCGAACCGTATTGTAATTTTTGTGTCACTACCGGAAGAAGCTATAGTAATAGCGAAACATGTCGTAGTAATTTAACAATTTTGTAATTTTACAAAATATAGTGGAAATCGTGTAAGAAAATATTTGTTTTTTTTACGTCTATCTACACATTGAAATGGTTCTCCACCACGTATCGGCCAAATCAGTCAAATTCTTGAATAATGACTCTGACGAGCCTTAAATGTTTGAATGTGGTGTACAATAAGTTCTTCGACTTCTTGAGGCATCTTGTTTGGTCTGTGTTGACGTGTGCCGCGTCTGTCTCTCGGTGAACGCCCATGTATTAGTAGAAAATTTTGATTTCTTCTAATCCTTCCCCTAGTTATTCCAAAAATAGCCAAAAAAAGCCTTAAAACATACTGAAATTTCGGAATCAGAAACTCGCACTTTGTAGGTAAACACTGCGTTGTTAGCAACGTTTTTATTTACGTTTACGTCATCAGACATATCGCTTGAATCCTCTGAAGGTCTTCTAGGACGCCGTCGCGACGTATAGGAGCATGAAAAGCAATTAAGCCACTTAGAAAATTATCTTGTTCATTCTTGTTTACTAGAAAATTGAATGTGAGATGTAAATTCTGCCGTGACTCCTCTGATAAATTTTGAAAACATTTAAGTCTGTTTACATCTAAAAATTAACAAAAGTTCTACTTCAGAACATGGGACACAAAATGTAAAAAACTAAGTATACCTGCAATCCGGCCCTGTAACTCTAGCCGGTACTTGTTTTTGGACGTGATTAATGTTAGCGTCTCCATGTATTTTCGCAGTTTTTATTATCTCTGATTTTCTTACTTTATTCTCTTTGCGTGCTTTCCATTTAGTGGGATTATTTTCATCTGTATGTTTCTACGCATCGGTCATATTTAAATAATAGGATTTAACTGTTTTCAACGTTATACGTGGTTTACAATGACTACTTCGAGAGTCAAATACATAATATTTAGTGTTAGGTTATGTCTTCCAATCAGTGTAGGGCATTAATCAATTAAAATTTCAATTAATTAATCAATTGATTAAAAATTTAGTTGATTAATGTTTAATTGTGATTAAATTTAATTACAATTAATATCAATTGCAATTTACAATTAAATTAATTGCAATTAATTGGTTTAATTGCAGATCACAATTAAATTTAATTGCAATTAAATTCAATTAATTGCAATTAAATTAATTGCAATTAAATTAGTTGTCATTTGCAATTAATTAATTGTAATTGCAATTAACCATGGCTTGCTAAATTAATAACGACTTCTAATCGAATAACAGACGCTGTCATTAATACAGTAGAATTTATATGATATAAATGTTACTTATACATACATTCAGACAGAAATATTAATTGTTAATTGTTAATTGTCAATGAAGCCCATTCCAAAAAAACTAACAATTAATTAATTGTAATCGTAGAAACTCGCAATTAACAATTGATTAATTGTAATCGTAGAAACACACAATTAACAATTAATTAATTGTAATTGCGGATTCCTTAAAATTACAATTAATTAATTGTAATTGTGTGTTTCTACGATTACAATTAATCAATTGTTAATTGCGAGTTTCTACAATTACAATTAATCAATTGTTAATTGTTAATTGCAAATATAATTTAATTGTGCCCAACACTGCTTCCAATAGGCTATTGTCGACAAAAACAACCGACGTGCAGGACTATGCGTCTTCTTGTCGGAATCCGGCTAGGACTATGGCTGTTTTAGCAGAATGGCTCAAACTTTGAAGTGGAACAACTTGTAATTAAGGCACTTTAGGGAAATCAATTTCACCAACGTAATTTGCAACCCTGAAAATAGTTGTCGCCATATATAACTCAAATTGCCATTATTTGGACTATGGTTGTTTTTACCGAGAGCTCCTCATTTGATCTCATGGTGGTTTGAAAAGAACGCTTTTTGCACGGATCAGATATGTTCTATGTTTATATTTAATATAATTATTCTAATACTTACCTGGCACATTTATTGTAGGCAGTAAATTGTGAAGTAATTTGCGTTCTCCCTTACAGACATCGAAGAAATGGTTACTACAAACAAATGCTCTATTGTAAAGGTCCCCGTCAGTATAATACATAATGTCTTCGTTACTAATCCTTTTCAACCATATCGCCTGTACTGTAGCATTCTTCACAGAAAATCTGTACCTACCATAACATTCATTAATATGTACTAAAACACATACCTACAATTAGTTACCTTATGCCCGGTTGCACCAACTTTTTTAGCAGAGCTTAAATTTAAGTCGTGTTTAGACTATGACATTATTTATAGATTTAATAAAATGTTAGCCACATTCTAATTGATCCTTAAGTTGAAGTTTAAATGTCAATCAGATTGTATTTGACATTATACTGACCATACGGAAATGTCACATCTAAACATAACTTAAATTTAAGGTCTGCTTAAAAAGTTGGTGCAACCAGGCATTATAGAACTAGTGTCAGTGCACGTCATAACAATACACTTTACTCTTTTCCCACATCCTTCCACTGTCTTTTTATATTACTTTATATAGTCTATTCTACAACGAATTATTAATTATGATGATATAGTGCTCGGTAATTTTTCCACATAGTAAGCGAAATGTTCTATATAGAGCAGTCGAAATAAAAATAAAAATATAAAACTATTACACACACAATACAACTATGTGCATATATGTATTAGGTACCCCATTGTTTTTAGAGACACGAGAAAAAGAAAATGATTAAGTAATAAAACAAAGTGTAAATATATTATGTGGAATATTTTATTTGGTATTTTAAAATTTTATTGGACCGCCGCCTGCTTTAATCACTGATCTGATTCGTTTTGACAATATTTTAATAAGTTTACTGCATAAATCGGCAGAAAGACGGTTCCACTCTTCTAAAATCTTTTGTTTTAGACGTTCTCTTGTGCTCATTTGAAATTTAGCAATATTTCTTTTTAAAATAGATCACAGATTTTCTATGGGCGACAGTCTGGAGATTGTGCGGGTCAATCAAGGAGTCGTACCGCATTTTCATTAAACCAACGCTTAGTATTTTTGCGGTGTGACAGGACGCATTATTCTGTTGGAAAAAATAAACCCCTGGATCTACCTCAAATAATTTTAAAACTGATGGTTCCAAGACTTCATCCGGCATTGTGGTATAGCGGATACCATTCATGCGGCCTTCGCACAAAAAGATTTCACAGACGCCTGACGCCGACATACAACCCCATACCATGTTTTGCGGTAGTAACGATACATTCTGAAAGAAATCCTTCTCCAGGTCTTCGCCGCACGAATTGTGCCACAGGGCGCCCGAAAAGCTGCATTCATAAAGAAAAAATATTGCTGACTATTCAATTCACCTGTCATTTTTCAAATATTAACCAATAAAATAGCAGATATTTACTTTAGTTCCCTAGCAACAGTAAATTCCAGCGAGTATTTCACTAGTGAAAATATAACTGGGTATTCTACTAGTGGTTGCAGTGAGTATTTTAAACTGCTTTCAGAAAAAAATTCAAATAAATTTATTTACCGGTTGCTATGAAAATGAAATCATGTGTAACGCAGATTTGCGAACGAGCTTTTGAAATATTTTATTTTAATCATTGATTTGGTTCATTGAATAGTCCCTCGAATACCAATCGAGGTCAAAGTCGAGTAGAATATTTTTGTGGTGGTCTCACTCATGTTTCTCACGCTTGCAAGCTTGAGATACATTCGTGAGAGCACCACAAAAATATTCGACATAACTTTCACTACTCATGGTATTATGGGGGTAGTACAATGGACCCAATTGCGGCCTAAGTGCGTGTGAATTCTCTTTCACCATCCTCATCAATCCAGAATGCAGAATCACCATGGTATTATAAGTGATTGAATAATTTTATGTTATGAATAACTGACATCATCTAAACATTTTCAATGGAACAAAAATTGCATAAGGTCACTAAAAAACTATCTCTATGTTAGATTCGTCTGAAAAAATTACGCGGGTCCAATCTTCGATGGTCCAATGAGCACCTCACTGAGCAAGGGCTTTTTTCTTGCCACACGACCGTGCAAATTTGCAGCTTTTAACGTCTTCTTATAGAAGAAGAAGAAAGGGAAACACCATGTTGTGAAAATAATTCGCTACTTAGTTCCTTTGATGATTTCCGTCTATCTTGAAGGGCAAGTCTTTCCAAATAGTGGTCAGTTCTGGCAGTTGTCCTCCGTTTTCGCCCAGATTTAGGTCTGTTTTCATAGCTGCCAGTCTCTTTGAATCGCTTTAATGTTGTCTGTACAGCACATCTCGAACACTTCATTTTTTTTGCAATTGCAGTTGGCGCAAAGCCTTGCGAACTTAACAGAACGATTTTCCCACGATCCACAATACTTAATTCAAGTTTTTCTTTTAAATTAGAACGAAGCTCATTGAATTTATAACATCCGAACATAAGCGCGTTCAAAAGAAACTGATATCTGAAAAATATACATTTGTTATGCTGAACCTTAAAGCAATTTAAAGCAAATAATCAAGAATTCCTTATTTAAATATGATTACAATCCGAAATGTAAAAATCTGTTTCTTAGTTTACTTGAAAACTCAATACTTTTTATAATACCTCATCTTTGTGTAGGTGCCTAATACATATTCACGTAGCTGTATGTTTCAAACGTCGAAACGATGAATACAAAATAAAATTTCAATCATGTTTGATTGAACACACAACACAGTCAAATAAAATAACTATCGTTTACACCAAAATGGCAAAGAGGAATGAAAATACAACAATGGCCGAATCATATTCTGTGATGTGCCTTCATTGTGAATAGACATGTTTGTGTTAAGCGGAAATCGCTCTCTTATTAATTTCTTATAAAGTAACGCTGTCACCAAATTTACTTTAAAGTTGACAGCCTCAACCTTACCTTGATCGGGTGACAAATTCTGCTGTATCTTCCACCAGCTTTCCTCTCGGCTAGTAACAGTGAGAAGGGGGTGGGTCTAATATGATGTTAAATTATTATTAACCCATTAACGCCGAGAATAATTTTTTTTTATAAAACTAATTTTTTTTTGGAAAACAAAATAAAATAGCTTAAGTAAAGAAAAAAATATTTAAGATTATTTTTTTTACCAGCAACTTTCCAAAAGGCCGTGCCCATAAGGAGCCACTAAGCGCTCTCCACACTTATTTGTAAAAAAAATCAAAAACAATTTTAACATATTTATGGTTATAAATAATGTCTATTTAACGTGAAACTTCCTAAAACAGTCGATGCATAATCCCACATCACATTTGCAGCACATTGTTCTACCATGGCTTTTGCAATCGATACCGGCACATCTTCTTCTTTTACCTCCAGGTACAGAAACAACGTAATGCTGTAAACTATCGTATCGCAAGTCGTCGCTGACTCTAAAGGTACTTGCAGCCGCTGTAAGAACTTTTCCAGAAGATTTCGGAGGATTTTTGTATCTTGTAAGATATGTCTGTAATCGATCATAATAATTTTTTTGAGCTAGATTCGAACAAATAGAAATATTACTTGAACAATACTCCTTCTAAATTCTAATTGACTTATGTTTCGTCCCATTTTTCTGTACAATGTCCATGCGTTTTGAATGGTAATATCCACCATATAAGTAAAAATTGGCCAATACGACTTCTTGGACCGTATCCCAATGTGATAACTGAAATTATATTGAAAAATGATAATAAATTGTACATTTTTTAACAGTGCATTCACAACTTACCAAGAAACGTTACTATCCATCAAGTCTGTTCCTCCCATATTTTTATTATATTAGAGAACAATATCTGGTCGAGGCACTAAGACGTTCTTTCTCTCTTTTCTGGAAAAACGTTCAACAGGTTTTATCGGTGCCACTCCGAAGCAAGTGCTGACCAAGGATACTACACTATTGTCCATCCACCTAACATATCAAATACCGCACGTTCTTTCCAGCGCCGAAGAAATGGAACCCCTTAGTAGTAATACTAGAGGGATCCTGGGACACTTCGATGGCATGTCCATCCGAAGTGACCACCGTTGAAGGTCATCCCCATGTTTAGGGGTTGTCTTTAGTGCTGAAGAAGTAATTGAGGGGTGGTTTTTCATGCAGATAAAGTAACCCCTTTGGTTCTTGTAGCTGAAGACTTGTCTTCAATGACGTAATTTTACCAGAGGAGGTCGCTGAGGATTTTTTTGGTGGTTCTTGTGAAGAGGCGAAAGAGAGACCGTTGACAATGACCAGAGGTGGTCGCTGAAGAATTTTTTTTGTTTGTTCTCAAAGAGACCGGTCGTCAATGACCAGAGGAGGTCGCAAGAGATTCTTTCTCCTGACGGTAGTTCTTGCGTTGACGTAAAGGTCGCCTAGCGTGCGGCGTGCTGACCGTTGTACTCTCCTAGTACGAGCGGTATTTCTTAAGCGCGTCACGTTTCGCAGGTTTTAACAAAATTTTGCAATACCTGTAGCTGGTGACACCTGTTCGTGTCTGTTTTTTTTTAATTGCTTACTGATTAAAAAAGCAAAAATGTAGATTTTAGGAATCTATGTTCGAACGTCAGACGAAGGGTCAGACGAGAGGTCACGTAAAACGATAAGAGACGCTAGGTCAGACGAGGGATCAGGAAACTGATAAGACGCTTCTCGTTAGAATGTAATATTTTATTTCACGCTTATTCTAATATAAATATAACATTACTAATTAAACAATAAACATACTAATGAAGATATACAGATATTTTCAAAAATATTACTTGTAAAGTATTTAATAAGGCATTAATTACCAATGTTTTTTTCCATGAAGATCTTTTAACAATTGATCTGTAAGACATGGTACACATTTACATCCCGGTATGTCGGTCTCCCCTTTACATTTAGGGCAAACGTATTTTGTTGGAATGGGCATTTTTAGAACAATTTTACTACATTCGTGAGCGGGTAGTACTTGACTAGTCTGTCGTGTAATATTAAACAATAGGCGCAGGTATTTGCGGGCACGTTTTTACTGGTTTCAAATTCTAATCTGATGTCGACGGTTCCCGACTTGAGCGTTTCGTTTTGTCGACTGCAATCGATCACCACCAATGGTGCTAAATCTTTAAATTTCGAAAAATTAAGACACGGTTCGCCTGCAGTTTTATAATAGTAGGATTGTTGAAATTGAGCGTACATTTCGTATAAAATTGCGAATTGGTGTTTTTCAAAATTTAAGTTTAGATTGTCATAAGGATAGACGTCTGAATTTAAATACAATTTTATGTTTGTTAAGTTACAATGATCAAATTGACTGATATTTTTAGGGTGTCGTTTTTTCTGCTAGTTTGAAAACCTACGATAACGAAACGTGGCTTCTCTAATTGACTGCTCGCTTTAACGTTCCAGGTATGCCTCGTCGTCTGTTGTAAGAGAGGTAGTTCGTGGAGTTCCCAGTTTCTGAACGCGAGCTCGAGATCTCTTCCTTCATCGATGTACCTAAGTAATTGTAATTTTTCGGTGTCGGAAACTTGAACGTGAGGAATTTTCCATAGTATTTTTAAAAGTTCTATTTGAGGTTTTTCCCCGTTCTTCGTGGTTATGGCGGCGTTGAGATCCGAAGAACTTCTAATGAGTACTAATTCCTGTCGCACGTTTATCAAAATTTTTTTATAGTCTTCACAGAAACCGAGCAGAATTTTTAATGGAATGCAAACGCTAAAATTTCCCTGCGAATCGGTAATTACGGGATTTTCAAGGTGATTCCAACATGCGTTGTTGTATCTTGTGCAATCGTTGTTTGTGAAAGAGGCGTACCCCTTCAAGACCGATGTGATGCCAGGATTTCGAGCGCGATCTATGACCGATCCTCCTACTTCGTATCGGATTTCATCGAACAGGAAGGCGATGCCGTTGTTAACAAAATTCAACGTATTGCTCACTTTACCATCGTGATCGAGTATTTTACCTTCGATGTACAGGTAACTTTGAGCTGGTAATGTATAGATGTCCTGCGTTTGAATCGGTAATCGTATTTCGTCAGATTTATTCAACGTGGTATTTGCGTACGGTGGATGACTATGTATTTCACAATTTATAATAGAATTATCTATTAAAACGTGTTCACCAATGTTCAACACACCGAAACTCATTTTTCTTATTTTTTCTTACAATAATTGGAATCCTAATGATAATAAAAATTGTTTATTTTCAGGTGTTAACTCCTTCGATTGCTTCTTTAAACTGAATCCTTGTTGTCCTAATTTTCTTTTTATACCTTTATAGGGAAGAGTATTATAACGAAACACCATTATTTTAACTGTTTTAAATGAAGTCTTATCGTTCTGATCTCGTTTTGGAAATTGACTAGATTCCTGTCTTGATCTAGTATTTTAATGACGATTTCATCGATGTATTTCGTATTTATTGGCAGGTAAATGACGTTGTTTACTTTTTCCACTATTCGAAAACCAGGGGCACTTGAGGAAAAATATGTGTTACACGTTATCTTTTTTGTTGTTACGATAGGAATTAGTAACTAAATTACATTCAAAGTAAATGGCTTTTTATTTAGAAATATTAATAGCAAAATCATTTTTGTATATTCTATTTGCTTTTAGTTTTTTCTATCGAATCCTAATAGCGGTGCAATCGAATTCGGTTTTTCAAAATGTATAATTTTGTTGCTCTTTATCTCATATTTTAACGTATTATGATTGGTGATTGCTTTTAATACTATTTCATCATCATCATCATCATCCGGTAGATTTTATTTACAGTAGTTAAAATTTGTCCGGTCGTATTATTTGTAGCGCTAACTATTGTCTTATTACTACTAATTCGTTTTCTTTCTGAATTAATATCAATCAATTGTGATTTTATGTAATTTTCAATGTCTTTAATTTCATATGCACCTGAGGGAATTTCTATGGTGTACTTGTCTATATAAAATTTATTGTTCGTTTCATCGATGTTAGGAATTGCATTGAACGAATAAAAATCAATCAGTCCTAGAACGTATGACTTCTCATTATCTAGTATAATTGGCGGATATATTTGCGCACTCAGCACAGACTCTTTGCCTGACAACGTGAACGTGTATGACGACATTTCACTAGGTCGAGGGTTATCAAGCGAATGAAAGACTAAACTACATTTACTTAGAATTTATTTAGAAAGAAAAGCTAAACATAATTGTCCACAATTGGAACTGTTATAAGTTTGATAAGGATGATGATTATAAATAATTTTACAGGGCTCTTTCGAATTAAAATACGTTACGATTTCTCGAGCCGGTTTCAAATTTCCGAAACTATCGAAATAAATTACTTGAGATCCGGTTTTCTTATAGGCTGTCCAATGAGTTCCGGGACCGTTCGCACTGTCCAAATTAATTATTCCTCTTTCAGTTTTTCTAATTTTTTTAGGTAACTCGTTTCTCATAAAGACACCTCGGAAATGTGGAACTTTCATAGTTTTCGCGCATTTTTCTAAATCAATGTTAGTCATCGGTTGATTATTTAAAATTTGTAGTTTTTTTTTTGTAGAAAAAGTCCAAGTCCAGTTTTGTACGGTTTCAAGTATAATCCTTTGCCCATTGCTATCGCTTCCATCGATTTATTGTGACGTTGTGATTCTTTCAATTGTTCTTTCGCAGTTCTCGCTTCGTTTACGGCTTTCGCTATGCTGGTAGCACCTCCGGTCAGAGCACCCAATGCACTTAAGCCGGCAAATATTGGTATCAAAGGCAATACTCCACCTGTTTTAGGAACTTTAACTATGCGCTCGGTGGGTTTTATTTTATTTTTAAATTTTTTGGATGAATTTAAAGCTATTTTAACCGCAGTACTTAGAGTGCGAGGTTTTTTTTTAAGTATGCGTTTTTTAATTTGCTTGATTGCTTTCGAAAGAGGTACCTTCTTTGTATTTTTCTTTCGATTCGTCTTCGATTTACGTAATTTTGACATCTTTACTCGTCAAATCTCAATTACATACTGAATCATTATACGTGAGAAATTTATTAAATCATAATATCATCATCATCATCAAACGATTCTCGTTTTCTTTTTTTAGCACAGCTTTCTACATCATCATCATTGACAATTGTTGAAGCATTTTCATTTATTTCCAATTTTCTTTTTTCCCCTCTATTAGGTTTCATTTTTTTACGATTAATGAAGTCATTTATTTCTAAGTTTCTCTTTTCATCTCTGTTTAGTTTCACTTTTTTACAATTAAAATCATCTGTTTCTAATTTTCTCTTTTCAGCTCTGTTTAGTTTCATTGGATAATCATCTGCAATGTCTACGTCTATTTTATCATCTATTCGTTCTTTAAGGTTAATTTTATTTTCGTTCTTTGAGTCACTTTTTTGTTTCCTCGTCTTTAGTTTTCTTTCCTTCTTCTGTACTGGTTCGTTTTGCTTTAAAATTTCTAATTTTACCTTTTCATCTCTGTTCGGTTTCATCGGATAATCATCTGCAATGTCTGTGTCCATTTCACGATCTATTCGTTCTTTAATGTTAATTTTATTTTTGTTCTTTAAACTGCGTTTTTGTCGCGTTGTCGTCGTCTTCTTCTTTTGTACTGGTTTGTTTTGCTTCAAAACTTTTATACAATGTTCGATGTTTTCAACTGAAGATACCGTAACTTTTTTTGTTTTTTCTAATTTTTTTAGACACTCTTTAATAATTTTTCTGTAATTTATGTTTCCGATTCCCATGCCCAATTTTACTTTTGCTTTCATAGCACCTGCAATTCCTAACGCTGCCGCTTTCTCGCCGAACGAAGCGTCTTTGGATCGAAATCTTTCCATTGCACTCTTATATAATTTATTATCGGCCATATGTCTACGTGTTACATCTTTTTCTTGAGAATATGCTATATCGTGCTCCTGCAAGCTTCATCCAAACCGTTTATACCGACGTCACCGCGTGCCAATCGTTTTTGAAGTTTGGTTCCGGGTCCGCAAAATCTGTAGGTAGGTATGTGTAGTTCGAAGGGCAAATTATTGATGGCCGTATTTAATAAACCGTCTCCTATATAGCACTTCATTCTAATAAAAACACCATGTGATTTATTAAACGACAATTCTCTAACTGAATATAAATTCACACGTTGAGACTATTTCACGACATTTCAAATCGTAACGCTTCAGCAGCATGAAATTAGTTAAACAAAAAACAACGTTTAACATCGAGAATAATAACTTTGAAGATGAACGTTTTAAAAGACATGGTGTATTATTTCCTTCGACCTTGAGATGTATCATTGTAGGACCCTCGAACTGTGGAAAAACAAATCTTATCATTAATTTGATTGAGCATCAAAATGGTTTATCGTTTGAAAACATTTACGTGTATTCGAAATCTCTAAATCAACCGAAGTATATTTATTTAGAAGAACTATTGAGATCCATCAAAGGCATAGGTTATTTTGCGTACAGTGCCAGTGAAAACATACTTTCACCTTCGGAGACGAAACCTAATTCTATTTTTATTTTCGATGATGTTGCGTGTAACAATCAAGACATAATTCGTGAATATTTTAGTATGGGTAGACATAATTACATAGACTCGTTTTACCTGTCTCAAACGTATGCGAAAATACCTAAACATTTAATAAGAGACAACGCTAATTCTCTCATACTTTTCAAATAAGATGATTTAAACTTGAAACACGTTTACAACGATCACGTGGGAACGGATATGAACTTTGAGATATTTAAAGATATCTGTTCTCTCTGTTGGAAAAGCGGTCGATATGAATTCGTAGCCATTTTTAAAGACAATCGAATCGATGATGGAAGATACAGAAAAGGATTTGATCAGTATATATATCTTTGATGAACATATATATGATAGTTATTAATGTTCGGAGTATCATACGCACCGTTACCTCTCATCAAGATGGACGATGAAAATTTAAAACAGAAACTTTTACTAAAACGTAAAAATATACGAAATAAATTAAATTATTTAAAACATGGTGAAATAATGCAGGAAAAAATGTTCGATCCTATCACTAAACATTTGAAAAATATTGAAAGTAAATTGCAACAAAAAAGTGAAAATTTAAAAAAAGAGGAATTACCTTCAACGTCACAGCAATATAACTTGATAACTCCTAAAAATAAATATCCTTCTGTAAGGAAACGTTTGATAAGTGACTTTGAAGCGACAAACGAAGCTGATGAATCCGACAGGTTTAAAGGTTTATTTGGATCAATATCATCCGTTACCTAGAAAATATATCGAAGAAATGTACACGGACGATGAAAATAAAAAATTCGATCACAAATATGGAGTGAGACTTGATAAAATTACGGAAAAATTAAAAATCGGTGATTCATGGTTAAATCTCGACGACGCTGATATTATTATTAAAAATAGACGATACAAAGGTACTCCTGGTTTGTACGAGTTACTGTTCAAAAAATTTCCTCACAATTATACTACAGAGGATGGCAAAAATTATAAACAAATTATTCTTAGGACTAACGCTAATCGACGATATTATAATCCAAATGAACAAATAGCTGGCAGTAGAATGCCAAAGTATAAAGATATTATCGCTCCACTGATGCGTACTAATACAGGTAGTGGGATGTTTATGGAAGTAAACAATAATAAAACGGATTACGTTCACTGGGACGATCCAAACGAGCTCGTTGATAGGTTGAGGTTATTGTTAGCATCACAGACGGCAGGTAATACGAGTCACACGAATGAAATAAACTCGATAATCGAGGAACTGAAAGAAGCCCGAATCATCGAATAAAAAAATGACAAATCTAATTACGGATGCTAAAAAACAAGTAGTGAAAGAAATTCACAAACCTGCTAGAGTTAATTTTAAAAGGCGTAAAGTAATCATTAAATCTCTAAACGATCTGTATCAAGCTGATTTGGTGGAAATGATTCCTTACGCTAAGGAAAATAACGGTTATAAATACATATTGATCGTGATTAATTGCTTTTCTAAATACGTTTGGACGTTTCCTCTAAAGAATAAGTCCGGCTCGGAAGTCAGCAATGCCATGGAAAAAGTATTCAAGGAACAGGCACCTAATAATCTGCAAACGGATTTAGGAAAAGAGTTCTTCAATAAAGAATTAAAAATTAATAAAAAATACAACGTCAATCATTATAGTGTGTTCAGTGAGAAAAAAGCGTCGATAGTGGAGCGTGTGAATAGGACTTTAAAATCGTCGATGTTTAGAGAATTTAGTCTGCAAGGTAACTACAAATGGGTAAACATATTAAAATATATTGTGGAAAAATACAACAATACAAAGCACAGAACTATCAGCATGAAACCGATTGAAGTTGGAAAAGAAAACGAAAAGAAATTATTAGACACGGTGTATAACAGCATTAAGTCAGTTGACGTTAAGAATAAAAAATTCAATGTCGGCGATCACGTACGCATTTCAAAAATTAGAGGAATTTTTCAAAAAGTCTTTTGAAAGTAAACGTAATATTTTTAGCCAATTTTATCAAGCCCCAAAACGGTGAAACCGACATTAAACATTTTACTACTAGAAATCAGGCGATAGATCACACTACAAATTTAAAGGAATGGTACGAAGCGAACGTCAAAAGTAAAATTTTATCAAAATTAGAAGATTTTCAAGAACGAGAGAGCGGGTGGGCTTTATACGAAATTTTACAATTAAAAGTTAACATTAATAATTATGCACCTATTAATGGAGGTATTTCAACCTACGTGAAAATGCCTAAATTTATTCAAAATAAGAAATCCGTCTTAAATTTGCAAAATAATGATGAATATTGTTTTCTTTGGTCGATCGTGGCAGCTTTACATCCTGCTCCCGCACATAAAAAATCCGAACGCATTTCGTCTTATCCTCATTTTTCAAACGTTTTAAAATTCGAAGGCATTAATTTTCCTATTAGTTTAAAAGATGTTAAGAAATTTGAATTAATGAACGAGCTCTCGATTAACGTATTTACAGTGGAAAAAACAGAAGTATTACCAGTTTCTTTAAGCAAGTTTGAATTCACAAAACGAATTAATTTATTAATGGTACCTTGTGAAGAAAATGATGATGATGATGATGAAGATGATGAAATCCATATAAATTTAAAAACAGCGTCGTTTCATTTTGCATTAATAAAAAATTTATCCGGTCTACTTCACAGGCAAACCGGTAGTTTACATAATAAGAATTGGTTCTGTGAACGTTGTCTCAATCATTTTATATCTCAAGAAAATTTAGAAAAGCACGTAATCGCGTGCAAAGACGTAAATAAAACTAAAATTACTGTACCGCTCGAAAAGGAAAAATATTTAACGTTTAAAAATTTCAAAAACAAAGACAAAGTTCCGTTTGTTATTTATGCGGACTTAGAATGTATACTGAGAAAATTTACCGATTTAAAACCTTACAATAAAAATATAAAGTATCAAAAACACGAACCATTTTCTATAGCTTATTTTCTAGTGTGCTCGTATAACCCTTCACTTTCAAAATTCAGATTGCATACCGGAAAAGATTGCGTAAGCTGGTTTGTCAGTGAATTAGAACAAATCGGTTTAGAAATTAACGATATTTTCTCAAATGTGGAACCGTGTGAACAATTAACCGTAAAACAAGAGTATGAATTTCAAAATGCCACGCATTGTCACGTTTGCCTAAAACCATTCGATATTCTTAGGGATATTAAAGTACGTGACCATTGTCATCTGACAGGAGAATTTCGTGGAAGTTGTCATCAAGCATGTAATCTAAATTATAAGAACAATAATGCAATACCTGTAATTTTTCACAATATGTCAGGTTACGACAGTCATTTTTTAATAAAAGCGTTAGCTACACAAATTCGAAAATTTAATTTATTACCGATTAATAAAGAAAAATATATTTCATTTTCTAAATATATTTCAAATACTAATGTTAATTTTAGGTTTTTGGATTCGTTTCGATTCATGCCCAGTAGTTTAGACAAACTTTCATCGTATTTAGACAGAAATCAAAAACTTATTACCAAATCACATTGTAAAAATGATACGAAATTTAAATTGCTTGAGAGGAAAGGAATTTTTCCGTACGAATATCTTGACAATTGGGAGAAATTACAGGATACCAAATTACCTTATAAAAGTGGTTTTTTTAATAAAATTAATCAATCTCACATTTCGGACGACGAATACGAACATGCCTTGAACGTATGGAATACCTTCGATATTCAAAATTTACAAGAATATGCAGAGCTGTATTTGAAAACGGATGTCTTGCTGTTAACGGACATCTTTGAAAATTTTAGAACAACATGTTTACAAACTTATCAATTAGATGCCTTACATTATTATACAGCGCCAGGTTTAGCTTTCGACAGCATGCTGAAGACAACTTCCATTACCTTAGAATTATTAACAGACATAGATATGTTAATGTTTATCGAAAAAGGTATCAGAGGTGGAGTTTCTCAGTGTTCAAATCGTTATGGTAAAGCGAATAACAAGTACATGGACTATTTTAACATTGATGAACCGTCTTCGTATTTAATGTATTTTGATGTTAACAACTTATACGGTACAGCCATGTGTTTACCTTTACCTTTCGCGCAGTTTGAGTGGATTGATCCTTATTCGATAGACATTATGAACGTGTCGGACGATGCTGAATTTGGCTACATTCTGGAATGCGATTTACACTATCCCGAAGAAGTATTTGAAGAACATAAAGATTTACCGCTTTGTCCTGAACGTTTAGTACCACCGTGTTCGTCTTCAAAAATTCCTAAATTATTAACCACTTTATTTGATAAAAACAATACATTATTCATTATAGAAATTTAAAACAGGCAATCCAGTTAGGATTGAAAGTTGAACGAGTATTAAGAGTATTAAAATTTAAACAGTCGAATTGGATGGCATCGTACATAAATTTAAATAATGATTTGCGTAAAATAAGTAAAAATGATTTCGAGAAAAATTTCTATAAATTAATGAACAATTCAGTATTTGGTAAAACTATGGAAAACGTTAGGAAATATAAAGATGTAAAACTGGTTACTAAATGGGAAGGCCGTTACGGAGCAAAGTATTACATATCGAAACCAAATTTTCATAGTTGTACGATTTTCGATGATGACATGGTTATCATCGAAATGAAACGATTAGATATCAAATTTAATAAACCTATATACGTAGGCTTTACCATACTAGATCTTTCGAAAACGTTTCTGTACGATTTCCATTACAATTACATCAAGAAGAAATTTAAGGAAAGCGCTAAATTACTTTATACCGATACCGACTCATTAATTTATCACTTTTTAGTCGAAGACATTTATGATCACATTAAAGAAGACATTTCAAAATTCGATACATCTGATTATTCACCCACTAACAGGTATCAAATACCTCTTCGAAATAAAAAAGTTTTAGGATTAATGAAAGATGAGAATAACGGAATATTAATGTTGGAATTTATCGGACTCAGGTCAAAAATGTACGCAATAAGAATTGAAAATTATAATGTCATTAAAAAAGCAAAAGGTGTGAAAAATTCAGCACTTCGTTCGATTTCGTTTGAAAACTATTACCAAGCTCTGTTCAATAATTCTACTCAGGAAACTACACAATACCTCATCAGATCACAAAAACATGAGGTTTTCACGATTGAGCAAAGAAAAATTGCCCTAAGTCCATTCGATGACAAAAGAATAATCAATTTCATTTACACTGATACGTTTCCCTGGGGTTACAAAAAAATCAAAAAATGAATAATTTTTTATCTGAAAACTAACTTATGAACAGTTTCAATTATTTCACTTCTGCAGAACGATTTTACCCGTAAGTTTTTCATTTGTTTTATTTGTACAATTAATTTTTTTTCCTATTTGTAGCCACAAACCATAAACAGCAGTTAAAATTTATGAAAGCTGTCCCACACGCTTTTACACCCACGAAAGGATCGGCGAAGGCAGCCGGCTATGATTTACGCAGCGCCTACAATTATTTGGTACCTGCGAGAGGAAAAGAAATTATAGACGTCGGCATCAAGGTTCAACTTCCCGAAGGTTGTTACGGTCGCATAGCGTCAAGGTCGGGACTGGCATTAAGACATTCTATAGACGTTGGTGCAGGTGTCATCGACGAAGATTACCGCGGAATAATAAAAGTCGTCCTGTTTAATCATTCCGACGTACCGTATGAGATAGTGTGCGGTGATCGCATCGCTCAGTTGATCTGTCAACGAATTCACTATCCTGAATTAGAAGAAGTCACAGAATTATCATCAACAGCTCGAGGTGACAGCAGTTTCGGATCGACTGGTATTCGATAATAATAATAAGTTCCTATTGCAAGATATGTAAAATGTATTTTTGTTTTTGTAAAAATTCTATTGTAAACCATTAACATGCTGCAATAGGAGAACCAATAAAAAAGAAACAATTTATAAAATTAAGACCGATAACAAACAGCAGCAAGGAAAATAGCGATTTATATTGTAATGAAAAAATATTCAAAAGCCCTAAACAATTATAAGTTTAAATGTAATTAGAATGTTTGTTATTAATTAGTAAACTTATCTAAATATTGTATAAAAAAACACACTACTACTACTAGTATCAAAGATAACAATGAAAAAACACCATTGAGTAAGAGTCCGTTTTTAGAATTCCTACAATGTAATGAAAAGATTTCACAATCAAGCTCTGAAGAAAACTTTATCCGAAAAGAAAAAAAGTAACTATTTGAGTGGTGGAAATGATTATATGTATAAATTAGCTTCAGCGATTCATTCATTATATAAAAATATGGCTGAGTACAAAGTTTGCGTTGTATCCCGAGCGCATTCCGCTTATCAATTATTTGGTAATCGACAACTGGTCATTCGCATATGTGCTACGTGTGAAAGATTCTGGAATGTCGAAAGAAGTGACTGTTTACGTCTGATGGAATTCGATACGGTGTGGTCAACCGAAGATAGGCATCAAATAAACGTAAATCGAATCTCTCGCTTCAATAACATCGGAAACTGTTTCGCATGTAAAAAAGATCTGTACGATATTATCGAATCAGAATTTTGTATTTGTAGTTTTAGTGACTCAGATTCTGATGAAACTGAACTTCAACCTGTAACAAGTACTTCATCATGTAACATGTGAATATCATCTTTTTTAAATTTCTTATTTGTAAAAATTGTAACATTTGTTATTAGAACAAGCGTGAAATAAAATATTACATTCTAACGAGAAGCGTCTTATCAGTTTCCTGATCCCTCGTCTGACCTAGCGTCTCTTATCGTTTTACGTGACCTCTCGTCTGACCCTTCGTCTGACGTTCGAACATAGATTCCTAAAAATCTACATTTTTGCTTTTTTTTAATCAGTAAGCAATTAAAAAAAAAACAGACACGAACAGGTGTCACCTGCAACAGGTATTGCAAAAATTTTGTTAAAACCTGCGAAACGTAACGCGCTTAAGAAATACCGCTCGTACTAGGAGAGTACAACGGTCAGCACGCCGCACGCTAGGCGACCTTTACGTCAACGCAAGAACTACCGTCAGGAGAAAAAAATCTCTTGCGACCTCCTCTGGTCATTGACGACCGGTCTCTTTGAGAACAAACAAAAAAAATTCTTCAGCGACCACCTCTGGTCATTGTCAACGGTCTCTCTTTCGCCTCTTCACAAGAACCACCAAAAAAATCCTCAGCGACCTCCTCTGGTAAAATTACGTCATTGAAGACAAGTCTTCAGCTACAAGAACCAAAGGGGTTACTTTATCTGCATGAAAAACCACCCCTCAATTACTTCTTCAGCACTAAAGACAACCCCTAAACATGGGGATGACCTTCAACGGTGTCACTTCGGATGGACATGCCATCGAAGTGTCCCAGGATCCCTCTAGTATTACTACTCCCCTTGCTCTTTTTGCAAATTCTTTTTTGTTCGCAATTGGACACTCTTTTCGAATTCTGTTGTCCCTAATGGTTCTGGTTGCACTGTAACAATTTTCTTTCAAGGTACACAAAAGGTTGGTCCCGGAAAATAAATTGTCAAAGAAAAAATTATATCGTCGAAATTTCTTCTCCCCTAAATCTTCTATCATTTGGACAAGTGGTGCTGATGCTTTTCCGAATAGCTCTTGATAGTTAGAGTTTGCTCGTGGATTTTTTCCTTGATAAATTTCAAAATTTATCAAGTAACCGTCAGGCGTACTGAGGCTCCACACTTTGTATCCAAATTTTACTGGTTTACCTCTAATAAATTGTTTACAGCCATGACGGCCGTAGTAGCTAACCATCGATTCATCGTACGAAAGATTTTGCTCGGGAACAAAATACTGAACATATTTTTGCTTTAGCGCGTCTGTCAAAAAACGTAATTTGTACATTTTATCATTTACGTCAATAGCATTGTTATCCGCAAAATGAATAAAACGACAAATTTGCAGAAATCGGTCTTTTCTCATGGCTTCATGAACAAGTTCGTTGCGCATGTCTTTCGCTGCCTCCCAATAGTCCCAATAACTTCTCTTTGACGGTAGGTTGTTATAACAGCTAAGTATCAGAATATCCAAAAACACCCTCAACTCATCTAGTGATACATTAGGATCTGGGCAGTTTTTGAAGAGAGCGTAGCTTTTGGTTTGAGCTGCTATTGCTTCTAACTTGAGCTGCTATTGCTTCTAACAACTCATTCGAAAAAAATAATTCGAACAATTCTACACAACTCAAACTTGCAAATATGCTGTAATCTCCTGGAGAAAAAGTATGCAGAGAAGGAGTCAAATCAGCAGTTTCACAAAAAACTAAATTTTTAGGTCGTTCAGATACTGTGACGGCGGCGGAAGGTACAGATGCCGTGCTCGTACTGGGTTGCGGAATAAAGTCAATTTCTCTACTGATCTCCTCCGCAAGACCACCAATTCTAGTTTCGTTTGCAAGAACGATTTCAGCGTTGGCATACAACTGTTTTCGACTGAGGTTGTCAATAAGACCACCTCCGTCTTCATCACCCGTTAAAATGTTAGACTCAGGAGGCTCGATATATATTGCAGATAATTCGTTGTCACTCTCATCGTACACAATATCTAAAGCTTCTTTCAAGGAAATGCCACTAAACTCGAAAAAAAAATACAAACTGCATTGCCCCACTAACCGCTTAGCGGTTCCGTACGGGAACGCTAATGTTTACAAAGTAATAACTAAAATTTAGAAAACATTTTGTTCCATTCAGAAATATACAATCGATGGTTTTATGTTTTAAAAAATTATATATACAGGGTTAGTACAAAGTCCCGGAACGGTCGAATAACTTAATAATAATAATAATAATAATAACTTTATTTCCTTCAGACATGGAATACATGTATAGGAATTGTCAGGAGCAAAGACTTATATCTAAAAACAATGTATGAACATTTTGGTATAAGGATGAAACACAATTAAAAAACAATGTTAACAAACATGTCATATTACATACATAAACCTACCACAATGTAGAGTTAAAAGTATAATTGCAGGTATTCACTAACTCTTCCTTCAATGTTTTTTTAAAGATTGTTATAGAAGTCGCTTCTTTTATCTTTTTTGGAAGTGAGTTAAAGGCTTTGGGACCCAACGTATTGGGTGAGTTTAAAGAAATATTGTATTTATTGTAAGCAATATATAGGTGATCTTTTTGCCTAGTATCTTTATCATGAACATCCTGTACATGCGAAAACTTACGTTTATTTAAAAAAGTGTATACGCAAAGTTCAAACTTATAGATGTCGGCGACCGTTAAAATTTTATAATGTCTAAACACCTCCCTACATGACTCTCTACTCGACATGCCGAACATGCTTCTTACAGCCCTTTTCTAGGAAATAAAAACATCTTTCGCTGCACTAGAAGAACCCCACATACAGATACCGTAGCGAAGCCTGGAGTCTACTTGAGCATAGTACAATTTTAACAGTTGCTGTGTATTGAGGACTTTTTTTAAGCTGAGTAATTGATATGAGATAGAATTAATTTTTTTTGAAAGTTCCCAGCAGTGCCTATTCCAGTTTAAATTTTCATCAATTGTAACCCCTAGAAACTTAACATATTGCAGTGATATTTACCTATGTCCAGAAGTTTATTCATCGTATGCTGTTTCCGACAAATTTTACATCTAATAAAAAACTTTCCAAAATGTAATATTCTTCATGCAATATTTCCCAAAAATGAAAAAATAAGTTTCTTCATAACATTCACAAAGACAACAACGTTTCACAAGATGAAAGCATTCTTTATCAACATCATGCGAGAGGCGTTCTGCGGGCTGCGGCATTTGTCCAGGAGCGGTGTTCTTCGGGATGAAACATCTTCAAGATGGAGCATACGTCAAGATGCAGCGTCCTATAAATTAAAAACTGTTATCGTTCAAATAATTAGGTTATTATGTTTAAGAATGTTAATTAATTTAAGATTTTATTGAAATGTTAATGGAATACTTACTTAGTTTAATTTAAAATTTGAAATATTTAAGTTATCCGTCAGATTGACGTTTTGTGTGACAGAAGTGTAAAATTGAGTGAAGTGTTTGTAAATAAAATGGAGGGGTTGATCACCTAAGAGAATAAACAAACCGAGGTGTAATGGGGAGGATATGTACACAAAACGTTAATCTTTCATTAGATACCAAACGATAAACATTAAAAATTTTGTTATTATAAAAAAGAAAAACTTGACAATATACATTTAGAAAATCTCAATTCTATATTTCAATTAAATCTAAACATTGTCCAGGAATGCATTATTGCATAACGCTAAAGTAAGTTTATTTAAATTTAAAAAATTCTTTTGGTTTTAGAAAATACACTACATATAACACATCTTGTCATTCATCAATCACTTGAACTGTCAACACACATCTACAAAGAATCTTTATTATTATAGAAGAGTTATTGTTTGTTTCGCGATAGGGCGTAACAGATAGCAACACTTGGCAAATAAGGCTCTATCTATAATAATAATATAAAAATTCTAATTCAACATTACACTACAAAGTGGTCAATCTCAAGTGTCCGGGGTTGGTAGCAAAAAAATCCCTACAGTAGTATATTTTTATGTTTGATAGTTTACGAACATGATATTTATTCCCGCCCACTGACCGACATTCGACAAATTGTCAAACATGATACTTGTGGTGATAGTGTTGATCGTTTTTACTGTTTTCTCCGGATTTTTACTTTGCTGCAACTTTTATTGAGAAAAATCTGTCTTTATTAAGGCAATGCCGTTTACGATACAGCACGATATATTTATTGTTATGGCACACTTTCGAAGTGGAACCAGGAATGAAGATGGCACATGGGCATACTCATTACAATCATGTCTTTTGCAATTCTCCGAAAAGTATCCTGATGAAGTATCTCTCGAGACATTTGCTCGACATCGAGATAGATTAATCAGCAGATATTTGGAAACTGGTAGCGTTTTAAAAAGAAAGGGAGAAAACACCAACTGTATTGGTAGAACCTGTTGTTGAAAACATAAGGGCAAGAATGGAAGCTAGTCCTAACAAATCTTTACGAAAATTATCTGCTCAAACAGGTATTATAGCTAATTTTATTTTCACAGTATATTTTCTTTACTTATGTTTTTGTAGGAGTTTCATATGGCAGTGTTCAAACCGTCGTAAAAAAGCAGTTGCATATGCATGCCTACAAGGTTTCCGTGCATCAACATTTGCGTGCACCTGATGTTGAGAAGCGAAGAAATTACTGCCATTGGTTCAATGACACATTACGTGACGAAGATTTGGATAAAACATTTTATTCAGATGAAGCATGGTTCCACTTATCAGGATACATTAACTCCCAAAATTACCGCACATGGTCAACTGAAAATCCCCATGTGTTCGTTGAATCCAGTCTTCATCCTATAAAGGTAGGCATTTGGATTGCAATGTCTAGAAGACGCATTATTGGACCAATATTTTTCTACGAAACAATAAATGCAGTTCGGTACAGAGAACTGTTTCTAGAACCTTTTCTAAATAGCTTACACGATGATGAAATAACAGATGGATACTTTCAACAAGACGGAGCTCCTCCGCATACTGCACGGGCTACGATAAGATATTTAGAAGAATTCTACGATCAGCGTCTTATCAGTGCAAATCGTTGGCCAGGTAATTCACCCGACTTGACACCATTAGATTTTTTCTTATTTGGACATTTAAAAAACAGAGTATTTAGCCGTCGATTACATAATTTAGATGAACTCGAAGCTGCAATTATGGAAGAAGTAAATAATATTTCACCAGAGACATTAATATCTGTTTTTAATAATATGAAAAGGCGTGTCAACCTCTGTTTAGAGTGCGATGGTGGTCATTTCGAACAGTTACTCTAATTAATGCGCACGTTAACAAATTTATTTTCGTTTGTACTTCACAAATGAAGTTTTCATAAAAACAACTATTATGTAAGTTTTTTTTTTGTGTTAGTGCGCATATTCAGTGTCCATTTCAAAGAATTTGTGATAAAATTATTTAATTACAAAAAATATTTGTGCATGTACTTTTCTGTATTTTCTATCATATTACACTCACTGTTGCAAGCATTAATAAAACTTTTTAAGTAAAATGGATTTTCGCTGTTTCTTAATATACAATATCCCTTAGTTTTGTGAAACGAAAATAATGAGTACAAATGCCATACAGGTAATATGTAATGCTATAACATAACCTTTCTAAAACCAGACAGTGAGGTGTATCACGATAGCCAATTTTTCAGGGATCCCACCTGAAACTAAGTATTGCCAACTCAGGACAGTTGACATTGATCGCCCTGTACATATAAACGTTATAAAGTTCTAAAGTATCATAGGAGTCTTATCGCTTGTTTCGCGATTGGGCGTAACAGGTAGCAACACTTGGCAAACGAGGGATTACCTTTATTACTTTAGAATTTTGCACATACATTACAAAATTAAACAATTAAATTACTCACCAATTTATCTTCAAAAGAATTTTCTTCAAAATTATAATAAATAACTGGATTACAAGTGACATTGAGAGTTCCCACCCTGAAATGTCACTTTGACATTATAAAATAGAATTCATATAAGACTACTAGACTACATAATTGTGTAGTGGATGTAATATAAAGATTAAATTAAAAGAGAAGATAGACAAATTAAATACGTACCACATCTGCAAATAAAAGCAACACTACAATATGTATCCGAGCAAATTAACGTATAATCATTATTTATCACAAGTGTTGGTTTCTCACACACCTTCTGTCTGTTATGAAATCTTATAGCACTGGTCTTTTCAAAGTTTAAATGTAGGCTATTATGCATGAACCAGTTGTACATTTCACTTAAAGCTTCTTGACATTTTTGTGTTAAAGATTTTCCATTTTTGTTCGAGATATTCAAGGATGTGTCATCCGCGTACAGGGTAAAATTACCGGGTATTTGTAAATAATTCAGATCGTTAAGATAAATAACAAATAATATTGGTCCCAGAATGGAACCTTGTGGTACGCCAATATTGCTACTCTCTAAGTGAGATTTGACATTATTAATAGTGATGTATTGCTTCCGGTCAGAAATAAAACTAGTGATCCATTTCAGAGGTATACCGCGAATTCCATATTTGTTTAGTTTATTTAGTAACGATTCATGATTGACACAGTCAAACGCTTTGCTTAAATCACAAAAAATTCCTACTGGGCACTCCCCTTCCTCAATAAATTGTAGTATTTGTAAAAAAAATGTACTGATTGCCGTCGTAGTTGACTTTCCTGATATGAACCCATGCTGATTTTGACACAAAATGTTTTGACTTGAGACAAAAGAAAGTAATCTATCCAAGAAAGCGTATTCAAAAATTTTTGAGAATATAGAGGTAACCGTTATGGGTCTATAGTTTTCTACTTTTTCAGGATCTTTGGATTTATATATACAGGGTGTTAATAAAAAAACTGTACACCGCTTGGCAGGTGATAGTAGAGGTCAAAACAAGAAAAAAGTTCTAATAAACCCATATCCAATTCTCAATACAGAGTGTTCACGCCATGTGTTCACTCTTCTAGAATTTTTATTTTTTACATAAAATTCGGGAGCGATAAATTAAATAAAAAGCTGAATTTTCCGACATACCACTGGCCACCATAGAACTTCCGGTTTCGCCGGAAGTGATATCAACTTTCTTATTTTAAATAGAACGGCCTGTATATTTTTACATATTTGGAATTTACAGATCATTGTGAGTCCGAATATGTATCATTTGGTAATTTTGGTTTCCATGACAACGAAGAAAAATTTTTTTTTGTTTTTCAGTATGCAAAGCTATGTACGGTGTATTTTCGCTCTAATGCGACCAAATAATTCGAGAAAGCAACTTCTTTGGTTGCACTTTGGTTTATTAACATTTTTACAGCATGTGAAATTTTCATTAGGTCGTAAATTATTTTTTTTTAACGGAACTTATTTAAAAGACACTGTTTATGCCAGAGAAATTAATACAGAAGGTGAATTTTGGCAGAGAGTTGTAAACGCTTGTCAGCAACTGAAAAATCAAGTTGCTTTCAATCAAGTGCGCGAGTCTCTTCGACGGCGACTGCAACTTTGTTTACAACAGCAAAGACGACAGTTCGAACGTCTTCTGTGATAATTTTAGTGTGTTAAATTCGTTATTGATTGTTCGATTCTTTTTTAATTAACCCATACTTCAAATGCCATTGAATATTGAACCTGGGTTTATTATAATTTTTTTTGTTTTGTTTTCTGCTATCACGTGCTAAAATGTGTAAAGTTTTTATATTAACACTTGTATACCGGCAATGGCTTATTTTTTCAGTTAAGCTGCCACATGCCATCCCAAATTTCATTGCAAGAGTTGATAAAGAGTTTAAAAAAATAACCCTCTATTTGGTGTCAGCGTATTTAAAAAATGTTTTATTAAACTGCGCTAAAAAACGCAAGAAGTTCCGTTAAAAAAAATAATTTAGTTAATAAACCAAAGTACAACCAAGGAAGTTGCTTTCTCGAATTACTTGGTCGCATTAGAACGAAAATACACCATACATAGCTTTGCACACTGAAAAACAAAAAAAAAATTTTTTCGTTGTCATGGAAGCCAAAATTACCAAGTGATACATATTCGGACTCATAATGATCTGTAGATTCCAAATATGTAAAAATATACAGGGCGTTCCATTTAAAATAAGAAAATTGATATCACTTCCGGCGAAACCGGAAGTCCTGCGGTGACCAGTGGTATGTCAGAAAATTCAGCTTTTTATTTAATTTATCACTCCCGAATTTTATGTAAAAAATTAAAATTCGAAAAGAGTGAACACATGGCATGGACACCCTGTATTGAGAATTGGATATGGGTTTATTAGAACTTTTTTCTTGTTTTGACCTCTACTATCACCTGCTAAACGGTGTACAGTTTTTTTATTAACACCCTGTAGGAGTAATTTTTCCAATTTTAAGGCAGTTAGGGAATTTACCTTCTTTAAAGGATAAATTTACTAAGTGCGTTAAAGGTTTTAAAAGATAGTTCAAACAAGTTTTGATTAAGAACGCCGGAATTTCATCGTAACCAGAGGAACTTTTATTTTTTAGTTTATTAATTAATAAAGAAGAGAGTTCTTTTTCAGTAAACGGATTCAAAAACATAGAAGCCTTATTTACAGGGATAGTTTCGTTCACATTTGTTTTTATAGTTTGTTTATTTTCCTGTAAGTGATTAGAGATTTTTAAGGGCGCATCTCTAAAATAAGTGCTAAAAATATTGCTGACCATCTGCTGATCATTTACAGTACAATTATCAATCCTTAAACATATTTCTCCACGGTGTTTTGTTTTATTACTTAACTCATTTACTATTTGCCAAGCTGTTTTTGTTACATTTAGTGAGTTTTGTATTCTTGTTTGGTAAAATTGTTTTTTGATGTTGGACACCAAGTCATTATGAATTTTCTTTTGAGATTTATAGAAGGCCTTGAGCGCAGGGTGTGCAACTTGTAGCGCATATAACTGCTTCAAACGCAGACTAGATTCACGTAGTTCATCGTTTACCCAGCTCTTGGCATCCCTATTAACACGTTTTAAACGTTTTGGAAAACAGATATCAAAGTAAAATGAGAAAATATTATTAAATGCTGAAAATGAGAAGTTAACATCGTTTGAAATATAAATTTCTTCCCAAGTCTCTCCTTGTAAGCAACTCTTAAAATTAGCGATAGACGAATCACTAAAAGATCTTTTTAAAATATTTGCATTCTCTATTTTAACAGATTGATTTGCATGAGATTGGAATAATACCGTTCTATGGTCCGATATAGTGTTGTCTATTACATAAGTAACATTATTAGAGAAGTTAGTGAATACCTGGTCAATTGTTGAAATAGAGCTACTCGTCACTCGTGTTGGCCAATGCATAGAGGCGGTCAAGTTAAAAATACATAAAAGATCAGCTAATTTTTTGAAATCATTTGACACATTAAAACAGTCGACATTAAAATCTCCACACAGTATTATGTTGATTTTAAGTTTAAATAAATCCATTAATATATTATAGAGAAGATTAAGGAAAATATCCAGGTTACCTGACGGGGACCTGTAGCAGCACAGAATAATTGTTATTTCATTATCTAATTTACATCTTACTCTACAGATTTCACAGTCCTTCGGAGAGCAGTATTTGTCGAGATTCAAGTTTACCGCATGAATATCTTTCCGCACATATATCAGGACGCCACCTCCTACGCTGTCCCTGCAGTAGCTGGACTTTATTTGGAAGTCATTAATGCTGAGGGCTTCAACATTTTTAGACCACGTTTCCGTCAGACAAATAAATTTAGTATCAAAATCTTCTATGTCCGCATACAGATTGTTAAGTTTCACATCACTCAGAGATTGCACATTTAGAAGCACTAATTCCGGATTAAACACTAACTTATCTTCTCTGGCTTGCCCTCTAGGTATAAAAAACGACTCACGCACGCTCCAGCCGGCCACAGTTCGGGGTTCATTGCTTTCAAAAAATTACTCTGGAATATGTTTACTTTAAATGAAGTATACAGTGTTGGATGCTTCGGAGTAAGAGTTTCACAGGTTACCTCCGGGAAACTGGGTTGCAGAAGCTCCGTTAATGCTTTCGCCGTAGTTCCAATATTTATTCGATATACGTGAAGTGTAGCATACTTAGGGACACCTTTTACAAATCCATCATTTTTACTTCCCACAATAGATTTCCCTTTTTTTTTATATTTACGTACCGCGGTTTTCCATTTATTTTCTTCAGTACCCTGATCTCCATTTTCCTGCATTGATGAGGTATTCTCTGCTAGGTTTATATATTCGTTTAGTTTTTGCTTTGTATGCTCACGCAACAATCCTACTGACACATCTTTACTGCTAATTAGTTGGGATTGTTCGCACAAATCCTGCTGCTTGTTTACATTTCTTTTATTTTTCACAACATTCGCAAATGTCGATTCTTGTTTTCGTGTACTGCAGTCCTCCTTATCTGAACTAGTTTTTTGGAGTTGTTTATGCTGCTGGGAAGATAGCGCTTGATCAGCCTGGTGTTGGTTAAGTAGCGTAATTTTATCCTCCAGCATTCTAATTATAACATCCTTTTGCTTAATTATTTCGTCCTTTTGCCTAATTATAAAATTTATAAGGTTTAGATTCACCTTTCCGTCAGTATCCTGGTCAGGTTCCATGGCACTAGAGAAGATCACTTCTTCTACCGCTGAATTCTCTCTGGGCGGCGGAATATCACAGCATATTAACCGCTCGGCGTCAATAATAGTTATGTTTTTTAAGTATTTAACACAACCATGTCTCGCATATGACACATTTAATGCCACTTTGAGCCACATTATTACATTTTCTACACACTTTGTTCGAGAGCGGTATTGACGACGACCTGCTTGTTGTCGCCATCTTGACAGGATGTGTTACTTGAGAAGTATTTTTTTTTAAATTTGGTACGGATATATAGTTAAAAATAACGAATTTATTGTGACAATTTTTTCCTTTTTTTCGCTTCCGGTTTGACAGGAAATGCTTTCTACTTTCTTTTTTTAAATGAGACACTATGTATATTTTTACATTTTCGGATGCAGAATAAAAATCTATCTTCAGAAATATCAACATGTTTATTTTTATTGATACAAAGGCAATACGAAAAATTAAAAAAAAAAACTATAAATGAGCGTGAAATCAAAATATCTTTGAAAACAATTTGAAATTTCATTTAGGCTACAATAAATGTTCAAACTGTGCCCCATTTACAACTTGGCAGTAATGTAGTCGATCTACAAAATGTCTCAGTGAATTCTGTATCATTTGTGGCGCAATACGGTTGATTTCTTCAGTTATTCGTACTTGTAATTGTTCCAGGTTATTTGGTCGATTTTTATACACTTGACATTTCAATTGACCCCACAAGAAAAAATCCAGTGGCGACAGATCTGGAGAACGGGCTGGCCAATCAATTGCTCCTCTACTTCCTATCCACCGTGCAGGAAATATTTCGTTTAAATAATTACGAACATTAAGCGCAAAATGTGGCGGAGCTCCATCTTGTTGGAACCAAATATTTTCGTGTAAATGATTAGGTATGTTTGGATGTGGAAAGAGAGCTGTAAGTGCGGGGACAATCTCGTTCCTCAATAAATTTAAATAGCCGTCACCATTTAAATTTCCTCTTATGAAAAACGGTCCTATTATGTTGTTTCCAACCATACCAGCCCACACATTCACTTTTTGAGGATGTTGTGTATGAACTTCCTCCATCCAATGAGGGTTTTCAGTTGACCAGTAACGACAATTGTGTCTGTTAACCGTGCCATTGAGACAAAACGTCGCTTCATCAGAAAAAACTATTTGATTCACCAGATTGGGATCTGCTCTGACAAATTCTGTCATTAGTTCACAAAAATGTCTGCGATCTGGATCATCTTCAGTCAATTCATGAACAATATGCATTTTGAAGGGTTTCAATTTTGCAGACTTTAGAATTTTGTGGGCAGATTTTTGGGAGATCTCATGAATTTGTCCCAAATCCGTTGTAGATACATGATTATTTTCTTGCACTGTTATTAAAACATTTAGACTGGTGTCTTCATCGGTTGCTGTTCTTGGACGTCCACTTCTTGGTAAATCTTTTACTTGGCGCAATGCTTCGTACTTCTGAACTGTCCGATATACCGTACTTTTACTGATTTGGCGATCTGGATTAACAGTGTTAAACAAAGTACGAACTTCTTCAAAAGAACGTTGACGGTCACCATATCCGCGCATGATCAAGATGTCAATTCGCTCAGATTCTGTAAGTTTTACTGCCATTTTCAAAAGTTTTCGTTAATTGACAAAACCAAAAGATAGTGACACTAACTTGTGACAACAATCTGACACGTTACAGTAAAATTCCTTTGTTTTCAAAGATATTTTGATTTTACGTTCATCTGTAGTTTTTTTTAATTTTTCGTATTGCCTTTGTATCAATAAAAATAAACATGTTGATATTTCTGAGGATAGATTTTTATTCTGCATCCGAAAATGTAAAAATATACATAGTGTCTCATTTAAAAAAAGAAAGTAGAAAGCATTTCCTGTCAAACCGGAAGCGAAAAAAATTGTCACAATAAATTCGTTATTTTTAACTATATATCCGTACCAAATTAAAAAAAATATACTTCTCAAATAACAAAGTTATTCGACCGTTCCGGGACTTTGTACTAACCCTGTATAATTAAAATACATTAGGGATACAAAATGTAGCTGAGATGAAACTTACACGAAGCGAATGTCCATTTTTTGTAGTAATCCAAACGACGTGCGACTTCTTAAAACTCTCACAACACTAAAATCACTTCGAAATGAGATATAACCAGTAAGAATGACATGTACAGTACTGGGCTAAATACAGAGTGGCCCAACGAAAACAGTCAGATTGAATATCTCCCAAGAAACTTTTTGTTTGAAAAAACGCAAAAACAGGTCGATTTATAATCCAAGGGGGACACTTTTCTATCCTATACCCAACTGTCATACGTCATCCCCCTCCCTTCCAGCTCTCTAACCAATAGAATTTAAATAGGGAATGTACTATGAGTGGCATATCATTGAAAAGGTAATTTTATAGAGAATTCAGTAATGTGAATATGAATACCCGAAAATTTGATTTTAGCGCCCTCTTTCGAGAAAAAATATTGTTACATAATCCAAAGTGTGACAAACTCATATGAAAGCTAATTTTAATAGTAATTCAATGCGCGAATTGACATTACGTAAAGATATTGAAAACTGACTAAAATAACTAAAAATAGGGTTCGTAACAGATTTGGTATCCTTATTTTTAGTTATTTTAGTCAGTTTTCAATATCTTTACATAATTTCAATTCGCGCATTGAATTACTATTAAAATTAGCTTTCATATGAGTTGTCACATTTTGGATTATGTAACAATTTTTTCCCCGAAAGAGGGCGCTAAAATCAAATTCTCTGATATTCATATTCACATTACTGGATTCTCTATAAAATTACCTTTTCAATGATATGCCACTCATGATACATTCCCTATTTAAATTCTATTGGTTAGAGAGCTGGAAAGGAGGGGGATGACGTATGACAGTTGGATATAGGATAGAAAAGTGTCCCCCTTGGATTATAAATCGACCTGTTTATGCGTTTTTTCAAACAAAAATTTTCAAGATATTCAGTCTGACTGTTTTCGATGGGCCACTCTGTATATCTGCGTTAGAATTTCAAGTAGGAGTTTCCAGAAAGGATCAGGGCCTTTTTAATTGGAGGGAGTTTTGCGCCTCCATATGGTACCGATAGGCGCTAATGGGTTAAAGGCGCCAGGACGGATGAAACTCAGCTGATAGACAAACAACCTCGTCGGTATCCCCGAACTCCAGGAGCACGGCAATACGTAGAGCGTGAGTTAGAAGTAGAGCCAAACGTAAAAGCCTGATTTCAAAAGAAAAATATAAGAATATTATATGAAAGAAACGTTTAATTCTATAAAAAAAAAAACAAAAATAAAAATTCTAAACAATACGAAAACCACTTAACTACAAAATCAAACAGATCAAACAGCCAACTTCGAAAATAAATTTGAAAAATTCTACCGGGTGTCCGGAAAAGAAAGGGCCATACTTCAAGGGCGGCTTCTTTGGACCAAAATAAATTGAATTAGATCAATTTATCTTAGTACAATTTTGCTTCATTAAAAAGTTATGGCCTTTGAAAGATAACTTTTTTATTTCAATATTTTAGCAAAACTCGTTCATTTTTGGAGATATTTAATTGTAATTTGGTATTTAAAGGTTTCTTGTACGGCTGAATCTGAATATCTTCCTATTTTTAACGTAACATATAGGGGGCGCTCTCGAGATCCTGATATTCCTTTGTTTATTGCTATACTTTAACGTGAATATTTTTAAAATTATATTCATTTTCTTGAAAGAACTTTTAATTTGCTTTAAAAAAGGTATACTTGTTACATGTCGCTAAAGTATACCAGTTTTGAGAAAAATGGCTTTGAATATGATAATGCTGAATATTACTGTTTTCAGATTCAGCAGTACAAGAAACCTTTAAATACCAAATTACAATTAAATGTCTCCAAAAATGAGTGAGTTTTGCTAAAATATTGATATAAAAAAATTATCTTTGAAAGGCCATAACTTTTTAATGAAGCAAAATTGTACTAAGATAAATTGATCTAAATCGATTTATTTTGATCCAAAGAAGCTACCCTTGAAGTTTGGCCCATTCTTTACCGGACACCCAGTATATTAGTGAAAAAATTCAAAATCCAATCAACATAACAAAAGAAAAATTTATGCAAAAGAAACGCTCAATTCTATAAAAAACAAAAAATAAAAATTCTAAATAATAAGAAAACAACTTAAAAGGTGTACAAAATCATACAGATCAAATAGCCAACTTCGAAAATAAATTTGAAAATTTCAATATTAATGAAGAAGTTCTCATATAACAAAAGAAAAATATGCAAAAGAAACGCTCAATTCTATAAAAAATAAAAAATAAAAATTCTAAACAATAAGGAAACAACTTAGAAGATGTACAAAATCAAACAGATCAAAACAGAATATAAATACACTCAATTTTGTGAAGAGCCAAATTTTAAATCATATAATAATATTGCAAACCAATAAGTTTTCAGATAGAAATTAGAAATATAGTGTGCAGCACATTATCTAAATACTTGTAAACGATTGTACTTATCCCGTAAGCATTGGGTATGGGCATTCATAGTCTAGCTAGGTTTCTAAACACTCCGCAGGCGAAGTGGAATACAGCATGCGTGTTTACCATTAGTTGCTAAATACATGCGTTTATAATACTAGACAATCCCACAGTTGCTCTTATTGAAAACTAATATGTGGGGAATTCAAAAAAAGAGCGGGAAATGCGGCGCGATTGAGTAGTCGCGTTGAGCCGTTGGCAAGGGAGAATCCCCTTGAATAAGGGAGTGAGTTGGCGCCATTAGCATTAACAGTAGTACGTTAGCAGTTAGCGGTTATGATAAGAGGTATGTGTGCAATGTACCTTGTTGTGTCTGCAATACGAATTAAAGAATCAGCCTAAAGTGTTCTGTTTTGGTACCCCAACCCCTAGACCACATTAAAACGCCAATGAATACTACAAATATAATGTTAAGGCCCGATTTATTCACCTCCAAGTAAATTTATCTGTATTTACAGTTGGTTCTTGTCCGATGAAATTTGTATCACAAAATCTTCTAAGCGGACACTAAATCGCGCAACTATACACTTTACGTTTCGCAGTCGTTCGACTTCTGACGAAGCAGTCGAACGACTGCGAAACGTAAAGTGTATAGTTGCGCGATTTAGTGTCCGCTTAGAAGATTTTGTGATATAAATTTATCTGGTCATTTATTCCCATAGTAACTATTGTGATCACAATTGTTACTATGGGAATAAATGACCAGATAAATTTACTTGGAGGTGAATAAATCGGGCCTAAATATAATAAATCTATGCTGGGCATTGTGTACCGAAGTTTCATTTCCCCCGCGAAGTCATTAGATTAGAAACCCATATTCAGACGCCTATGGAAATAGAAGCACATGGAGTGAGAATCCTAGCCTTGGCCGGTCTCTGCTTATTAGTTAAAAAATAATTTCGAATTTGCATTCGGCGCAATTGCCATCGAAATATTTCTTAAATATAAATCCAGTAATATATGCATTGACATTGTCATGAAATTATGTATAAAACAGCACTCATGTATGTATGGTTGCGGATAAATAAAAGCAGTACACATCAAACATGGCAACATAAGACATGGCTCAGTCAGATATAATTAACAAAAAGAGCCTATAAATAGTTAAAAAATTTGCAAAAATGCCAGAAACTAACAATACGTTTAGCACAAATGCTAAAGTACCAAGTGAATTAGTGTTTTCCGGAAATATGGCAAACAATTGGGAATTTTTCAAACAAAAATTCGACATCTACCTAAAAGCTTCTAAAATGGACGCCGAAACAAGTGGGTAAAAAGCAGCGATGTTGTTAAACACGATAGGTGATCAAGCTTTAAACATTTACAATAACATAGTGTTTGAAGTAGCTGCGAATAGAAATTCATATGAGAAAATAATAGAAAAGTTAGATGCATATTTTATACCTACCAAAAATGTAACTTACGAAAGGCACATGTTCTTTCTAAGAGAAATGAAAACATCAGAGAGTATAGATGAATATATAAATGAACTACGAAGGCTAAGCACAAACTGTGAGTTTGGAAATCTAACGGATAGCTTAATAAAGGACAGAGTTGTGTTAGGTATAAAAGACCGAGGACTGAAAGATCGTTTACTAAGGGAGGTAAATCTAAACCTGAAAACAGCTACTGACATTTGCAAGGCAGCAGAGCAAGCAAGGAAGCACTTAGAAGATATGGACAAGAAGGAAAAGCAAGAAATAGACAGTATCAATCGAACGAAATCAAAGAATTATCCGAAGTTGACAGGTAGTAAACCACCGAAGCAGATACAACCTGAGAAGGACTGAGTGCAGAATGAAGAGAGAAAATCAAAGTGTTTTTATTGCGGTAATGATCATCCGAGAGACAAAAACAATTGCCCAACTAAGAATGTAAGGTGTTTCAACTGTAAAAAGGTAGGACACTTTTCAAAAGTATGTAAAAATAAAAAAGTAAATGTTGTCGATGAAGGTGATACTCAAAATTTGTTTCTCGGTAAAATAATAAATGACTCTAATGTAGATGATGCATGGACAGAAACCTTTGTATTAGATAACAGTCTTAATGTAACTTTCAAATTGGACACAGGTGCACAGTGCAACATTTTACCGTTAGTTTTGTATAAAAAATTAAAAATAAGTAAAGAAGCACATTTGTCTAAATTTAATGGAAATTTAATTGGGTATAATAATTCTAAAATAAAATGCAACGGTACTTGTTACATTAACTTAAAAAATAAAAACATAAATCAAAATATACAATTTCATATAGTAGATGCTAATAATGGAGCTATACTAGGTTTGGAAGCATGTATTAAACTCAATTTGATCAAACGTGCTGTTAATGTCATTAAAAGTGATAACAAAACAGAAATTGAGAAAATTTAAAAAAAATACAAGAATTGTTTTGAAGGATTAGGATGTTTAGAAGGCATGTATCATATCGAAGTTGATAAAAACATCAAGCCAGTTGTTCATCAGCCAAGAAAAGTTCCATTTGCCATTATGGAAGAGCTGAAACAAAAATTAAACACATTAGAAAAACAAAATGTAGTAATTAAAGTTACAGAACCAACTGATTGGGTTAATTCATTAGTTATTGTTCATAAAAAAGATAAAGGTATGAGATTGTGTATTGATCCATCTGATCTTAACAAAGCAATACGTAGAGAACATTATAAAATACCATCTTTAGATGACATAATCAATAAAATCAGTGGGGCAAAATATTTTTCAACTGTTGATTGCAGTAGTGGATTTTGGCAAGTTAGGTTAGACGAAGAAAGCAGTAAGTTATGCACTTTCAATACTCCATTTGGCCGTTACAGGTTTTTGCGGATGCCATATGGCATAACGTCAGCACCAGAAGTTTTCACACAAAAAATAAGACAATTGTTTGATGCAATTACGGGTGTAGACACATATGTAGATGACATATTAATATGGGGTAAAACGAAAGAAGAGCATAATCAAAGACTGGAAAAGGTTTTGGAAGTACCACAAAGAAATAACTTAAAATTTAATAAAGAGAAATGCAAATTTGGGCTGAATGAAATAGTATACTTGAGACATCGTATAAATAGGGATGGTATACTACCAGATAAGAGTAAATTGGAAGCAATAAAAAACATGCGAAGTCCCCAAAATAAAAAGGATGTAGAAAGAGTGTTGGGCATGGTACAGTATGTTTCTAGATTTATAAAAAATGCTAGTGCATTAACAGAACCCTTGAGAGAATTGTTGAAAAAAGATATTACATTTCAATGGAATACAGAACAACAAAAAGCATTAGAAAATATTAAAGCGGTTTTAACGAGTCCACCAGTACTGAAACATTTTGACATTAACAAACCAATAACAATATCATGTGATGCATCACAGAAAGCATGTGGAGCAGTATTGATGCAAGATGGAATGCCTGTAATATACTCATCACGATCCTTAACAAAAACTCAACAAGGCTATGCACAGATAGAAAAAGAAATGCTAGCGATTGTTATAGCATGTGAAAAATTTCATCAGTATATTTATGCTAGAATAGATGTGACAATCGAGACTGACCATAGTCCATTAGTTACAATCTACAAAAAACCATTGACCCAAGCTCCTTGTAGACTACAAAGAATGTTAATAAAACTACAACAATATACATTTCAATTAGTATACAAGAAAGGTAAAGAACTATACATAGCAGATACATTATCACGTTCAGTAGTTGAAAATACAACGGGAATAGACGAAACAGATGAATATGAAATGCAATTATGTGTCGTACGGAAGAATCTACCAATGACAGATAAGAAATATAAAATGTTTCAACAGGAAACGATGAAAGATAATAGTTTAGTAAATCTAATAGAAAATATTCAAAATGGGTTTCCAGAAAACAAGAGTGATTTACCGGAAGAACTCAAGAATATTAGAGACGAATTAACATACAGTGATAAAATAATTTATAAATCTAACAGACTCTTGGTACCAAAATCGTTGAGGAAAGATATGTTAGAAAAAATTCATTATACACATTTAGGACAGGAAAAATGTAAGAATTTAGCAAGAGAAGTACTATTTTGGATAGGTATGTCTAGAGATATTGAGCAGTTAATTGAAAGATGTGACATATGTACTAGACTCACGAGGAATAATTCAAACGTAAGCCTGTTACCACACGAAGTTCCAGAAAATGTTTGGGAAAAAGTTGGGTTTATTTACTTTGGAAGACGAAGATTATCTAATAGGAATTGACTACTACTCAAAATTTGTGGAAGTTGTTAAATTGAAGGGCACAACAGCGCATATAGTAATTGAAGAAATTAAAAATATATTTTCACGTCAAGGAATACCAAAAATTGTATAACGGATAACGGACCACAATATTCCAGCAGAGAATTTAAAAAGTTTGCTGATTAATACAATTTTGAACATATTACTTCTAGCCCAAGACATGCTCAAAGTAATGGCTTAGTTGAACGAGCAATACAAACTGTAAAAGGGATATTAAGAAAAACACGAATGGATAAAAAAGATGTTTACCTGGCATTGTTGATGTACAGAAATACTCCTATATCAAAGGATATTCCTAGTCCAGCACAAATTTTATATTCAAGAAGACTGAGAGACCTGATACCTGTAAAAAAATGTAAATTAAAAAAGAAACTAGTAAAAGATAAAGCTATTAGAGAAGAATACACGAAGAGGAAGGAAAAGGAAAAAGAGTACTATGACAGAAAAAGTAAAGATTTACAAGAATTAAAGGAAGGAGACAAAGTAAAAATTAAAATGAGCTTAGAACAAAGAGAATGGAAGTCGGGGAAGATTATGTGTAAAGCACAAAAACCTCGTTCTTATCTTGTGAAGTTAGAAGATGGAACTATTATTACAAGAAACAGAAAGTATATTAATAGAGTTTCAGATGACGTAGGTAATTATCAAAATGAAGTAAACACTTACCAGTATTACGAGGAACCAACGAGAAGAGTCAATGTACCTGAGGTACCTGAAAACAATGAACATAGAGTTGGAACAAATAACGAAGTAAACTTACCCTTAGCGGCAAATTCAAATGATGAAAGAATGACACGGTCGGGACGCGTAGTTAAAATTCCTATTCGTTACAAAACTTAAACAAATGTGTTTGTACTAAGTTAAAACCTTTAAGTTAGTTAATTTAATGAATATGTTTGTAAGAAGTTAGAATATTTAATTAGTTGATTATTAGTTAAGTTGAAAACATTCTGTAAATTGATATATGTATTAAAATGTACTTACACTTTGTAAACAAGAAGGATGTCATGAAATTATGTATAAAACAGCACTCATGTATGTATGGTTGCGGATAAATGAAAGCAGTACACACCAAACATGGCAACATAAGACAGACATTACTTTCAATAAAATCGGATCTAATTGGTAAGGATATTTGTAATAAAGAATGTATAGAAGGAAATGTAATTAATTCACCGGAAAAGGGATATATACAACAATCTGACTGAGATATGGTTAAAAGTATTTCAAAATCTTGAAGCAATGTGGTTTCGTCAGCTTCACAATTAGCCACAACACTTTTACATGAAATAAAATTGTTAATAACGGCAGTTTTGGTCTAACATTTTGACCACATAAACTTCTAATTACACCATAAACATTTTCCAAGGGGTCCTGATTGAAACTTCTGGTTTCTAAGTAGCGGGCAATCATAAATTACTTCGACCCATGTGTCATAGAGTTTCGTGGCTGTAGGTGTTCTGTTGCTTTTAACCACGTCAACCAAGCATTCCCAGATACTTATTTAAATTACGATGCTTTCGTAAATCGCAGGTATTACATCCTCGAGTGATTTAATACACAACACTGCATTGTTACCAACAGTACAACGTGTTTCCTATATGGCGGGGTCACGAAGGTTGAAATCATTTGTGATTTCTCTGTACTTAAAACCAAGACTTTTCATTTTTTCCACAACAACTGTACATTTGTTATGGTAATGATCCAGTTTTTAATGCACGGAGGAGATCCGCAAACTTCATTATTTTTAACAAATTGCAAGCTACTTATAATTTTTTTGGTTTCTGCCCAAATACTTAAATGAGGTGATGAATCGTCCTGGGGGCTTATTCACGTTCTTTCGACAACGTTTCCGAATCGATCGATTGTAATCGATCGGTAAAGTTTCCGTAGTCGAGTGGATACGAAAATACTATTCGCGTTTTTAATTTTCATTTAACTTCAAGGAAAATTTTTTTAGAATTATCAAGTATTTTCGTTTTCCTGTTTACTCAATAATTGTTGTTTATTCATAGAAGTTAAGAAAATCTGTGGAGCAGCGACAAGCTATGCTGCAGTTCATGGAACAACATCCAGAACTTGCAAAAGGAAAGTTTTCGAGTCCTAATGGACCTAGGCTCAAAAGTACATTATGGGAAGAGTTGACAAATATCTTAAATTCCCTTTCCTCAGGATGTACCAAAAGTTCGGATAAATGGATGAAAGTGAGCAATTTTTTATGTAGATGTTAGATTTTAAAACACAAACAGTTAACAAACGGATTTATTTACGTAGTTTTAAGTACAGTTGAGTTTTTAATATCGTTTCTCGTGTAAGGACTCTCATTGAATGCCTCTCCCGTATCCCACAGTTCCCCGTCCCCACCTCTCTCCTCGTCACATCAGCACATCGAGGCAGACCGGTGATTCCCAGGGTTTTTTTTTCGTTCTGATATGTAAGGACGATTAACTAAAAATTCTTTCACAGTCATGGCAAGACTGGCGCTGTGACATTAAACGGAAGGCAGCACATTTCCACAGAGAAAAACAGAAAACTGGAGGAGGACCGTCTCCAGGCGGTCTTCTACATATAGAAGAAAAATTAGTTTCACTTATGGGCAAGGAAGCTGTGGAGAGAATTTTTGTGCCTAACCCACTTGAGGTAAGCAATTTAAAAACCTACTTTATATCTGAGCTTGATCTTTATTTATGTGTAATATTAATTAAACACTTATAAATTTATTGACAAAACATTTATTATTTTGTTTACAGTTAGATTCTATGGATAGTGCTGCAATGGACCAAATACAGAAGCTGGAAAGATATTGGTCAGATGCCCATATTTTGAAGTCGACAATTTCCAGCCACACCTCCATTCCTCCATGTAATAATATTTCTATGTCTGCATCGACTGCTTTCCCCATTCGTCCTTCCACATCAGCAACATCTTTTCCTTCATTGTTACAACTTCCTGTCCAATCTCCTTCATCTCCTCATTCTTCACCTATTGAAACCCCTAAAATGTCTGATGCATAAGTACGAAAGAGACAGTGGAAACAAATAGGCAAGTGTTAAAATGTGATGAACAATATTTGATTTCAGGACTTAAAAAAAAACGACATACAGGGCATGAAAATGTTTGTTTTTGCAGAGAATTCAGAGGATCGGTTGACCGTTGCTATGGAAGAGCAAGCAATTAGTCTGAATAGAATTGCCGATTCTTTCGAAAGACTTGCAGATGTCGCAGTAGCGGCATTAGAAATATTTACTCAAAAATAGTTAGTTCTATTCTATACTAATGAACCAATAAATTTCTAATACTAATAAAAAAATTTGTTTTGAAATATTTTCATTACTGAAAAGCAGGTCAAACATAACATTTTACCCTCCTTATTGTAAACTTATATTGTTCATTTAGTCTATATCAGTTTTAATGAAACTAGTAGTTAATCATTGTGAAAGCTTTTCGAAAATGCCTTTTAAACACTATTATTTATGAAGTTAATCTGTAAACTGTCTATGAATGTTCCTAAATCACAAATACAAAAAAGTAAAATTTTTTTGACACAATCTTAATTTATTTGTATTTAACAGAACCATTATAACATATAGTGAACATTTTTTATTGAATACATAAATAAACAGTTAAAACGAAATATTTTACAAAAGTTTCAAAACTTTTTTGGTCTATACTGAAAAATCCACTGTCTTACTTTTCCTACTATACAATGCTATAACAAGAACTTACATTTTTCTTTGAGCTATTAATTACGACCAAATAAGGTTCATGAGCAAAATCATTCATGACAACAAATTCATGATTAATTAGATACTTATAACGTTTAAAGGAATATTTACTAAAGCTGTTCATTTTATTGAACCTGCAATGCCACTATTGTAATTTGCACACATAACATTGTAAGAAGTGTTTAAACAGCTAAGCGTTGAATAATATTTCCTCTAATTCTCATAGCTTCATTATAAAGATGTCTTTGAGGGTATTCTTCAACCACTGGTTCTGCTACAACTTCCAGATGATCTGGCGGAAGTTCCTCTATTGGAGGAGGAAGGTTTGCTTCCAAGCATATATTATGTAATACACAACAAGCATTGGTAATAAGCCCAGCTTTCTGAGGAGTATATTCCATGACTCGATGTTTTAGCAAACACCGAAATCTTGCCTTTAATAAACCGATACACCGCTCTACACTGTTTCGTGCCCTTATGTGTAACACATTGTAAAGGGCTTCTGGTGTACCTGGCACAGCATTCAAAATAGGAGTATGCAGCCATGGTTCAGAAGGATACCCCGAATCTCCACACAAAAGAATCATGACTGCTTGATTTAATACTAGTTATGGGTCTAGTGATAGGAATAATCGAGATGCAATAATCGAATTAGTCGATTATTAAAATATCTCGAGATAATCGATTAGTAGTACTAATATTAGTAGTACTAATATTAGTAGATAAGTATTAGTACCACTAAAAAAATTAGTTCACAGCGTTTCGTTCTCTCGAACAATGAAACAAGTAAACGAGACTGCTCGAGTTCGAGTGTCGACCGTCGAGATTGTGCGTCGTGTATCGAGCAGGGCAGCCGAGGTCCGAGCAAAATATCTACATAAATACATAATGATGGGAGCGCCGACACCCGATAAAAACAAAAATAATAGGGAGTTTTTGCAATCACGTTTCACGTACCCGTCATCCTTTAACGTTAACTTTATTAACCCCGGTGTAGGAATTTACGTAATTTACACTTTGAAAGTTTTTGCATCATAATACGTCGACGTAAACGTGAATGTGAATCAAGAAGGTAAATCATTGTATTTTGTCTTGTCAGATTTGGTTGCAGTCATTGTCATTTAATTTATGTACCAAATCTTAGTTTTGTGACTTTCGATAACATATTCCCATGCTTTGAAATGTAAAATTTCATAAATTGACCGGCCCGTCATCGTATACGTGATGAACTTAGGTTTCACGTAGTCCGTCATACGAAAAACGTGAACGTAAACGTTAAAGCTGAATGTAACTAAGCAACTGGTCATTTACGTATACGTTTAATACGAAAACGTAATTGCAAAAACTCCCTAATAACGGTCATTGTTTACATGCGTGATCGTGACCGAAACGAATTGATATCGGTTGACGGTTACAGTTAGTAGTATCAGTATCTACTTTGTGATAATTAGTAGTTGGTACTAAGTACTAATTTTAACTACTAATATTAGTCAAGTACTAAAATATCTTGATTACTAATAATCGATTATTGAAATATCTCGATTATGCCCATCACTATGGCATAGATTTTAAAAATACAGTTCAGTTAAAATATTTAATAATAGTATAATATTTAGTAAATATGGCTGTTCAGATACCGTCCCTAATATAGGTATATTTTTTGTTTGTTTAGTGTAGGTTATTGAAAACCTTTAGCTTTGTCTGATTTATACTTAGTTTATTGCACCAACTGCTGGTTCTTTACAACCTTTTCTCTCTTTAGATTTCATTTATTTTATTGGAAACAATTTGACATAAAACCTCTCTGTCTTTTGTAACTTTTTAAATCCTTTAAAGTCTAAAGCATTTCAAACACTGCAATTTATATAATGCATTTCCGCTAGTTCAAGGGTAAGGACCGTATATCATAAAAAACTCCCACAAGGATAATTTCTTCGCAGCCTTATTGTTTGATTGCCTTTCAGTTTCGGCCCAATCTAAATTTTCTGAGATTTATGATATCACAAATGTAACCCATCATTTCGGCCTCCGAATCGAGCTCACAAACTTTCTTTGATTCCAGGCTAGTTTTGGTCAACCAATCAAAACTTCAATATTTTCGGAATACCAATCAGAGTCTTGTCCCTTCCTTCTAACAATACATGCCTTCACAATTTTCCCACGTGGAAATGAAAATGAAAAAACTACAACCGACAATACACACATCTCAATCAAACATCAATTCTCGGGTCAGGGCGCAGTGTTTGCATCAAGAAAATTAGTTACTCAACGTTAAGATTCTCAGATGAAATCTTTAAATAGGTATTAGTAAATATATTTAAAGTAACTTTTATGTCAGTAGCTTTTCTTAACAACAATAACAAATTACGTCGGATTGTTCAGCATTGCGCAAAGTTACCAGCCCGATCTAGACGTCGTTACGCAACAATGGCTAAGACAAATTACACCAGGATATTGGTCCAAATTAAAAAAAATATTCTGTAATAGAAGAAAACGGACGCAACAAGTATTAAAAGGAAAGCAGATGCTTGGGTGAACGTGTGTGATGAATACAACTCTTTTACGAATGATGAAAATGTAAGTAGGAATTCGTATTCATATTTTCTCATTTTTTAATAAACTTTTTAAAAAATATTTTATACAAAAAGTATTTCAAGTTTGAGATTATTTTGAAGGTAATTAAGGAATTAAGAGAACTTATATTTGAATGTCACAAGTACTTTTTGTGTTCGGACAAGAAAAATTTATCAATTACTTTTTGATTTTATATTATTTTTTAATCAATATACATTTTAGAGAAATCAATTGCAATTGAAGAGATGCTGGGATAAAATAAAACGACAAAGAAAAAGTGATTTGGCGGAAGAGAGATGGGGACGTATAGCTACAGGTGGAGGTAGTAGTGAAAAAGATATTGAAATCATTCCAGACGTTGATGTGGTGGCTCCACATTTAACAACGGAAGTTGACAATATCTTTGACAGTGATGCTTCATACTTAACCAATTCTGAAGAAGTTAAGATCAATAGCGGTATAAAATTTTTCACGTTAAAAATAAACATTTTCCTAATAATAATTAATCTTACAGGTGAAAATTCATGCCAGCCTGTTGTTGAATCCAAACACAGAATCCCACATCGTGACGATGTTCCACGTTCGAACGCTGTAGCAACCAGTCGCAGAAATGGTAACATAGACCGTCTTCTGCAGATTCGAATAGAAAATGCTCTCTTAAAAAACCAACACATGGAAGAATTGCATAAGATTAGAATAGAAAAAGAAAAAGAACTGTTGGAAAAAGTAAAGATTGAAAAAAAAATAGCCATTACTGAACTTCTTTTGAAACAAAACGAAGTAGAAAAAATTAAAAAATTGTTCGCGATTTGTACTTATTAAAAATATGTACAGATTTATTTAAATAAAAGGTGTATCAATCTACAATAAACTTATTTAAAATTATTAAAATTAAATAAAATGTCTTTGAATTAAAGCTCGACAAACTGCATGTCCAATTCCTACGTTATGAAGACGCTGGTTATTATGTTCGTCTTCGAAGTTTAGAATATCTTGTTCGTCAACAATATCTCGAACACTAATGCCAATGTTGTGCAACACCGCACAAGCTACAACAATTGCCGGAATTGTCTCTAATTTGTTTTTCAATTCACGGCTTAAACAAGGAAATCACCTCTTCCAAATTCCAAATAACCTCTCAACGGTGTTCCGGGTTGTAATGTGCGAACGGTTATACCTATTCTCCGATTCGTTGGTAGTATTTAGTAGTGGCATCATTAAATACGGCAAACATGGATATCCACTATCACCAAGAAGATTTAAATACGGCAAACATGGATATCCACTATTACCAAGAAGATAACCAGTCAAACTATCTGTTTCAAATCGTGTGCTGACGGCACTATTATTAAAAATCATTGAATCGTGCTCCCGGCCTGGCCATCTTGCTACGATATCAAATATTTCTAAATTTGAACTACCAATCACTTGAACATTTAATGAAAATGTTCGTTTTCTATTTCTGTATACTTCTGCCATTTCTCCTCCAGGACTGTTTATCGGTATATGGGTGCAATCGATACATCCAATAACTTGGCGAAAATTGGCAATATTAAAAGACGATTGGTTAACGCGCCTTAACTCTTGGACATTATTTAGGAATTTTATGTATACAGGTAATCTTCTTGCAATCAAAGATGAAACTTTAGTCATAATGCACGAAACAGTACTTTGTGCAAGTCCCTGTAGGTCGCCACATACAGCCTGTAAATATTTATTCCATTAATTTTTCATATTATTGAAAGAAGTAAAAAAGTCTTACTTGAAAGCTTCCTGTTGCATAAAATCGCAGACAAACCAAAAGCGACAACAATGGTATTATAGGCAAACCTCTACGCGTAGGACTTTCAATTTGTTCTTCGACAAATGGCATTAATACATCCATTACGGTTACTTTTGAAAATCTATACCGTTTTTTAAAATTTACATTGTCGAAGAAATGTATAGGATTTTCCAAATCCCTGATATAACGTCGAGGTACCCTCATAACAAGTTGAATATCCTCGTACTCATCGTATTCGGCGCTTGTATTATCATTAATATAAAAAACTTCTTCCATTACTTTTTGTAAAACAATTTTACTTATGCAAACACAAAAACTGAGAAAAACAACAACGTTTTATGTAAGCAAACTACTATTGGCGACGCGCTGAACCATACTGCCTTCACCTTCAGCGGTTCGCCATCCGCATATGTTAATATCCCCATATATTTGGCGCCTCGCTACGCCTACAATTCTAGAGAGCGTTTATGAAACGTGCTTGGCGAATCCATCTGGCGCATCGCTAGAAACCGTCTCGGCTGACGACTATGAAACACGATTCAGCCAGCCAAACGTCAGCGACTCGCTGGCGTCCGACTGTGGATACCGGCCTTAATGTTGCATTTAATGGTTTTCTAGAAGAAGATTTTAATTTAGACCCATTGTGAATCGAACAAACGAACCATAAAAAACACAAAATTTGCAGTGTCAACACCATCAATAACGCCGCAGTTTGTGATTAAAATTAAACCAGCATAAACTGACCGACTAAACATTTGAGTAGCAAGTTTCACTCTCATCTTTTTCGAACCATCTGGAAAAATATGAGAATGAGTTAAATTGGGACAAACTTAGATGGCAACAATCAGTTCAGCAAATTCGTATAACTGTTTAATATGTTCAAAGGTTGCTCGCTTGCCACCATTATACATATATAACATCCTTGTTTAAAAAGTTCTTACGAGTACATTTGATTAAATGTGTGACGTCATATTTGAATAATTTATGATAACAATATCTAGATTCCACACTTAATTCATTTTGGTTCATTCATTCATTCATGTTTGGTTAGATGATCCTTGGTCGGGGGCACTAGTCAAAATTTTTAAATTGATTTTCGTATGAATAGTTGTTATAACTGATTTAATGAGAAATTTTAATTTATCTTTTTGTTGCTGACCGCACAAAGTAAAATGAAACTGCTTGCTTCCACTTCCTATTTATCCCTCTTAACATGAAGCAAATAGCATGATCAGCAACATAATTGGTTCTTTCGTCGCTATAATCAACCAAACCTTCTACTAATTGTTTTCTTAAATTTAAATTTAAGTTGGGCATTAATGCTACTTCGTCAAACATCAATATACAATAAGTATCCATTGGCTTCATTTTATAGGGTAACTGTGATATATGTTGTATGAATTTTTCATTAATGCCTGTGTTAATTGACATGTTTTCCAAAGATTTTGCCAAAGTTCTTGTAGATGGTAAAGTAAAATATCTTCTTAGTAGTCTGTAGCCTTTAGGACTGCGCTTAAATATTGACAGTGCTAATGCCTTATCTTTATTCGAAAACCGCCTTCTTTTTAGATGTATAGGTTGCAGCCGCAATTGAGTATTAATAAAATTTTGACATATTGGAGAAACATTATTTAACATATCTTGAAATTGTTGCTTTTCAAATGTTTGCAAAACGTTGCTACTTTTCAATTTTGATTTCACTTTTAATTTATTTATTACTTTGCGGCATTGCAGTAATTCTTGATACATTCTTTTCTTTCTAGGACTCAAGGCTTTTGAGATGTAGCAACCAATGTCTCGAATTGTGAATGCTTTGTTTCTCTTCTGAGACGTGGGTTGAATAAATTCTGAAATAAAAAAGAAAACATTTTTAATTTATCAGAAATGTCTTGAGCATGATAAAAATATGTTATTCATTTCTTATCAATTTTCTAACATAGAATGCAATAAACCGAAAACTAACATGTTAAACCAATAAAATTCGAACTGATTAACATGTGCACAATGAGACCACCGACATTAAAGCAATTGGTTTAAAATTTAATCGCTTGTGTACTTAAATGATCAGTGGGGCTGCAACACTCTTCATAGTAAGATATTCCCAAATAGAAATCAGTATTTACACCTTACAAATTTTCTTTGTGGGAATTTCTTTAAAACTATCCAGTCTAAATGTACCAAAATTGTTCATATACACAAAAAAAAACTTTTTAGGAATAAATAAATAAATAAATATCGTACTCACAATGATTCAAAAGATTCTCGAGGTTCACAAGTTAGATTAATAACACAAGTTGTTCACAAGAAATTGAAGCAATGTTCTGCAATCTGAAATTCCTGTAATATTATGACAGGTAAGTGCAGAAACCTGTAAAACTGCCATCTCTGAGACGAGAACAACAATAACATATCTATTTAACCTTGATCATTCTTTTAAGCGGACACTAAATCGCGCACTATACACTTAACGTTTCGCAGTCGTTCGACAGCTTCGTCAGAACGACTGCGAAACGTTAAGTGTATAGTGCGCGATTTAGTGTCCGCTTAAAAGATTTTGTGATACAAATTTCATTGGACAAGAACCAACTGTAAATACTTGATCATAAGACATTCAACCGCCTGGGTGATACTTCCAGGGCTCAAACAGGGTTGTCCACTGGCAACAGTGCAGGTTGTTTGACAAAAGGGACTCCGAACGTCTTAAGAATTTCCCATCCAGTTCCACCGATTATTGTACAAGAAGTACAGAATCTAAGAATCCTAAAAATTTTGTACCTCAAAATAAGGGCGTTCGTCACCTTGGGCACTAGCCAAAACAAAGTCAAGACATGTCTGATTATGTTGAAGAGTGGTCGGTTTAGACAGACTGAAACATCGCACTAGACGACCTCCTAATGCGTGGCTGAAAAGTTTTTTGAACATTGCAGGCAAGTTTTGGTGGTTTCGTTAGGCTTGCCGCAGCGAAAACAATGTTTTTGTACCGGGATTGTACAGTCACGAGAAAAATGTCCCTCTTTCCTACAATTTCAACACCTTTTGTTTCGATTCATGGGTTGCTTTGGACTTGGAGCAACTGTATTACACTCGGCAAGATTAGATGAACTCGTGCCGATGTAAGCTAGGTCGGGCTCTAAAGAATGTCCTCGACATAGGATTCGACCGCAGATTTTCGTGCTTCCAATTGCCTACCTAACTTCAATAATTGTTCAATCGAAACAGTTTTTACTAATCCAAGCTGGTTTTGATAGAGAGGGGCAAGATTCTTTACAAGGATTTTAATTTGAACTGACTCCGGTACATCAGTGTTCAATTTGTTAAAAAGATTTGTCACGACCGAGACGTAAATGCCGATAGATTGATTCATCAGGGCCTTGAGTACGATGCTTTATTTCATCAAAGAGTTTTTCGTCAAAATTCGGGGATTGAAATTCTTCTCGTAGAAGACGCACTAAGTCACTCCACGTTTGACAGCGACGCCTGTTCGCACGATTCCAGATGAGAGGTTTGCCCCGAAATAAATCAGATGCAGAAGTCAACAATATTGCTTCAGAGACGTTACGGGAAATGCAAAGTTCATCTGCCCTTTCTAAAAAGGCGTTAAGCGACATGATTTTATTATCGCCTGAATAAACCAAATTCCATTTAGAAACCGGTACTGATTTGACGTCAAACTGTCTTACAGGGGTGTTATCGAAACTTGACGGACGTTTGGGGGTCCTATCATTTTGATTCGTTTGAAGAAACAATGTACTCGGGGCATGAGCCGCAACCACTGATTGAATGGATTCATCATCGTCATTGTCCAAATGGCGAAAATATTTTTAGTTATTATTTATTATAAAAGGTAATCAACATTAACATGAACATTTATATCTAGATATCCTCTTCCGAGTTTGTTGTTGGCCAGGAAGTTATGTGATAGTAAAACTCCAATGTTTCACCTGTAATATATCGCATTACTTTCTTAATGTCATTGATTTTCTTGTAATTAATAGGAACAGGTTCCTTATAAGCATGTGCTGTAGGTAAATCTGGACTTTGTTTATTTTGTTTTAATAATTTGAATGACTCCGATATAAAACTGTTAATATATTCGTAAGTTGTCACATAGCCTGGGGTAGAACTATCATACACAAACTGTCTGCAGTTTGAAATAGTAAAATTTTCACCCTTTGGATTATTACTAGTCTTGATTGCGACAGCAGTTTTTTTGTAACTAGCAGGCCACCAGTTTTTAAAGTCAACGATATCTTGGTAGGTTACTTGTTTCACAGTAAATGGGTGCTTTTTCCTGGAAGATGTTATCATTTCATAATAGTCTTCTGGAAGGTACACTCGATCATACTTTTTAACTAATCTCTTTACAGTTCCAAAATCTCTATCACCCCGCAAGAAAGAGTGGCCTCTGACAGGGAAGTAGTGATAGATTTTTTTGAATCGTTTCGTACCTTGTAACGCTAGAAGAAATCGAACCATTGTATGATTTCGATTTTGTCCAGGACACCCGTCAGAAAAAATGTGCAACTCCGTGATTTCCAAGGGTAGGATCAGTTCTGCAGCGGCAACTCTCTTGGCAGTATCATTAAGGTTTTTGTCTTTCAATTTGGCACCTAACATTTCACACTCTGAACAGACATGGACTTGAGGTCTTCCAAACTTAAGAGCATAATTTTCACTAAAATATTTTAAGTAATACTCATATTTAATGAGACCTTGCAATTCTGGATGTTTTTTAATAAAAAGACTGTGCATAGTCTTTAAGTTTAACTGCGCATGTAAATAATGAACAGTGTGTGAAGAATAATGAGAAGTTTTTAAAGGAAATGATTCAATATGCTCCTTAATTTTCACAACAAATTCATTAGAAATAGCACGGGGTCTGTTATTATGAACACCTCTTAAATCCTTTGGAGATCGACTAGCCACAAGCAGCGACGTTAAACGTTGAACTTGGATATGTGACACGGCATGAAGACTCATGAATGCTTGTTTACATACAAGAATACGTTCTGACGATTTCAAAATAAAATACGAAAAATTAGACGATCTTGGTTTACTATGTTCTTCGGAACGCTTTCTTCGTCTCTGAATTGGCTTTGTTTCAACTAACCCCTGTAGAAATGTGTCTTGTTCATTTTTGGGCCTACCATCGTACAACTTAGATATTATTGCAGCCTTTTCTTCATCATTAAATTGTTCTGTACATTTTCGTTTACATCTAGTTAAAAGAAGCCGTATAGATGTCGTACTATGTAAAAGAGTTTCTTTAAACTTACGAACAAGGAGGTCCACTTGTTTTCGCGCCAACAGCTTTTCCAGATGTAGTAATATAGGGCTGACCTTGTAGATGTGCGAGTTTCCTTTTACCACGTTTCTACATTCTGCTTTCTTTTCCTGGTACCGGCCTCAACATCACTGTTATCACTACCAGACATTTTAGTGTTAAATATCTGTCTATTATACACAAAATCAGAAGCAGCAACGCCGTGTACTTATATCCGACTGCAAATGGTAAACTGTGACATTTATGACTTGGAAAACAGTACTAGTCCTGGACTAGTACTGTTACTAGTCCTGGACTAGTACTGTTCCTGGAATAATCTATATAAACAAGTGGAGACTGCGCCCTAATACAAACGGATCTTGTACGGTTTTTATGCTCACTCCATGAATGTATAACGTTTAAGCATTTTGGCTATGTCAGTTGAAAACGCTATATTTGGGATTAGTATTATTTTTGGACTCACCGATTCAATTGTATGATTTGCTTCACAATTAGCAGCTAATGAATCACAAGACACTATATTTTGAATTAGAAGTGTTTTAAAATGATTGGTGAAGATTACTGTATTGGGACTCACATTTCTGGCAGCCTGCTGTCTAATTTGGCAGAAGAAATTTTCAAGTGCATCCTGCGTAAATCTTCTTGGCAAAAAAATATTTACTATTACGTGATTCTAGTGTTTTCCAAATAGTTTGGAAATCATTTAATGTATTTATCCAGTTCCTTAGTGATGGTGGTATAACTTTTTTATTTGTATTTTCTGGTTGAAAATATATATTTTTCAGTGCATTCACAGCATATGACCAAAATGTCATGTGATTCGAGCTCTTGGAAACACCACACCGTAACTCTTTTCCTCTTCTAGAATATAGTGTTCCTCCATTGACACTATCAAATAATTGATCAAAAAAGCGAATTATTAAGGCTGTCTCTTTAGCTCTACTTTCCATTTCAAATACCCCGTCCAAGCTTTTTTCATCTGAAAAAATAAATAAAGAACAATAAAACACATATTAACAAATGAAGATTATAATTTCTAAAAATATAAATTGCCCTTTGTGAGCTTGAACAGCAGTTTGAGCAATAAAATACAACCAATGAAAATTTCGAGTACTTGAAAGTACTAGTTTTCTACTCTTTTTACTGGATTTAATAGTCAATACCAAATACATTTGTTACATATCAAGTACACACAAAATTTTCAATGTGAAACTGTAAACGTCACGGAGTTTATAAAAGATAATACTCACTATTTCGAGCCATAATACTGATTGTAGCAGCCATGGTGTGACTGAAAACCTGAGAGCACCAGGATACTTTCATTTTCTTTAATTTTGATATATTTACATGCTGTTCAGTGATATTTGGAAGTGCCCTAATATCACCACTAGCTGCATCAATGTGGTAAGCCTTAACAACATCGGTCCACTTGCCAATGATTACTTTGTCGTCTTGTTGCCAAATTAAATTTTTTGATAGCATATTGTTTCGCACTCCTTTCAGTAAATGTGACGGATCATATATAGCTGTTATTTTTTGATTCGCCACAGTAAAGAAACTCTCCCGCAACTCACTTCCACTATGCAGAAACTCCCGTTTAGTGTCTTCCAACAAACTATTAATGCAGGCCTGGTTTGCTGATCCTTGATCACAAACAGTGGCGATAATTGTGAGACCAGCTTCTGCGAGTTTACAAATAATACTTTTCAATATTCGTTTTAAATCCGCCGTTTTCATGCCAGATTTTGTAAAGAAATAGGCAAGTGGCTGTTTCCATTTCTTAAATACTCCTCTAATCATAAACACTTGCACATATTGTGCGATTTCCGTTGTTTGTATATCTCCAAAATCTTCAAAACCCATTATTGTGTCTGAGAAAACATCGTAATTCAATGAAGGAGTCAGCACCATTTCGTCAAACAAATTTTCAATATTTTGGGTGTGAATTCGTGGATCGTTAGGATTTACGAAGTGTTCCTCATGAATTACAACTTGGTGTTCGTAGATCCCATCACCCAGTTCTTCAATACCCCGGTATGCCCTCCAGCCGTCTGACATAATTATTGTACCAGGCAAGATGTACCTATAAATTAACAAAAACTTTAAAAAAATTTGAAAAAATTAGAAATGACTCGTGGAATTCTAAAACACAATAAGACAGCAGGCGACCGGTGTTTACAAAATTGTATTAGACAAAGCTAGCGTTCAGTGAGTATGTCCATAGATAAAATGGTGGATAAAAGGTTATGTATTGGTGATGGGATAATTCGAATTAAAAATAATCGGTAATTCGAGAAATCGGGAAAAAATTATAATAGGTTTAAGTTTCGGTTGTAAAGAGAATTCAGAATACCGATTATGGTTAGCAGGGTATAATTCGCTCTCAACTCTACAGATATGTTGGATTAAACCTAAACGCAAATGAGGAGGGTGGATCAGGTCAGGACTCAGAGCTAAAATGAATTAGAGAACACTGAGAAAACGTTTAATATTAATTTACAAAAGATACTGATACTGAACTGAAAAACAAACATTTTGTGCCAAATGAAATAAATATGTGAATATGCAAACAAACTAAATACTCCTAATAAATATATAACAAAATAATCAAAAATTCTGTGGCAACTGAAAATACATATATTAAATAAGTAGTAAAATAAGAGATCATTCTTTAGTATTAAATTTTAACACCATTAAAAATTAAAACTGAGAATTCAAAAATACAATATAATCTAAATTTTTCGGGACAAGCCTATTTCTTCTGGAATTTGTGAGTTGCCCAGTTTTGGAAAACACTCTCTCCGACGGCACAGACGTCGCAGGAACACATAGATATTTTAAAGCGAGTTCATACAGTTCGGGAAAAATAAGTTTATGTTTTGCCCAGAACTCTAATGGATTTTTTTTCCGGTCTAATGCCATCATTTCCAAATATTGCCTTATGATCAAGACAACCATAGATGATGGTGTGGAAAATGATGTTATCTTGGACAACTTACTGTCAAAATGGACCAAAGATTATCGTCAGATGTGGTTGAACTGCAGGACTGAGGTTATGAATTAATTGAATTTTTACTAATAATCAGCTGAGTAAGTTCCTCAGTTACCCACTTTTGAGCATTATTGGCATTATCTTCCGAACCAAATCCAACTTTTTTAATTCTTGGATCCAGAAAACAAGCTTTTGCCACAATTTTATTAGTTTCAAAACTGCCTAATCTACGCACAACGGTTTCCAACAAAGTATGTTTCAAACTTTCACTAACATCTGTCTCAGTTGTCATATTTTTCAGTGTGAACTGAAATCCTCGAATTAGGGGAATAATTATTGAAATGGTAGGATACTTTTCAGCAGATATAATTGTTGTTGAATCATTTGCAGGTTTTCATACTTTAATGCACTCATTAAGAATTTTCCATTCATTTGCATCTGGAAACTCAGGAGCATTTCGTGAATTAGAGACAGAAACACACAATGAGTCCTTAATTTGTATTAATCTATTGTTACGGTTTGGCTGTCTTCAATATCCCATACGGACTAATAAGATTATCTTATGTATCGTGGTCACAATTTTATTTTAATCTTTTAATTACAATTCAAAATTGAACTCTTGTCTAATGTAACAAAACTCAACTGTCTCCTTCTTGTTTTCTTGCCTACTCTATCATAACATTTCCTCCCCCTTCAGTTTTCAACTGCCCGGTGAGAAGCGTACTGGAGGACGTCTAATTCTCGTTGAACGTCTCTGCCTTAATTCATCACTTGGAGGTGTAGGTTGGTTTTGTGGATTGCCAGTTGTGTGTTCCTCGTTTATTACTTGGTTTTGATATCCATTCTCGTTTATTGGCGTATTATGTGCAACCACTGAAGGTGGACTTTCATTCACTACAGGTCTCTTGATTATCAAAAAGTCATCCACTGTTCTGATTTCCGGTTTGCGCAAAATTCCGCATTTACGCATTTGATTCTGGTGCTGCCGCCAAATTCGATTTTTGCCGACATCCACCTCGTACATGATGCAACCCAGCTTGCGTACAACTTTACCATTGATCCAAGGTGATCCATGAGACCTGAATGTTTTTGTGAGAACTGAGTCACCAATTTCGAATTTTGAAGTATGGTGAATGTTTTGTAACGACGTATGACGAGTCGGTAGCATTACTGCTAGTTGCGTTCGAGGTTGCCGCCCATGAAGTAGTTCGGCTGGTGATTTTCCAGAATCTGGGTTAGGGGTTGTGCGATAAGTGAACAAAAATTCATCTAGTGCATGTATTTTGCTCTTTTCTCCCTCCCAACAAATTTTCAACATCGCTTTTTTAAATGTGCGTACCAGCCGCTCAGCTTCGCCGTTCGAGGCAGGGTGGAAGGGAGCACTTGTTAAATGCTCGATTCCACGTGCAATACAAAACTCCTCGAAGTTTTGCGATGTAAATTGAGTACCGTTATCCGATACGATTACTTCTGGAAGTCCTTCAATGATAAACATTTTGCTGAGTGCAGTTATCGTCGCTTCTGTTGTTGTTGTGTTCATCGCACAAACGTAGGGAAATTTTGAGTAGGCATCCACTGCAATTAACCACTGCTTATCCATGAATGGTCCTGCAAAGTCGATATGTATCCGTTCCCATGCTCGTTCTGCTTTCGGCCATGACTGATATTCGCATGCTGGACTCGTTTGATTAGCGCAACAGGAGTCGCAAGTTTTCGTGATTTCTTCAATGTCCTTATTTACTCGAGGCCACCAGCAGTAACGCCTTGCTAACTGTGACTGTGGCACAACAACTCTTGTTGTGTTGGTCTGCCATACCAAAACACCGTTGTGCACTGTCAAATCCATTCGTCGCTCGAAGTACGGTTTTATGGCTTCATTTTTAATCGAAAATTTCTCTGGCCAACCATTTTTTACGAATCGTTTTACGTCTTTTAGGATGACATCTTTGGCCGTTTCCTTAGCTACCAGTGTTGCATCGATTGGAAAATTGAGAAGTGCCTTTTCATTTTCTTCAGTAACTTGTAAACATGAGGCTTCAGAGTTGTCGAAAAGTTTGTCTGGTCCGACAGGAAGTCGAGAGAGTGCATCTGCATTTGCGTGTTTGTCTGTTGCTCGGTACTTTATAACAAAATTGTATGACGTCAACAAAATTGCCCATCTCTGTATGCGTTGAACAGATAATACTGGTAGTTTTCGATCAGGTGCAAATATTGTGACCAACGGCTTATGATCTGTTTGTAATTCGAATGGTCGTGAGAGTCCATATAGGGTAAGTCCGGGATAGATGGCCATAGTTTTTTTTACTGCTTGAAAGAACAGCTACAGTAAAATATTTTAAAAGTATTTATTGCTTAAACAGAAGCTTAAGTACACTTGTACAACACAGTGTAAGCAAATCTGAGAAGAAGAACAAAATCTGAACATAACATACGATTCTTAACAATGAAAAGTATGGCCATCTATTGTCCGGGAGTGATGGCCCACGAGATATTTGCATTCAGCATTTCGATTCGAATTGTTATTTGAGGTTATGTTGAATCCTAGAACGTGGTAGTAACTGATTTCACCGAAATAACTCGAAAAAAAAACATTGCAAATGCAAAAATTAAAGACCAAACATACTTGCCGCAAAATATTCACCGAAGTTAAAGCAAACAAAATCAATTTACTTACCTTATTTGCAATTTTTGAGCTCAGTAGAGCCAGCAAACGCACACAAATGACTTTTAAACGCTCACTACACTACCCGTACCAACAAAATAACACAAATAGAAATTATTCCGTGTGGCCATCTCTCCCGTATGGCCAACTATCCCGGACTTACCCTAAATATTGGTGAAATTTTTTAACACCAAAGATGATCGACAGCGCTTCTTTTTCTATTTGCGAGTACTTTTGTTCGTGTGAATTCATTGTTTTCGATGCAAATGCTATTGGTTTCTCTGATCCATCTGGAAAACGGTGCGACAACACTGCACCAATACCATAACTTGAGGCATCCGTCGCCAATACGATCGGTATTTCTGGATTGAAATGCACTAGCTGCGTTGCTTCGACGATGCTGTTTTTTAATGCCACAAATGCATTTTGCTAAACTTGACCCGAATTGAAAGGCGTTTCCTTTTTTCGTAGAGTATTTAGAGGAGCTGCAAGTTGTGAAAAGTTGGGAATGTATTTGTTATAGTAATTGACTTTTCCCAGAAAAGATTGTAGCTGTAGTAAGTTCTGGGGTATGGGCAGTTCACGAACTGCCTTGATTCCTGAATCTGATGGTCGAAGTCCATCTTTAGAAATTACATTCCCCAGGTATTCAACTTGATTCTTGAAGAATTCGCATTTTTTGCGATTGCACCGTAATCCGTTTTGTTCTAATCGGTGGAACAATTCCTCCAATGTCCGCAAGTGCTGTTCTTCATTTTCACCTGTGACAATGATGTCATCAAGGTAATTTGCGCAACCATTGAGACCGGTAATAATTTGTTCTATAAATCGTTGAAAAATTGCCGGAGCGCTAGCAATTTCAAATGCCAATCGCTGATACTGGAATAGTCCGTACTGAGTAGTGATGACAGCCAACTGCTTTAATGCTTCGTCCAATTCAATTTGCAGGTATGCATCTGATAAGTCAATCTTCGAAATTTTTTTCCGTTCTGCAGTTTTTGAAAAAGCTCTTCCGGTCTAGGTAATGGATATTGTTCAATGTCCAAATGAGGGTTTATCGTCACTTTGAAGTCACCGCATATTCGCAATGAGCCGTTTGGCTTGACAACCACCACGATAGGTGCTGCCCACTTGCTTATTTGTACTGGTTTTACGATGGCATTTGCCACTAAACGATCAATTTCAAGCTTGACCGCCTCTTTTTGTGCGAATGGAACTGGGCGCGGTTTGTGCGTTCGAGGAACTGCTCCATCTTTTAGGTATAAGTGTGCTTTGAAAGTTTTACACGTACCCAATCCTTCTGCAAAAACGTTTTGATATCGGTTGCAAATTTCTTCTACTCGTCCTTGTCTTTCCCTTGACTCTGGGGTCAAAACCGGTTCAATTATATTTAGAATTTCCATTGGTGCTTCGTTTTCGTGAGAAATTTTTAGTCCAAAAGCGTTAAACCATGTTGCACCGAAAAGGTTTGCTCCTTTTGGTGAGTCTGCGACCAATAATCGCAAATTTCGAACCATGTTATTCAATTTGACCTGTACCATGGTCCATCCTTTCAGAAGAACGTCCATCTTTCCATAGCTCTGAAGTTGTGCACTTGGCTTGTTTAGTTTTGGTGATCCGATTGCTTGGTATCCTTCTAGTCCTACAATGCCGCTTGAAGCACCAGTGTCCAACAGGAACTTCATTTGTTTCCCATTGACCGTAATATTCACTAAAAATCTATTGTGCTCGTTTTCTATATTCATCACATGCACCGTTTCTGAAGAGTTTTCCTTCTTTTCAGTTTGATTCACCACTGAATTTCGTCGTTTTCGGTTGTCCCAATGACTGTCCTTTTCCTGCATTTGGGTTCCGCTGTTTTGCCTAGTTGACATACATACAATCGATATATATCCGACTTTGCCACATGTATAACAAGTGCTCTTCAAATGATTGCACTCAATTCGCTTGTGCTTAATAAAGCACTCTGGACAAGATTTATAACGTTCAAATGGAATCGATTTTGCCGATGATGCACGATTTTGTTTGTCTGCACGAGTTAATGAGTTTGATCGTAGTCTGTTTCCTTTTCGATAACTGGCGCTCATTTGATTAGCCTGCAAGAAGTCCAAGTCCTTTCCCATTAGCGTTTGATTTGCTGCGTTCGTAGATTCAAAAAGTGCTGCAGTTTTTTCTAGCATTTCCAGGGTAGGATTCTTTTCTGATAACGCCGATTTTCGGACGTAGTCATGAGGTGTATGGCGTAGTACCATATCTCGAATGTTTTCGTCAACCAAGGTTTGTCCACACCCTTCCTTTGGACATACAAATTCGCAGTCTGTCGCCAGCCCACGCATTTCAGTGATCCATTCTGCGTAGATTTGATCAGATTTCTTTCGAGAAGCCCAAAATTTGTGACGTGCAACCACAACGTGCGTATGTTGCTTAAAATGGCCCGTTAATTTTGTCGTTAGGTCCATAAAAGTTTTGGACTTTAAGTCATCCGATCCATAAAGTTTCTGTAACAGCTTGTAGATGAATGTGCCGACCCAAGATAAGAAATATGACCGCTTGTTATTTTCGTCTGTCACTTTATAAGCGTCAAAATGATGCTGGAGTTGCTTGTAATACAAGTCCCATTGATCCGAAACTGGTGTGAACTGTCGAAAGGAGCGAATGTTTACAGAAGTGACTGCTGTCTTTGCTGCGTCACCACTCCCTTGATTTGTCGTTTGGTGTTTTCCAAGGAGAGCCTCAATCAGCCTCAATCCATTTGCGTTGTTCGAGCTCCCTTTTTTCTTCCCTTCGCAATTGATCCTTGCGATCCTGTTCACGCTGAGCACGCATTTCATTCATGAAAAGCTTAATCAATTCGGTCGATTCACTTTTTGCCAAATCCTCGTCGCCAAAATGTTACGGTTTGACTGTCTTCAATATCCCATACGGACTGATAAGATTATCTTACGTATCGTGGTCACAATTTTATTTTAATCTTTTAATTACAATTCAAAATTGAACTCTTGTCTAATGTAACAAAACTCAACTGTCTCCTTGTTTTCTTGCCTACTCTATCATAACATCTATCAATCATGATGAAACAAGAATTCCACCTTGTGGCTACGTCTTGTTTAATTTTTAAGATCGGTAAACCCATTTGTTGTTGCACACTTTTCAGTTTTTCACTTGCAACAGAGCTGTGCTTGAAATAGCCTACAAGAGTTCTACATTTCTTCAAAATATCTCCTAATTTTTCGTTGCTAGACAAAGCATCAGCGACGCTCAAATTGAGCGTATGAGCAACACAAGGGTGGTGATGTTTTTGAAGACAATCATTAATGGCCTTTTTGACATTGGATCCGTTGTCGGAAACTATAGTTACAATTTTATTTGAAATATTCCAATCATCGAAAATTGTAGATAAACATCCTGAAATATTTTTCGCAGTATGTGATCCAGACATCTCCTTTGTAGCTAAAACTCGCGCATGCATTTCATCTTGAAATATAAAATGACCTGTTACAGTTAAATAAGCTCTGTTGCTGTCTGATGTCCAGATGTCCGTAGTAATTGCATAGTGTTTAACTTTATTTAATACTGATTTTAACAGTGATACCGCTTCGGTATAATGTTTTGGTAAGATATCGCATGTTAATTTTTTCCTACTAGGCGGTTTGTATAGAGGTTGCAAACTAAGCGAATATTCCAAAAAATCTTCGTTTTCCACTAGTGATACAGGTTGATAATCCTTCGTTATCATTATTAATAACTTTGAATTAATATTTTCAATTTTCGACTCCGAAAGTGTATTTTCACATGCAGCACCACAAAGCTTCAACTGCTTAGCTGGACGTTTTTCCTTTAGTTTGGAAGAATCAGTTTTTTGTGGGATAGTGCTGGAAAGTCCTGGAACTGAAATGTTTTCTGATTGTGACACTAATGCTGCTGCTACAGGAAATGGTACTTCTAGAGGCAAAAGAGGATGTTGAATTTGAAGGTGATTCCATGTTTGTGTTTTCATGTTCATTTTCTTCCTCAGCTATTTGAGGCGCTTCTTCTACTAACTTTACTGTTGGATGAATTCTTAACAAATGCTGCCTCAAATTTGTTGTACCACCAAAATATTTCATGTTTTTTTTTACACAAATTACATTTAGCTTCAGATTTATTAGATTTATGAAAATAATTCCAAACTATAGATCTTTTTTTAGAACCTGGAGCACTCATTTTGATTGAAATAATATACTTACAGTATTTGATATAACAGTTTCACGTAGCCTGAATAAAAAAGTCAAACCGACTTGCGACTGAACGAGTCCTGGGGCCCGATTCTCGAATCGTGCGAATACATTCGTATACGAAAATGACGTCAAAATGACGTAGACTCTCGTACAAAACTATACAAATTGTTCGAAAATTGCGTCATTTTGACGTCATTTTCGTATACGAATGTATTCGCACGATTCGAGAATCGGGCCCCTGCCCTGTCTCTGACCTATTCAGTATTCGTATTCTTTCGCTCGAAGGGAGTCGAGTCGAGACGGGAGGTGCGTGTGATTTGCGCAGCTTGCTTGTCATTATATCGAATTAAAAATAATTCGAATTATTTGAATAATCGAATCGGTAGAATTCGATTATTGAAGTAATCCGATTATGCCCATCACTATTATGTATATCGTATGTCTGGTCTACAGCATTTTGAGCATTCCATAGCAGCAGCTGCAGCTTGCAGCGCTCCCAATTTCATATGCACCAGTCGCCGCTGCTGTTGCTGTTGACATTATTAAAAGTCATAAGAAGGCAGCGTGCAAAATAAACGCAAATTCTGCAAAAAGCAAATGAGGCACCTTTATATTAAGGATAAGTGCAAATTTAACCATATAAATCAAATTTCTTGCAAGTATATTTTTTAGTGAATGGATTATTATAGGCAACATGCAAAAGAAATCAAATTCTGCAAGAAGCAAAATTATAAGAAATAACTGTGACACCTGATTCACTGTGATAGATTCTTATGTTTTTACCTCATGTATACCAATACCTGTATACCTATACCTATCGCAGTGAATAAAAGTTTATTATTATTATTATTATTAAGGGTAAGAGGGTTTCTGCACTGCGATTTGGCACTTCTATCATAAAACAAGCACCAGAATCTCTCTCTACACCGCCAAATACCCAGTGACTCTCATGAAATTGGCCACGATGATATTTTCTATGAAAGTACTTTGTTTCGTCTATTTCTACGACCTTAGAAATTAAATTATTATCGAGGCCACCGATCGTTATCGGATTTTCGTCGAAGTATCTCGAACAGACATCTCTAAAAAACAGGAATATGTATGGATTTTAATTCAGAGATATACTGTAACACACCGACAAAAACAACTCCAATCGACAAGAGTGTGGGTAGAACATTCAGCCAAGTCAGTCTCATCTGCTATATCTTTTTGCAAAAAGTTTTTTGTCCAACAATATATAATTACAATTAATTTTTGTAACGGCAAGTGACTTTTTGAAAAAAAAGACTCTGATCGTCCACCTTTTACACTTCCAGCAGTGTCCGTCAATGCTATTCTTTGTTATAAAGGACATAGGAATTTCACACTGCTGACAAAATACGTTATTTTTTATTAATTTTCTCCGTGCCAGCCATTGTAGCTTATGTAAGTCGTCATTGAAGATTAATTTTTGCAAATTCCACCTTTCTTGCTTTAACTGTTCATTATTTAAAATTGTATTTTCATTTACAATGTTAATTGTAGCTGCCATTCCCCGGCCATTTTTATATTATGTATGTATATAAAATTATTCTAATAAACTTTACTACAATGGAATAAATAATACACACACTAATAAACAAACCTATGTTGTTTGTTTTATTTAAAATTATGTACGTTATGTACAGTTTAAAATGAAACACATTAGATATGGCAACATCGCACGCGTATCTGGAACTTCTGCACATGCGCAAAACGACATTGAAATTTAGGAACCTAAAATGCAGTTTTACCAGTAAATGTATATGAAACGTACCTTCACTAAGCTCTATATTTTCATCAGTTACTTTGTGTGTAGCAGATACGCAAGGTAAAGATTCTGTAGTACTTCTTTGATCAGGAAATTGTAAAGATTCACCTACAATTGTTTACAATTATACCACGTGTCAACTTCAATGAAATTTTAAGGACATACTTAGCTCGGTAGATGGTGGCAAATATAATAACGGCACAGCATTCTTTCGGAGATACATATTAGGTGCAAAAACTTCTCTCGGAAAATGTTTGTGACATATTCTGTGTGACCGATATACTAGGTCCGGATCCAAATTGCAATTTGATATTTCCCGATGCTTTTATCCATTTTATGTATCTCTCTTTGTCTCGGTTGGGTTCTGGGAAACGATGTCTAGATGATGTTTCATCAGTACAACCCACAACAGCGCAGTTTCGTTTTCCTACCATTTTCTTTTAGCTGCAAACACAACTTATACAACAAATAGAACAGATATATCCAATTTCAGTTCAAAAAGAAGCAATACTTACTGCTTTATCATCAACTAGCAACTTGTCAATCAATAAATCAATTATTAAGTACAAGTTAAACAAAAGTTATTATTTACAATATAGCACACTACAACACATCCACAAGCGCATATAACAAATTAATTGTATTCGTTACCAACCACTCGTCACTCATCTGCCGGTATTCTACATATGTGATTTTATGGTGACGCTAGACGATACCAGTCGGTAATGTCGGTATGCCTTGCGGTCGGTACAATACACGCACTGTAAACTGTGAAACCTTGCTACGGGTGACCGTGGCGTGATCTATCGAAATGTGCGGATACTAAAAACACGTTTTTGACATTTCCATAAGACTGTCCACACCACGTCCACACCATGATCTTTCTAAAAAGGTGACTTGTTAAAAATAATCAAATCGGCAAGTTTCGTATCTGCTATAATATTAATCTGTGTCTAGGCGCATTAGCTTTTGTTTTAAATTGAGCGATTAATTTGTCCAGTTCGGTTAAGATTTGATTGCGTGCTGCGATTTCGGATTCCGAAACGGCTAAACATCTATTAGCACGAGCCAAAGCGTGTGCGAGCTTTGAAGAAGTATTTTCATAAAAATATTTGGTCGTGATTTGCGACAGAATTTCGACCAACGCATGAATTTCGATAACTTTGGCTTGCAAGGCCGAGAGATCGTCAACGACTGGCATTCGATAAGCAACAGGGGTGAGACGCGATTCCTCTTTGGCATGCAAAAGGTCTTTTAATAGTTCGACTTTTTGAGCAACAGTGCCTTCGTCTGCGATTCCTCGGACAAGCAACTCATAAGACAATTTTTGTGAACTTAACCCATCGGGGCGTAATCTTAAATCCATGTTTCGTTTCTACCCTCACGTACCGAATTAAAGTGAGTTTTTAAACAAAAAGGCCACACGTCAGGGAGCCAATTACCAAATTTTCTTTAAATTTCACAGCCTCAACCTTACTTTGACCGGGTGACAAATTCTGCTGTATCTTCCACCAGCTTAACCCCCGGCTAACAACAGTGAGAAGGGGGTGGGTCTAATATGATGTTAAATTATTATTAAAGGCGCCAGGATGGATGGAACCCAGCTGATAGACAAACAACCTCGTCGGTATCCCGAGCCGACTTGATCGTGCAAACGGCCAAACGAAAATAGAGACTACACTTGACTCACTGGTATGTGAAGGAAGGGTAAAGTAAACACGCACTTAAAGTTAACAAATTTAAACTTTATTGATCGACAAAATTCGAGCAAATGCAGATCACAAATTATATCAAGTTATATAAATGCTTATTCACAACAAGTAAAATTACAAACATCGATAAACTGCGAATAATCTACAGTTGTCGGTGTATTTACTCAAGAGCAACAAAAAACTATACAGTGTGATCAATAAAGGTTGTCCGTGCCGCTAGTGTTACATATGGATACTTACTACGACGTGCCGCCTTCTACATAATACTGAACTGCGTTATGACAGTGGCGTCACTGCGTCAGTGTCAGTACATGTGACAAGCGAACGTTGGAAATGTTATGTGATTATACCGTGCCATTTTTTGAAAACAGGCTAGAGTTGGCATTGGAATCTCCAAACGTTTGTCTTAAATAAATTTACTTATGACAATTAATATCCAGATATGTCAACGAACAAACATTAAAATATTCTTAAAATTGTGACCAGAATGCTTTCTAATGAACAAAAATAGAAGCAATTGTTTTGCAAGTGAAGGACAACATGTCAAGCATTTATTGTGATGTTTTGACATTAAAATAGGTTGAATTATTTTGATGTTTATTTTAAAATAATCTTATTTAAGAAGTAAGTTTGCACATTTCATACCCCACTCTGGCCTGTTTTCAATAAATCGCATGGTACTAAAATCTAAAAAGGTGTTTGACGAAAGCACAAATACTTCACAGAGATTTCCTTTATTATCAAAGAATGCAGAACATTATTGTAACCACACGAACTTAAAATAAAAATTCAAATAGTATTTATTTATAGCTCTTGTTCGGCATTTATAAAAGGTGTTCAAAGTGACCACCAGCAGCAGCGATGGTTGCATCCACTCTCTTCTTCATATTTTCAAAAACATTTTGAAGTGTCTCTACAGTAATTTCATTTACAGCATCTGTTATTGATTGCTTTAATTCATTTATAGTGTGCATGCGTCTCGAGTAAATTGTATTTTTTAAGTATCCAAAGAGAAAATAGTCGAGGGGGGTGAGGTCAGGTGATCTTGGGGGCCACAGTTCTCGACCTATTAATCTTTCATCATAAAATTGCTGAAGGTATTCACGAGTTTGAGCTGCTGTATGTGCTGGAGCATTATCATGTTGAAAATAACCCTCTTGAATTTCATCGTTATGTAAGTTTTCAATAAAATCATTCAATATATTTTGATAACGTTGAGCATTAACTGTGCCTTCAAAAAATATGGGTCCAATAATACGTCGCCTAGACATTGCTACCCATACTCCAATTTTTAAAGGGTGTAACTGAGTTTCTTCGAAAACATGAGGATTTTCTGCACTCCAAATACGATAGTTTTGTGAGTTTACATAACCACTCAAGTAAAACCATGCTTCGTCTGAGAAGAAACTCAGATCTAACGTATAATCTTCCCTAAGATTTTCATTGAACCAGTTGCAATATTGTACTCGCTTTTCATAATCAGGTGCAAGAAGCTGTTGTACGACAGAAACTTTATGTGGGTCAAAGTGAAGTGAACGTTTAACAGCAGTGTGACAAGTTCCATAAGATAAACCAGTTTGCTGTGATAACTTGCGTAGTGATTTTCGGGGACTTTGCTCAAGACGATCACGTATGTCTTCTACAACTTTTTCAGTAAGCATTTTAGGACGACCAGGAGATTTGCCTTTATTTACGGTTCCTGTTTTACGAAATCTGTCAACAATCCTGTGGACATGTCGTGTAAAATTATCGTAGTCAAATATAACATCTGGAAATTTGTCTCGAAATTCTTCCACACAGAGTTGTATTGGATAATTCCACACACCGTTTTCATTACGATGACCGTTTCGGAAATATGATTCCAAAATAAACGATTCTTGTTCCAGAGAATAGGGCATTGCAATACGCTTAACCTAGAAATTAAAATATCATTACAATTTATATCAAACTACTAAATATGCTTTTTCTTACCTAAACAACAATTTTTTAATGTAATGTAGCTTTCAAAAAGGCTAATCCGATCAAAATAACTTAGTAGTACAATGACGAAAATAAACAAATGTAAATAAATCGCTCACGAACGTCAATGAAGAATAAATGGATTGAGGCATACAAAATTCCCTAGATCTACCCAGAATTCCCCATGTTCTAACTTCAGGTTATACAGTTTACGTAAATCGGACATGAATATTGATATGACCCTTCTTGGAAAGTAATTTTTTTCAGACAACCTTTATTGATCACACTGTATATGCCCCTTCTGCATTCAGCCAAAAATTTGCTCTCCAAAAGAACGCATGCAATATTTGTGCAACGATATGAAATTTATAAATTGATATTAAGTCAAACAATTGAACTTACGACTTTTTTCTATCAAACACAGTTGGTAACGTCAGGCGAAGTTGGCGGTCTACTGTTCCTGTCCAACGTCGCAAATCCGGATCGAACCGGTGGACAAAACTGCTAAGATGGCGAGTCGGCGTACCAGATTAGGCGTAAGGAAAATACGCGCGAGGATTGAGTCGACTCGGCTTGAATCGAACTCCAGGAAGCACGGCAATACGTAAAGCGTGAATTAGAAGTAGAGCTAAACGTAAAATAGAACCAAACATAAAAGCCTGAATAGAGAAAAAGAACAGACTCGTTAGCGTCCAAAATGGCGTTAGTCAATTCGCACAATTTTTACCTAAGATTTGTAGTTTTCTCAAGCTTGGAATGGGACTAAAATACCCCAAAACTCAATCGGTGGTGCACTAATGAAATTCCGACAGGCCCGTCAATAAGCACTTCCCAATTCCCTGAGCAAGGCCACGATAAACTTTTCTACGCGGTAAAACGCGTCCGCACAGCACCACTTGTCGATGAGGAATAAACTCAAACGCGAAAGCGAAATGGAAGGACGCCGCAGAGGCAAACACGCCATAAGCGATAGCCCATAGAATAATTATGACGTAAAGAGTTTTAACGAAAAGGGCCAATGTGAAAGCGAGAATTCAAATAGACGTTTCCGACTTAGGTACAGTGTTGTCGGATGTTCAGACGAGATATACATACAAGTGACGTTGCCAGCTCGCTACAAATGCGTTGCGAACTCGCTGCGATGAAATTAAACTGTAACAACGCAATATATTTCAAAAATGCCGGATATCAAAACCAGATCTGCAACTGAGGATGAGGAAAAAAACACGAAACCTTAATTAAAAGAATAGTGGAAAGTGTTCTGAACTCGTCTACTTTTTTGGATACCCTAATAATAAAATTGCAAGAAAGTTTCAATCGTTTGTTTGCTGAAGAAATCAAGGAGTATGCCGAAAAAGTCGAACAACTTGAGGCTCGACTTGAACAAGCTAGACGAGAAGCAAATGAAGCCTAAGATGTCCTGGAATAATATTCTCGACTTAACAGTGTTTGGATTTTTGACATACCAGATAGCAAAGATGAAAACACTATGCTAATAATTTGGATTTAAAATCTGAAGAATGGAATCTAATAAAAAATATATTACCTATTTTAAAACAACTCAAAATTGCCAATTCTTTGTTTTGTGCGGAACATAATACCACCATTTCTTTTATTTTACCCGTAGTAAATACATTAATATCAAGTCATCTGCAGATAAATAAATCTGATGATGTTATCATATCAAAATTTAAAAATGATTTAAGAGTAAATATTATTAATAAATTTCAACCCAAGGAAAATATAATATTAGGAATTGCAACTGCGCTTGATCCTCGGTATAAGACTAACTTTTATGAATTCAGAATTTAAACAGAAAATTTATGATAAAATAGAAGAGTAGGGGAACCTGGGTAACACTGAGACACTTTTATTTTATTTTATGGTATTTCGAATTTTATTCCAACCAAAATTATGTTTTCTATCGCTACCTTTTAAAACATATCTAAGTAACGAAATGTGATAAACGATTTACTAATATTATTGATTTAAAATAATATAAAATTTGTAAACTCTATAGTTGACATTTGTCTCACTGTTACCCACGGCTGAGGAACAGTGAGACACTATATATATTTTTAACAAAAGATGAAAATAAGCAAGTCATTTATTAATCTAACTGAATTTTAGTTACATAATGTTATAAAGTATTAATTCAAAATTCATATTTATCGAATATCGATTAAATGAAAATTTATTTCGAACGAAAAATAAGAGTTCTGTCTCTTCGTGTGTCCATAGTTGACTGGCTTGGGTAAAATCATTTTGATATCACTTGTTACAATAGTTGCAGTGTCTGGGATTTCGGGAAAATAAAATTTTCCAACTTTTTGGCTTTTTCTTAGGAAACTGATCTCAAATTCATTGTTATGGGCCACAGCTGACAATAATTTTCCAATATAATAAACGTTTTTAGCTTTTACATTTTCTGGCTTAAATTCTACAAGGACGTAATCCCCAACATCAGGAGTCCTCTCTAACTCCTCAAACGCTGTGGGATCTACTTCGATCTCGTAGTTGTCAGAAGAACCATCAGAATGCCATTGTTCCTCTACTTCTTCTTCTTCTTCTTTGTCTTTGCTCTTGTAAATTTTTCGTTTCACTATGTTATTGCTTCGTTTTCCTGATGTAGATGGCATGCTTCTGTATCTTTCTTCTAATTCATTCTTTTCAGGAGTATCAGTCGCTATCATACTTTTTCCTTTTTTTCGACCTTTCCTTGTTTCCTTCCTTGCTTCAGCTTTAGGATATGCGCGCACCTCCTCTGGACTTACAAATTGTTCAGCTACATTTTGTGAGGTCTCTTGATCGAGCAGATCTTGAGGATCTTGAGGAGGAGTGTGGTGACGTAAAACATCAGGAGCCGGTCTATCGGTTACCGACTTGGCAAAAAGTCTATTTCTGTAAATATGGCCCTATCAAATGGAAATATTCCACATTTTTTGAAGGCAGATGTGATATTTCCTGGTGTCATCGCTTTTTTAAAAGCTTCTCCAACACAACCTACAACTTCATATATTGAGATCGGTTTTCCCGGATGCTGCATCAACCAGCTATCTACGGAGGCATTATAAGCTAAACTGAATGGCTTAAATACCCCGACATCTAGAGGTTGCAACTTGTTTGTTGAATGCGGTGGAAATGTTAGTATCGTAACACCGTTTTCTTTGGCAAGATTCAAGACGTTAAGTGATAAATGACTCTCATGGTTGTCATAAAGCAGAAGGGCAGGGTTTTCCTTTGAACTACAGGAATGTTTGATGAAATGCTCCATTACTTTAAAAAATAATTCAGAGTTCATCCAACCTGACGGTGCTGCTAGCCCTATAGTACCAGGCGGAGTTCCTATAATCATATGTTCTTCAAAGTGAACCCGTGGGAAGACCATAGCAGGTGGAAGATGACTTCCTGCAGCATTGATGATCATGCATGTTGTGACTAGCACCCCTTTTTCACCACTAGTCACTTTATTGACTTGCTTCACACCTTTAGCAGCTAGGACCTTAGCTGATTTTTGAACAGTTACTGTGGCAGTTTCGTCTAGATTGTAAATACGTGTGCCATCACTAAATCTTTCATGACGATTAATTGCATTGTATAGATTATCAAAAAATTTATTCACGTTGTGTTAATTAAAGGAAGTAGCACGTGACAGACTGCATCCTTCTGGTGTTCTAAGGGAAATTTGAGGATTTCTTCTCATAAAATTTCTCATCCATTCTTCTCCAGCTATTTTGTTTGTTTTCCAAGTCTTGGGCATTTTCAAATCATTTCTTAACGCCATTTCATACGCCAATTTCCTACAGTCAACTAGCGGTAACCCATAAAACATTTGAGAACATTTGATTATGTAATTAGCTAAAGAATTCTCTTGCTGCTGAGTGAAGATTTTGTTCACTTTATAATTAGGAATGTATCTAATTTCAACGTTGTCGTTGCTTTTCTTCTTATTTACATATCTGTAATCACAGTACTTCTTCACTCGTTTATTAATAATTAATGTCGAGAAAACTATAATAATAAGGAATTTAAAATGCGTTACTCCTTCCGCATTTTCAAATTAAATTCCTTTTCATTATAGTTTTTTCGACATTGTTAATAATGAATATAAAGTTCATTTTTTATTTATATACTGATCATATATATGTGAGTTAAGAAAATATATACGACGAAATGACTTGACGTGAAAAAAGCTGCAAGTTCTTTGACTTATCGGTCGATCGGCATATAGTAAAAAAAATTACCGGTAGTTGCTAATTTACCTCGCCAAAGTTTGAAAACTCAAACCTTCTTCCTTTGCCACAGATCTTATACTACGTCCATTCAAAACAGCTGCTACTGCTCTTTTCATCGTTTCTTCCGAAAACATTCCAATTGTAGTTTTTCTTGGTGGATTTCTAGGCATGGTGATATTGTATTACATTGATTTTCTAAAGCAAAATTTTAAAATTCTATCTTTGTTAACACCCTGTAACAACACGGGTAACAGTGAGACATGTCTCAGTGTTACACATTGGTAATTGTCTCACTGTTACCCAAGAGACAGTAAAGTCAAATCATGAATCCAGCACTAACCTCAAATTTTATTTAAGACTTTTCAGTGGAACACTCAGTCACGAAACCTATATGCTTCAAACTTATATAATGAATAAACAGTCGCAATACCTCTAACTTTTATGTAGAAGTTCAAACTAGCCACTAGTAATTTACTTTTAGTACAGAGAATACGCACCATCACCAGAACTTGTAAACCCTATGTGTTTGACCTTCACAAATTGGGTAAACCGACCATTTTAGAAGCGGCCAACAAATAGAATTAGTGACATCTATGCAAATTGAGTATGACCAAAATTATTTCAAATGTCTCACTGTTCCCCTCGTCTCAGTGTTACCCAGGTTCCCCTATTTAGCATCTGATGCAACGACAAGCGGATTAACAGATATAAACTCAGAAATAGAAACTTTTGGTGAAGACGAGGAGTACAATTTTTTTGGTTCTTGCCTGAATGATAATAATATACAGCCTACAGAATCAGAAACACAGAAATATTTGAAGCTTCCTACTTTACATTTTAAAAATAATCCATTAGAATGGTGGAAAAATAATGAAAAATATTTTCCAATACTATCGAAATTCGCCAAAAGGTATTTATGTATACCGGCGACCTCAGTTGCTTCGGAAAGACATTTTTCAGCAACCGGACGAACAGTTTCAAAAACAAGAAATAGACTTTCACCAGAAACAATGGAGACACTAGTATTTGTAAGTAGGAATAAAATGTACTGAATTTCTTAATTCATTATAACTCGTGTCTAAATAAAAACCTGGTCAAGTAGGCTACATTTAGTAATTCTGCTATGTAAATGCAATGGATAAATTCTCGATCACAACCCACTTGACCAGGTTTTTATTTAGACGCTCGTTATTGTATTTGTGTATATTTTATGTTCAGAATGTAGGTTTGTAAGAAAATGACAAATCATTACTGCACTGCACTTATTCACTGCATTTTAAACTCAGAAAAAATGATAAATAATTCTGATTTATTTTTTCTTTTCTAGGACATCGAAATTTATTTACTTCATTTTATTAGCAAATTAGTTTTGTAGATATTTTAATATTCAACAGAATTTCCAAAACGTTTCTCTTTCAAGATGTTCAATTCTTCTGAATTGTTTAATAATAAAAATATTAAATTTCAGTTTTCACCTCTACATCTTTAACAAATCATGAGAGAGAATTCTTTTTCTAATGCTCAGAGAAGTCCCTAAGTAGTATAGTATGATGTTGATTGGCATTTTTTCTGCATCCTATATATACGTTATTCGTTAAAGACTTGATTGATTTAAAAGAAGTTTGATATTTCTTTTTCTGTTATTTATTATATGAAAAATGAAATACGATTTATTTTTGTTATTATTTATAATGTTCATTTTTATTTATAGTTATTTTGTTACTTTTCGATGTTAAAAAAATAAATTGTTATTACACGATAAAAACTTAATTATTTTTAATATTCGAACACTCATATAAGATTCGTGTATCCGTTTAAGTTGAAATATCCAAATTTATACGGTTACGAATTTACACGGGTACTCGAAATTATACGGGTATTGGAACTTGTACGGGTACCCGACTTTATACGGGTACTCGACTTTATACGGGTACCCGAACCTTACACGGGTACACGACTTTATACGGGTACCCGACTTTATACGGGTACCCGTGTCTGATCCCAACCTTATTTTTATACGGGTACCTGAGATCATATGATTACCCGAGCACGATACGGGTACCCGGGTATTTTATTCGGGTACCCGGGTAGCTGAAACACACGGGTACGTCATCCCTACTAATTAGACCCGATTCGGTGGACATGCGGCCTAAGAGTGCAACTATTAAAAGAAGCCGCGAAAAAATATGGAAGCAACAAAGTATGGTCGAGCGGAGGTAATATCTTGGCAAAAATTGGTGAAACTATTCGGCGAATAAAATCTCTGAATGATTTAAAGTAATAGTGTAGTGTTATTAATTGTATTACGAGCTTGACTAGACCCTACCTTGCCTGACTCTCTACTTGGTCGACGCATTGAAAAAATTATAAAAACTTAAATTTATGAAATTATCGATTTAGGAGTTTGCTTGCTCGGACTTGTATTTAGTATTTAATTACATTATTTATGTATTTTTACATTATTTAGATTGCTGTTACGGGAGAATATTATTATGAATCACCGTTTAAAATTATCCCAGCTTAATATACGTTCTTTGGTGTCAAAAATTAACGACCTTAAACTATATTTATTTCATACGCGTTTAGATATTCTTGCACTGAGCGAAACATGGCTAACTAAGGACGTAGATAATAGTATAATTCACATTCCGGGTTATTTTTTAGTACGCACAGATCGTGCTGGCCGGGGAGGTGGTGTATGTATACAGGATGTTTCAGTGAAGATGCACCAAACTCGGTATGTCGGTAGATATCGTGAAACGAAATAAAAGTTCTCTCTAACTTTTTTTTTTAATGAATAAGTTTTGAGAAAATCGAAGGGAAAGGAGAATCGTATATTTTTAAAACGTACAGTAGATGAAAACGGTCGGAATTCTTAACCTGCCTTAACGTACGCTTTATTGTTTTATTACCCCATAAACTATCGCGTCTCAGATGCTATGATGAAACACATTTAGTCCGTTCTGGTTCGCGTTGTAGTGAAGAGTAGGTTATTAATCGGTGTACTTTATACTTTTCATTTTTTTAAGTTTATTAGTGTATGTTTGTGTATGAGTTGGTGCGTTTGTGATGGGCGATTTTACGTTTCAAGAGTACGCGGATATGCATTTGTTATACGGGGAATGTCGGGGAAACGCGCGATTGGCATCACATCTGTACGCGGAACTGTTTCCTAATCGTGAACGACATTCGCATTATCAAACGTTTGTCAAGGTAGCTCAGCGACTACGCGACACAGGCTCTTTTTTACCTGAACAAGGAGTAAGGAACAAATTTGATGTAATTACGGTTTGCATAAATGTTAGTGCGACGAAAACGCACGCTAAATGCACATTCTTTCAAAGTTTTCACCTTTAACACGACTTGCGGTCAAGGGCAAACTTAAAAGCCTCTCATAATTTTTTTCGTTTACGATAGATATTTATTGTCTTCTTGCAACCGCGTGCCATTCGTAAAACAATTTAAAGTAGATATACTGTGGGGGTTCTAAGCCAATTCTCCATAAGATTTAACATGGGACTCGAATCTTGCAATTTTTGCGCTGATCACGGTCAGGGGGGGTGAGGTGAGAAGGGGGAGAGCGGTCGCGCGCAAGCGGCAGGAGAAGCGAGACGTTGGCAAGCCTGAGCGAGAGGGGGAGACGCGGCAGTAGATATCTGGGGGGCGTTCAAGTTTTACACCGAAAGTTACCGGACGTTGTGTTTGTCGTTCACACATCAACGCCGACTATTTTGTCAAGCGTTCATATTTAATGCCAGACGTCGTCGGACAGAGCAACTTTTTACCTATCTTTAATAGATGGGTAAAAATTGTCCCACATGCGCAAAAGTATGTTTTGTGTTATTGCACGTGTTGTTGTCTGTTGTGCTAACCTACGTATCCGTTAAAAAACAACGCCACAAAACAAATAGCAATATTGAATATAATGGAAAATAATAGATTGCTATCTCTATTTGATGCAAGCTCTGGCCAGACATACAATGTGCTTATATCTGTCCATGATTATAATAAAGCCATTGCAGGTACTTAAAGAGATTAATTATCTTAATACAAAGGACATACTTAAGTGAATATTTTTTTAGATGAATATTACGCAGCAGTACTGCTTCAGAGTGCTATACAGTCAGAGGTTGCTAAGACAGTACAATCAAACGCTAATGAAGCTGTCAGTAAACTGCAATCAAATAATGTAGAAGCTTCCAACACAATAGCCTCCAGTCCAGATAGTGAAGATGCAGAAACTTTTAGTCGGACACAACTAAGTCCTGTGTCTGTTACAAATGCTAAAGGTAGGCATGCCAAGTACACTATTCAAAATTGTCTAAGGCAGTGGTTCTTAACCTTGTAGTAGACGCAGCCCCTTTAAAATCCTAAAATACTTTCGCGGCCCCTACCTCCCTCCATTTAAGTAACAATAGACATTAATATTTATTTTAAAATAGTGGTTTTATTTACTTAAGAAATTTTCAAGAAAAAGTATTTTAATTTTAAAAAACTTCAATGCTAAAGAATTCTAAAAAAAATTTGCGGCCTCCCTAACAACCTTTCGAGGCCTCCCAGTTAAGAATCTCTTGTTTAAGAGACAACATTAAATTTACTTGTGTATTCAATTTTATTGGAGATCCGAACTGATATACAGGCTGTTTCAAATTCGACCCTCACCATTGGGATCTCGCTTATTTGAAGAGATAGACGGTAGGTTTAAATTTGGCAAAGTTGCAAAATTTTATGAGCATTAATAATACGCAGAGAAATAACTTCTATGTTAACTCTTATTCGAAATAATTGTAAAAAATCAAAAATTGTCATTTTCTTATTTTTCCTCTATCTTCTTTATTTGAAGAGGTATCAAAAAAATAAAAGTACTTTCTCAAGACACTTTTGAATTCTCTACACACTGATGAATACCATTTTGCTATAACACGTTTCGTCAAATTGATATCATCATCAAGTTCATTTTTTCTTATGGGCGCTATATTGAAATTTGGTCGCAAAATAATCTACTCTTCCTGCTGATTACGCCAATATAGCACATGTTGTCAAAATTCTTTAAAATAAGGTCAAAATTAAAATTTATTTTTTTGAGACAAGAAAATTGGCAATTAATGGAAGCCTGGGTTTGGATTCAAATCAAAAACAGTATAATCTGTCATATTAATACATACTTGTTGCTAAATATTAACATTATAACAATAGCATAATATTTAGAATTGAAGAAAAACGTGATGTTACGTGCCTTGTATTCGTGCCACACACGAAAACAGCAAGTGAATTTTATTTTGAACATTCGAAGAGCTGCAATAAGTTTAAGCAAACTAATGCAATTATGTACAAATTAAAGTGGAAATTGGTTTGAACATTTAATATAAATATCTTATTTTGAGAGCCTCTATTTATTTATGTCATTATTATTTCTTCAATTTAGTTCTACATTTTTGTTACTGTAAAGAGTAGGTACGTATTCTAGTAAATGATTCCTGCTCTTCAATATTTTTGTCTAATTGTAAAAGTATTATTCTAAGCTGTTTGTTCTCCGAGTAGGTTCGAAAGTACCTACAGTTCACTTGCTGTTTTTGCTTTTTGTTATAGGAATAAAACACACGTAACACACATATTCTGTTTCTCTTATCTTATTGCTGTGCCGGTAATATTTATTAAACTAGTGCCTACATCAAAGAAACTGCTTTTAATTTGACTCCAAAGTTATCTTCTGTTAACCACAAAATTACCTTCTGTTAGCTACAACAATTCCTATATTATATCAAATATTCTTAATTCTGACATTATTTTAAATAATTTTGATAACATGTACTATATTGCCGTAATCTGTAGGAAGAGTAGATTCTTTTGGGAACAAATTTCATTATGGCGCCCATAAGAAAAATGAACTTGATGATGATACCAATTTGACGAAACGTGTTACAGTAAAATGGTATTCATCAGTATGTAGAGAATTCAAAAGTGTCTTAAGAAAGTACTTTTATTTTTTTGATATCTCTTGAAATAAAGAAGATAGAGGAAAAATAAGAAAATGACAATTTTTCATTTTTTTCAATTATTTCGAATAAGAGTTAACATAGAAATTATTTCTCTGCGGATTATTAATGCTCATAAAATTTAGCAACTTTGCCAAATTTAAACCTACCGTCTATCTCTTCAAATAAGCGAGATCCCAATGGTGAGGGTCGAATTTGAAACAGCCTGTATATATCTAGTTGAAAAATATTATTACCATTACGCAAGGGATGTATTAAAAGGACAAGTTATATTTTACTAATGTAATTTTCTTTTAATACCTTCATGATATATGGTTGTCCCTTAAGACAGTTTTGAGTAGTGTATATTCAACAAACATTAATTTAATAAAATGATTCATTTGTTAGATATAGGAGCCTCGAACCACAAAGTTGATGTATCATTTCATTGGGCACGAAATGAAATTCTACTATTAATAGATTTATATAAAATTCACAGCAGTAAATTTCAATCTTCAGCAATAAGAAGTGAAACAGTGTGGCAAACTATTGCAGACAAAATGCCTACACCTACTGCAGCACAAGCGCAAAACAAGTGGAAGTATCTGAAAAGCAAATATATTAAGAGGAAAGAAAATATGGGTGCAAAAGGTACAGGAGAAGCCCCAAAAGAGTTTGAATACTTTGAGGAGATTAACGAGATTTTGGGTTCTAAACCAAATATAACTCCCTTAAAAACAGCATCATCATTAACATTTATTACAAAGAAAGACAAAGTTGACACATTTAACCCTTCGTTAGGCGCGTGGATTACAATTGTAATCCAAACATTTTTCTCGCACAATGTATTTAAGACCAATTTAGTTAAGGGTGCGCCACTTACAGTAGCTGCAGTTTATACTATATTTTACAGATTCCAATCATTCAGTGCACCCTCAAGTGCTTCTATGAGAAGTACGTGCTTTCTTTTCTCGGGTGGACTACGATTGTAGTCCACGCGCCTAACGACGGCAGTTTTATTTTAGCGTTGTTTGTGTGAAAAAAAATAGTTATATCAGGATTTTAGGTAAGGAAAATTTAAATAATAGTATATATTTTGTAGCATAGATTTATTATTCTAAGTTTTCGAATTTTTTAGTCAAAATTGCAATGTCTGAACCAAAAAGGAGGCGAACGGAAACGGAAGAAGAAAGGCGGCGAACTGAAACAAGTAGGGATCCGGACGTGTGGTTAAAGTGGTTCAAGGAAATCTCTAGTGACGAGGAAAATTCTACAGAGGAAGGTGATGACACATCTGAAGAGGATATTGTACAGAAAAGCGATCACAATAGTGAGTCAGAAGAAGTGCATCTGAACAATCTGAGAGAGAAGATTTAGAAAATTTAGAACACAGTACTGTAAATTATTACGTGGGGAAAAATAATATTACCAGATGGAGAAAAAGTCATCCTAGCGTGCAAGTGCGAACCCGTGTACACAATATCATTACCCACTTACCTGGTGCAAAAGGCATTGCTCGGGGAGCGAAAACTGAAATAGACTGCCTAAACTTATTTGTGGATGACAGAATCATTCAAATAATTTGCACTTGCACAAATATTTACATTAGAACAATTCAAGCAAATCTCGAAAGAGATAGAGATGTAAGGCTGACGGATGAAACGGAAATTAGAGCATTCATTGGTCTTCTCTTTTTGATTGGTGTGTTGCGGAGTTCCAGAAAACTACAAAAGAATTATGGGAGGTAACGGTATAGAATGCTGTTATTTGGCTATGAGTGAAAAGAGGTTCCGATTTATTTTGAGATGTATTCGATTTGATGATGTACGCGACAGATATCAAAGACAAGAAATTGACAAAATAGCACATACCAGGGAATATTTTCTGTTCAATTTCCAAAAAAATTTTATTGCTAGCGAGTTTTTGACTATTGACGAACAGCTTTTGGCTTTTCGTGGACGGTGCTCATTTCGTCAGTACATACCTAGTAAACCAACTAGGTATGGAATTAAAATGTTTGCTCTGGTGGACTCCAAAACATTTTAAACATTCAATCTGGAACCATACGTTGGTACACAAGCGGATGGCCCATACAAAATGAGCAATTCTCCGGAAGATGTCGTGCTAAGACTGGTAGAATCTGTGGCAAACACCAATCGAAACATTACTGGGGATAATTGGTTTTCAAGTGTACCCTTGGTACAAAAACTACTCACTCAAAAAAAACTTACTTATGTAGGAACTATAAGAAAAAATAAAGCAGATATTCCCAAAGAATTTCTACCTAATAAAAATAAAGCACAATACTCGTCTTTATTTGGCTTTCAAGAGAATTGTACATTGGTCTCGTATTGTCCTAAAAAGAATAAATCTATCATACTTATTTCTAGCATGCATCATGATGCTGCAATTGATGCTGAAACAGGCGCAGCAAAAAAACCAGAAATTATAACATTCTACAAAAATATGCTAGATCAGTTATGCCAAAATTATAATGTAGCAAGAAACACGCGCCGATGGCCTATGGTAATCTTTTATGATTTGCTCAATATCTCTGCTATAAACGCCTTTTGTTTATTCAAAACCTCACCCCCCTGACCACGATCCGCGCAAAATTGCAAGATTCGAGTCCCATATTAAATCTTATGGAGAATTGGCTTAGAACCCCCACAGTATATCTACTATTTAAATCGCTCGTTTTGTTTCACGGCGGCAGAAATTTAAATCGCTACGGTATTTATAAAAACATCGAGTCCAAATTATGCAAATTTCAAGTTGCTCCGATTAAAAAATTTTATTAAGGTATTTTGTTTGAAATAATGTCAGAAACGTTTCTCTCAAGTTTGGTGCATCTTCAATGAAACACCCTGTATACATAAAAAATATTTTTAAATACGCAATTGACGTTAACAATAATATTGAACAGGTGTGGCTTAGTATAAAACTGAATAATTTATCCCTTGCAGTAGGGGTGGTATATAGACCTCCTTTGTTTCCATATAAAACCTTTACTGATGAGCTTGAACAAAGTTGTTCTCTATGTTTGTCACTTTTTGATAAAAGTTTTTTTCGAAGATATAAACATTGATATGCTTAAACCTTTTAAACCAATTCGGAAACTTTAATTGATGTTATATGTGTATCGGATGGTGATAGTGTAAGTAAAGCTGGTATTGGCAATGTACATTTATCTGATCACGAGCTAGTTTACTGTGATCTCTTAATAAAGATACCTAAAATTATTCCCACCCTGCGGACTTACAGATATTTCTAGAATCTTGATCAAGAAAAATTTTACAATGACTTATTATTTATACCACTGGATTGCATTTTTCTTTATGGCAAACATTAATAATAAAATAACGTTTCTTAATTCTCATTTGCTTTATTTATTTAATTTCCATGCTCCTATACGTGAAGTCCGGATAACAAGAAAAGAGTTCCCTGGATCACAGACACCATCAAATTGATGATGTCTCTTCGCGATAAAGCCAAATCCACTTTTATTAAATATCGTACTTTGGCTAAGTGGGAATATTATAAATCATTGCGAAATCTTACTAATCAAGCAATAATTAGAGAGAAAAGAGCGTATTTTAACTACATTACTAAAAGCCGCGATTCTAAAGTGATGTGGAAGGAACTGAATTTTTTTAAGTATTTTAAAATCCAGAACGAGCAATCCAGATAGATTGCAAATGTTCGGACACATGTTCATTAGAAGTTTTTTGTTTGAATTACTCATAGGAATCAACCGGTGAAGTTTTTCCTCGACGTCATAGATCACCCAGTGTAGTATGCAGCTGGCTCGTCGTCCCATTTTGAAAATGGTGTGCTAGCTTTCTCTATGGTAACGAAGCAGCGGCACGCCTTAGGAAATTGGAAATTATTTCGATGCTATTAATCCACTAGAAAATGTTTCTTAATTATAGTAAATTAAATAATAACTCTGCTATATTTGCTTTAGAATTTATTACATACACAGATAACTATATTCTGTGTAATTAAAAAGTGACAAAGAAAATTAAAGACTTTAAGAATTTTAAATGTTCAAGCATGGTTTAAATTATGTTTAATAAAAAAGATGTCTAATGTTAATATTAAAAATAAACAGTAAACTATAATAAAGTACAGCGTCGAAACGAAAGTAACTACTTAAGAAAAAATTTGTAACAATTTATGGGACTCTTGTAAATTCAATTTAAAAATCGTCAGATTCGTTGTACGTTGGTATCTCCTTCAGAATAAATCTATTATTTTGAAGAAGTTCTCAACGTACAGTAGAACATCGACTTTTAAACTGAATTTACAACTGCCTGATAATATAAGGGATAATTGCAATTTTTATAATATAAAATAGTTACTTAAACCAAGAATACAATTCCATAAAACCAATTTAAATTAAACAGTTCTTATGTTATGTAGATAATTATTATAGATGGCTTATATTTACATGTTTTCTATTTTTTCTTTTTTGTGAAAGCAAATCTCGATTAATAAATTTTAATGATGCAAATATTCTAAACCTAGTAAATAAATTTAATAAATATTCCTTTGGAAAATGTTCACATGGATGCGTTAATGGTATATGCTTTAAATTTTCCTTTATATAAAAACCAACTCTTGCCTTTGTGCACGCCACATTAAATATTTCAACAAATTTATTTTCCATATTGCTGATATAATTATAAAAAATGTTGTCTGGCATTTTTAAATTTCCATATAAGCTTTCCACATTTTGATAATTTTTAAAGTGACAAAACAAAAATGCGGTATCTATATTTTTCTGGCTTCTGGAGAATGCAATACATTTTTCACAAGAATGTTTCATAAGACATTTGTGCTTTACACAGGGTGTTAATAAAAAAACTGTACACCGCTTGGCAGGTGATAGTAGAGGTCAAAACAAGAAAAAAATTCTAATAAACCCATATCCAATTCTCAATACAGGCTGTCCACGCCATGTGTTCACTCTTCTAGAATTTTTATTTTTTACACAAAATTCGAGAGCGATAAATTAAATAAAAAGTTGAATTTCCCGACATACGACTGCCCACCGTAGAACTTCCGGTTTCGCTGGAAGTGATATCAACTTTCTTATTTTAAATGAAACACCCTGTATATTTTTACATATTTGGAATCTACAGATCATTGTGAGTCCGAATATGTATCACTTGGTAATTTTGGTTTCCATGACAACGAACAATTTTTATTTTGTTTTTCACAATGCAAAGCTGTGTATGGTGTATTTTCGTTCTAATGCGACCAAGTAATTCGAGAAAGCAACTTCTTTGGTTGCACTTTGGTTTATTAACATTTTTACAGCATGTGAAATTTTCATTAGGTCGTAAATTATTTTTTTTTAAACGGTCCCTTCTCATGGAATTGTGTACAAGATCATTTCTCATGTCTCCCAGCGAATCCCAATAAAAACGTTTTCCTGGTAACTGATTGTATCCCGTCAAAATCAAAATAGCTAAGTAGCATTTCATTTCTTCCACAGAAATTTTTGGATCAGCACAATTTTTGAAAAGAGCATAACGCTGTGATTCTTCGATTAAAAATTTGATCACATCATTGCCAAAAAACAACTCGAACAGTTCAACACATGAGAGTCCTTTGAATGATGTATAATTTGGCGGAACAAATGGACGACTAACATTTTGGATGTCCCCATTGATCCACTCCCACTTACGAGACTTTAGTGGTAAAGATACTTGTGGTCTATCTTGTGAAGATGAAGGTCCTGGTGATGGCTGACTCCCTTGCTTCACCTAATAAATCATCAACATTACCCATTCTTTCATCATTTGTCAAGCAGATTTCAGCTGGAGCACGAAGCTGCGCCCCACTTAGATTATCGACCACCCCACCATCGTCCTCATCTCCAGAGGCTTCATCGGTGAGAATATTTGCCTCAGGCGGCTCAATATATATTTCTTCCACATTTTCCTCATCATATGCCATCTCCAATGCTTCTTGCAGTGTAAACCCCCGCCTATAAAAAAATCCCATTTTTTGCCTGTAATGTTTATTTTGGCAGTACAAACGCCTAGCGTTACTTTTATGTAACGCAGGTGATTGCAAGAAATTTAGATAGGTAGCATAAATACAATTGTATTTCTAAAGTGAGGTTGTCATAGTTGAGTACTTTACGAATGATATTTGACCGGTTGCACTATAATATCAAAACCAACTTAAAAACTGTACTTACGCAAAGTTGATATCCATCCCTAATACCGTGTAAATAATGCACCTTCAAAAACTCTCCGTATTCTAAATAATTTAAACAAAACATTTTTTTTAAAATCCTCTGAAATTGAATAGGTGTTGGATTATTAGCATTTCCACTCTGTTGTCTCACAGTTCCGAAAAAGTTTTCTAAATCGTCTTGGTTTAAACGGCGTGTAAAAAGTATTGGTTTACCAAGATGTTCCCATAATTGCAGTGTAGATGAGATTGTCAACTGCCAACACCACAATGACTTAATTTTTGTTGTTATATTTTTACCAGTTTTATCAACAACAGACATACTTTTGAAGAATTGCAACATTTGCTCTAAAAATTTTACTTGAAACTCTTCTCCCTTAAATGGTCTCTTGTAAATCTTCTTGGCCTGTAGATGAGACGAATTTAAAATATCAAACAACTTATTAATTTTTTCTATAAAATCAATTGTCCCTCTTGAATTTGCTGGAAGGCTTCCAAATGATAAATATGTTGTTAAACTAGCTGCTACAGTAGAACTTAAAATTTGTGTGGCAAGTTTTACTTTCATTTTTCGAAAGTTATTTGGATATAGGTGACTATCTGTTAGTTTAGGTGCCAGTCGAAGGGACAATGTTTTATCGCTATTGTAAAATATTTCAATGTGCTTTTTATCTATAATATAATTATTGTATTTAAAATGATGTTTGAATAGATTATTTCTCGTAGCCTTAATTAAATGAGGTGTGTTAAAAATATAAAATACTTTTTCCTCATTTATAATAAAATAAGGTTTTTCAGGAGTCACATTCATATCTCTCGCAAATTTATAAAAGTTTGATCCAATATCTGATACAATAGCCTTAACATTGCAACCTCTTTCACGCAATTTGCAGATACAGTCAGTTATCAGTGTTTGTAATTCCCCTCCACTACAGCTTCGTGATACAAAAGTGTATCCCACTTGTTGCTTCCATTTTTGACGAATCCCTCTTATCATCAACACTAAGGTAAACTGAGCAGGTTCATGTGTTTTCATGCCGTTCACTTGGTGAAATCCAATTATTTGATCTTTCTTCAAATTATAAAATAAATTAGTTTTTAGTGAAATTTCATCAATACATAAAATACACTGTCGTGCTTCCTCTGTGAGGCACTTCAATTTTGATTCTATCATATTTAGAATAAAATGATTGCATCCTGGTTGAACACACCAGTTGGTAGTTACTTTTTCTAAAGTACGTTTATTTGGCAAGAAAAATATTTTTTGTAAGTATTTATACACTTTTGGCCCTAACAAATAGATATGCAGAGCTATTTGTTCGAGTTCATTCGAATATCTTCTGCCATTTGGAGACTTTCCAATTGAATTTATTTGTAATTTTATAATCGTCGCTAATTCTTTGGAAAAGTATTTTGTACAAAGTTGTTCTAACAAATCAATTTCTTCTTTTTCAGTAAAATTTGTTGTAGATGAAGATTTCAATAATCTCGCATACTTCTGTTTTTGTTGTTTTAGATTTGCTTTTAATTTTCGCTTCCTAGGAGAATTGTTTGATAAAATTGGAGTAGTTTGCAATCCCATGCTAATTTGTGAGGTACTGAGAAGTGGTTCAATATATTGAATACAGATGCCTGAAGAAAATATGAAATAAATACTGTTAAATAATTAATTATACCTATATTATTTATGTACTACATGCTGTTTTGTAGTTTATTAATTAAACTTGAGAAACGAGAAGTCTTTTCACTACAAAATCTTTAATTATTTCTTTCTAAATCTGTTTCGCCTATTCGGCATCTTCAGTAGAACATTTTTCTGCTAACAAATTGTTTATTCATTTATTTACATTTTCAGTCATTTACCGAAATATTTTACACACATTATTTAAAAACCAGAATATAGAAGATTAAACGTTAAATATTTATTAAATGTTTTACTGAAGATGTCGAATAGGCGAGACCGATTTAGAAAGAAATAATTAAAGATTTTGTACTGAAAAGACTTCTCATTTCTCAAATTTAATATACCTATGTTTAGGATAAGTGTTTATATACATATAATATTCTAAAATATTCTCACTTGGTCCAGCTATATTGGATAAATCAATTTTAACTCCGGCAAGTTTAATAATTTCACCTACTTCCTTTCTTCTTTCTATCAATAATCATAAAATTAAAAAAATTCAAATATATCTATCAGAATCGGATAGTATCATGACATCAAAAAGAACGAGTTATAGCTACATTTGATATTACTAAAATGTAATTTAATAGCATTAATAACCTTGTGATAATTCAGCTTTAGAATTTGGTAACAGCAAAGTGGGTATGGCATGTGTGTGTAATCTATTCTGCAGGTTATTCAGGAACATTTTTGTTTCAAAATGCTTTGCACAGACTTTCATATAATATAGTTTTTGATGTTCTATTTTCAATAAGTCTATCCTGTTTATATTTAATATCCATGCCTTACATCTAGAAGAGGCTTTTTATTAAAAAAAAAATTACAATATATAATAGAACTACCACCTTTCAGAATCTTTTGGAAAACTAAATAAGGAACTGGTTTTTGTTTTAGTATTCGTCTTGCAGTTTGCTATTGCACACCATGTTCCTCCACCTCGCCCCATAATTTAAGTTATGCTGAATTATATTCAATTGTACCTCAAAACCGGTAAAAATGTTAGATTGAAAAATCTAACGTCAGATTAACGTCAGCAGCACACTGTGAGGTGATCTGATATGAAATAGAAGGCTACGTAACGGGGTTGCTAGTGGAGATAACAACAGAATTGTACATAAGATTTCTGACTGTAATCATATCATAATATTTAATCAATTTTTTAATAAAATATATTAATTTATTCGGAGTCCCTAATGTTCTATTTATAAGAACATGACATGGCGCAGTCATCTGAGTAAAATTAAATATATAAAGATGTCTTAACTGATTATGTCAAGACGTTCCACAAGAATATCGAAAAAGGAATTGCCATTACAAAAAACTGATCCTGAGGAAGCAGAAAAAGATTTATATTCAACTGAAATTACTGACGATATGGAATCTTCAATGAAACCTCCGTGTATGTTGACGTTTGAAGGAAATCTCAAAGAAAATTGGCGAAAATGGAAGCAACGTTTTGAATTATATTTAAAAGCAACAGGACTCGACTCTAAATCTGAAGAAAGACAAGTTGCAGTTCTCCTTCATGTCATAGGGGAAGAAGCTCTGGACAAATTTAACACATTTGCTCTAGAAGAAGAAAAGAAAATATTATCAAAAGTAATGAACGCTTTTGAAAAATTTTGTACGCCAAAAGCAAATGAAAGTGTTGACAGACATATATTTTTCACAAGAGTGCAACAATCAAATGAAAGTTTTTCATCTTTTGTAACTGATTTGAAGAAACTCAGCAGCGTATGTGGTTTTGGCGAATTGAAAGACAGCTTAATTAAAGATAGAATTATTTGTGGAATATGTGATCAGGAACTGAAGAGTCGTTTACTACGTGAAGACAATATTAACCTGGAGAAATGTATAAATATCTGTAAGGCTGCAGAACTGTCACAATCACAATTGAAAGCCCTGGATTTGGATACAAAAATAAATGCAGTTAAAATAGATAAAGTGCAGAAAAAGCAAGTAAATACAAGAAAGAAACAATATAGAACAAATCAAGAAATGGAAGTCGCTGGAAACAGATACACACATCAGTCATCGAAGCAGTCATCGGAACAGTCTTCCCAGCAGAGAAAGCGTGGTCCATGTCAACGATGTAACAGGTTTCATCCGATTCGTCAATGTCCAGCTTTTGGTAAAAAGTGTTCAAATTGCAATAAAGTGAATCATTTTGCGGTAGCTTGTAAATATAAAAATGTCAATGCTGTCAAAGATCAAAATGTCACTTCTGTATCTAATCAGTCAGATTTATTGTATATTGGATCAATATTTGAAAATGATCAGGAAACTGATATGTGTGAAATAGTTAAAATTAATGATAAACATAATGTAATTATAAAATTAGATACAGGAGCACATTGTAATGTTATATCTGTGCAGAATTTTAAAAAAATGTTTTCTGAAATGCCTAAACTTGAAAAGACACATATTAGATTAAGTGCTTATGGTGGAAGCCAAATAACCGTTCTTGGAAAATGTTATTTAACATGTAAATTCAAGAATAGAGATAAATCACATCTAGAATTTATAGTAATTAAAGGAAATTCAAATGTTCCAACAGTAATTGGGATGCCTTCAATTAAAAAATTAAAATTAATTAAAAGAATAGAAACAATTATGGAGCACCCAATAGAAAATGAAATTATTAACAAATATAAGGATGTCTTTTCAGGAATAGGATGCATTAAAGATTTTGAATATGAAATAAAACTAAAAAATAATGCAGAAGGTACTATAATGCCTTGCAGAAAAGTTCCAATTTCAATGATTGAAAAATTAAAACATGAACTCAAAACAATGGAACAGAATGGAATAATTAGAAAAGTAAATACTCCAACAAAATGGGTAAATCAATTTGTAATTGTTAAGAAACTGGACGGAAGTTTAAGAATTTGTCTTGATCCAACTAATTTAAATAAAAATATTATGAGAGAACATTTTAAAATTCCAACTTTTGAAGAATTATGTTCTAGAATGCCAGATGCAAAAATATTTAGTACATTAGATGCTGATAAAGCGTTTTGGCAAATAAAATTAACTGAAAATAGTTCAGATTTAGTTACATTCAATACGCCCTTTGGTAGATATAAATTTCTACGTATGCCTTATGGTATTTCTTCGGCATCAGAAATTTTTCAAAGATGCTTTCAAGAAATATTTAATGATATAGAAGGGGTTCAAGTGTATATCGATGATTTATTTATATGGGGTAAAGACAAGAAACAACATGATGAGCGTTTAGAAAAAGTTTTGCAAAGAGCAAGAGAAAAAGGTATTACATTTAACTTTAAAAAATGTAAAATTGAAACTAATAAAGTTAAATATTTGGGTCACAATTTTTCAGAAAATGGAATTAGTCCTGACGAAAATAAAATAAAAGCAATTGTAGCAATGGAACGACCAAAAAGCAAAAAAGAAATGGAAACTTTCTTAGGTATGATAGCATATGTAAGTAAATTTTTACCAAATATTTCTCAGTCAACTATAAATTTGAGAAACTTAATAAAGAAGGATGTTCCATGGATATGGGATAGTAATGTAGAAAAATGTTTTCAAAAAGTAAAAGAAATTTTAACAAAAACTCCAGTTTTAAAGTATTTTGATGTAAACAAACCAGTTGTTTTATCAGTAGATGCTTCACAAGATGGTTTAGGTTCAGTTTTATTACAAGATAATTTACCTGTAGCTTATGCTAGCAGAGCTCTAACAGAAACAGAACGTAAATATGCTCAAATTGAAAAAGAAGCTTTAGCAATATGTTTTGCATGCAAAAGATTTAGTCAATATATTTTTGGTAAAACAGTAATTATTGAAAGTGACCATAAACCACTTGAATATATTTTTAAAAAACCATTATCTGATTGTCCTGTAAGATTATTAAAAATGAGACTCAAACTACAAGCATATGATATAATTGTCAAATACAGGCCTGGAAAAGAATTACTGTTAGCAGATGCATTATCAAGACATCATCTTTCAGATAATTCAGATAATTTTGATAATGAAATTGAGGCTCAAGTTTATTTATTAATGGAAACTTTTCCAATATCTATAAACAAAAAAGGAATTTTTCAAAAAGAAACAAAAAATGATGAAGAAATGCAAATAATTACAGATTTTATAAAAAAAGGTTGGCCTACAGAAAAGATTAAAGTACCTGATCTAATTAAACCTTATTTCACATATGCAGATGAATTAAATATAATCGATGATTTAATATTTAAAGGAACCAGATTAGTAGTACCAAGAAATTTAAGAAAAGAAATGCTTGAAAAAATTCATTATTCTCATCTTGGTGTGGAAAAGTGTAAAAATCGAGCACGAGAAGTTATATTTTGGCCACAGATGAATAAAAATATAGAGGACATTGTTCAAAATTGTGAATCATGTATTATGTATAAAAAAGCTAATGTAAAAGAAACTTTATTACCACATGATGTACCTGAAGGTCCTTGGGAAGTTTTAGGTCTAGATTTATTTTATTTTGCAAATAAAGAATGGCTTCTTGTAATAGATTACTTTTCAAAGTACGTGGAAGTAGCAAAATTGGAAAATACTTGTAGAAATACTATAATAGCTAAACTGAAATCTATGTTTGCTAGATTTGGTATTCCTAAAACAATATATTCCGACAATGGTACACACTTTGAAAACTCGAACATGAAGAACTTTTCAGAATCTTGGAATTTTATTCACGTGACATCTAGTCCAAATTACCCGAGATCCAATGGAATGGTAGAGAGACATATAGCTACAATAAAAACAATGTTTAAAAAAATTGAACATAGTAAAAAAGATCCTTGCTTAGCACTTCTCGAATATAGAAATACACCAATTTCAAATGAAATAAAATCTCCTAATGAAATAATGTTTGGAAGAAAAATACGTGGATTTTTACCTATTAATATTAATAAAAGAAATATATTAAAGAACTTTGAAATAAAGCAAAAGCTGCAAGAGAGACAAAATATACAAAAACACTTCTATGACAGAAATGCTCATAATTTAAAACCTCTGCAGTTAAATCAGAAAGTGTTTGTGAGAAAAGAAAAAATAAACCCTTGAACCTGGAACAATAAAAAAAATATGTAATAGACCTCGTTCATACGAAGTACAATTACCTGGTGGTAGAAAAATAGAAAGAAATAGAATTCACCTGTATCAGGCTCGGAAAGAAGACTTTAATAAAACAAGTGATGACACAAAGATACATGATGGTATAAAAGATAAAGATGAAGATATTAATAGAAGATCTACAACTGAAATCAATAATAAATCAGATCAACCATTAACAACTCGTTCTGGTAGAATTACTAAACAACCTGATTATTTGAAAGATTATGTATAGAATTATTAAACAAACTCATTACTTGAAATATTATAAAAAAATAAAATAAATAAATAAATAAAAATAAAAATAAATAAACATATTTATAATATTTTTATGAAAAGCTAGTTTTGTGTAATGTTAAGTTAGATGTTATGTAAAGTATTATATTAATTATACCTAGCTTTAAAAATTAATGAAAAGGAAGGATGTGAGGTGATCTGATATGAAATAGAAGGCTAGGTAACGGGGTTGCTAGTGGAGATAACAACAGAATTGTACATAAGATTTCTGACTGTAATCATACCATAATATTTAATCAATTTTTTAATAAAATATATTAATTTATTCGGAGTCCCTAATGTTCTATTTATAAGAACATGACACACACCATTCTACAAAGGCGACTTGTAAAAAATAATTAAAACGGCAAGTTTCGTATCTGGTATAAAGTTAATCTGTAATCTGTGGCGTAACGCTCACGCCAGGCTTTTTCATGCTGCTTATGGCCGACAAAGGGATTGGCGTGATGGACCAGTACTGTCTAAGGTACTAAATCAACACTCCGTACAGGTAACGCAATCCCATTCCTCTCGTGAGAGGATTGAGAAACAAAGATAACAAATACAATTGTCGCAAGTGCAATAAGGAAGACAACAGTTTTAGGGAATTCTGTTTACCGCAATGTCACTGGTTTCAATTTAAAAGTGTATTAGGTTATGTCTAGTTAAGTTATTTACCAATGAAAAAGTTGTTATTTTAAGAAGTGCAGAATGTTTCTTTTACGAAAAAGGCGGAATCATTAAATGTCATGCGATAAAAGTTTGGGATGCGACATTTAAACTCAATTTTCTTAACCACTGACAGTAACTTTGACAAACGTCACTACAAATAATATTTCCAACTGTTTTTTAGCCCTAGATGAGAGGAATGTGCGACAAGGATAGATATAAAAAATCACTAAATGCGCTACCTCTATACGAAGTATGTTGATTTAGTACCTTAGTACTGTCTGTCCAGTCCCGTCACTCCCGTCAGGTCAAGCCTGTCAGTAATCCCGCGAATGCAGCGAGCCCGATGTGAGGTTATGTAAATATATTATTTTTATGATGAAAAGAAATTACTTGCCTGATACTTTTGAAACCATCTCGTGAATGATTTGAACAACACATCCGGTCATATTATTTTAACAAATATGTTAACCACATACACGTACACAATTGGAATTTGCAGCTAAGCGTTCGCCACCTGGTGTCAACTAAACAAACCCTTGTATGCTACACAACAAATCGTGTTTTGGCGTCGATTCTGAGTGTGTGATGTATCAGGATTGTGTTATATGTGACATTCACATTAAATCAACTTGTGTATTTGTATTAGTACGCACTTATTACTAATAAGTAAAGGCAACCCGCTTACTTGATTTAAAAAAAATATATATTGAATTTTTTAAATAATTTTTTATTTATATATGGGTTGTGATACACGGTTGAAACGAGAAAAAAAAGCTATTTAATCGTACAAAAATTCAATATGGCGTCCATTTAAAATAAGAAAGTTGCTATCAATATCTTGACAGCCGCCATCTTGAATTTTATTTTGACTGTATTTTCAGCTGTATTTTATCAATCATAGTAACTTTTATATGAAACATTTTTTCATATTTTTATAATTGCGAAGTTATTGGACATTAAAGAAAATAGCGATTTTCAGTTTTTCTGCGATAATATCTGAACTAACCGGAATTTTCAAATTTTCTCAACGGAATCTGAATCAGCACATAAAACTGCAAAATATTACCCATTTAACATCTCTATCTTCACTAATAAGAAAGTTACCCATGGTAGCCTACTCAATCTGGGACACACTGTATACAGGCTGTCCACCGAGTGCCGCGGTCTTCTCTAGTGCCTATAGTATATAAGATAGAAAAATAATTCAAACGAGCTAAGGTGTAACTCAGTCAGCTCTACTTCATAAAATTATTTTTGGCTACACAGAGTGTTCAGTAACTGAGAGCCATACCAAAGTTATATCTTTTTAAATGGAACACCCAATATATTTTTACATATTTCGAAAATATGCATAACGAATAGGTAATGACAAAAAATTTAGGAAGTTATACTTAAGAGTTTGTAAGATATTGATGTTTAAGTGTAAAAAATTGCCATAATATGAGTGCCTATATCTTTGTTATTTATTTACATTTCGTCTTGAATTTTTGTAGGTACTCAATACAATATGTTTTCTACAGAAATTTCAAAACAGCTTCGGTCTATCAGTTATTATGTGTACAGGGTGTTGAGTTTTGCAAAAGATAATTTTTCTCAAAATTTTCAAATGGAACACCCAGTATATCTAGATTCTCGTGAAACACTGTTTTAATAAGCTTTCATAAAATGCTAAATGTATTTGTCTAAACTGAAGAAGTCATGACATAAATATTAATAATTATTATTATTTAGCCTTTCCGACCGGTTCTTCTGTTTTGATTTGCTGATAAATCAATGAATATGTTTTATTTTTCGTTCAAAGTAATTGAATATGTTCCTGTTGAAATAATTCCTATTTTTCTTTACTTTGAAAATATCTAAATAACATTAAAATAATAATTTTAAAAAATAAAATTTAAAATCACGTTGCCGTTTGCTAGAAAATAGGAAAACAGTTGCTATAAATTTTTAATTGACAGAACAATTATTCAGATTAGTAGATAACACTACTTTTACAGTTTTGTATTTTTTTATGATAACAAAATGCATTTTAATAATCAAGAGTTACGTGACAAGATATACCTACTAGGAAAAGGCAACCAAAACTGTCTTTTGGCATCAAGATTATATTCGCAGCATTATCCTATGAGAAGACACCCGGATTATGGAGTTTTTCAAAGATTGAAAAAAAGAATCGAAACGCTACGAAACATTAAATACAGTAAAAATGTTATTAAAATAACGTTATTTAAATATTTACAGTTATTTAAATATGTATTTTCAAAATAAAGAAAAATAAGAATTAGTTTAACAGGAACACTTTGAACAAAAAATAAAACATATTCATTGATTTATCAGCAAATCAAAACAGAAGAACCGGTCGGAATGGCTAAATAACGTCAATATTGAAAGAAAAGAAATTATTAATTTTTGTCTCACGACTTCTTCAGTTTAGACAAATACATTTGGCGTTTTATGAAATCCTATTAAAACAGTATTTCACGAGAGTCTAGATATACTGGGTGTTCCATTTGAAAATTTTGAGAAAAATTATCTTTTGCAAAACTCAACACCCTGTATACATAATAACAGATAGACCGAAGCAGTTTTGAAATTTCTGTAGAAAAGATATTGTATTGAGTACCTACAAAAATTCAAGACGAAATTTAAATAAATAACAAAGATATAAGCACTCATATTATGGCAATTTTTTACACATAAACATCAATATCTTACAAACTCTTAAGTAAAACTTCCTAAATTTTTGGTTGTTACCTATTCGTTATGCGTACTTTCGAAATATGTAAAAATATACTGGGTGTTCCATTTAAAAAAATATAACTTTGGTATGGCTCTCAGTTATTGAACACTCTGTATAGTCAAAAATAATTTTATGAAATAGAGCTGACTGAGTTACACCTTAGCTCGTTTGAATTTTTTTTGTATCTTATATACTATAGGCGCTAGAGAAGACCGCGGCACTCGGTGGACACCCTGTATATTTATATTGTAATCAGCTCTCCGCGGAACATCTAAATTTGTAAAACTACACAGGTGTTCCATTTAAAAAAATTCTCTCTCTATACACCACCATTTTCTGGAACATCCTGTATAGTTAAAAATAATTTTGAAATGTGCTGCGTGATGTCTAGTATAACTTTCTCAATCTCTTTTTCTTTACTTGTTATTCCTATAGGCTCCACAGAAGAAATACACATCGTTGGGCCACCCGGTACTTATCACCAAACTGACTTTTTCCCTCTATCTTTCCATATGGATATCGAAATTTCTCCATTGGTAACTCCGTCATATTCTCTCCAGTTTTCATCATGTTGTCTAATTCAACAAATTCTTTGGAAAATACTTTCGTGTTTGACACACAATAGCACACCAAAAAGAAGTTTTTCGCTAGAATTGTTGGCGTTGGTTGCCTGAAACTTCACCGTCCACGGGTTGTAAGGCCGTATAGACACTTTTATTTAAACTTTGGTGAAACAGTTAATTTGAAAAATAGGTGTGAATAAAAATGCGTTAAATTTAAACTTAATTTAATCACTTAAACCAAATATTGCAACCTACACAGACTATACCGAGATGTTCGCGGTGTTAAACTTAAGTAAATCTCCGTATGAATATTTGTGTTTATCTTTGTGTGTAATTATTTGTTTCTGTGTTACTGTTTGTACTTGCACCTTTTGGACTATATTTTTGGACTATACTTTTGGACTATCTTTTTGGTCTCTATTTTTGGACTATCTTTTTGGACTGTTTAAAATCTCCTTGTGTAGAAGAATTTAAAACATTTCAATACGAAAATAATGAACTGTGAATTGTGGGGGTGAAAAAATGTGATTGGCTTTCAGTAATGATTAAGGTAGTGATTGGTTGTCCGAGTGGTGGTAATTTAGGGCGAGTTTGAGAACACGTGCACATTATGTTTCATAGAATTTTAGAATCACAAGAAACCGACTATTGGGAGTGATACACTTTCAGTGAATCTAGTTTAATCAACAAAGGATTTAGGCATTTTAAGAACGGATGAAAACATGACAGGAAGATACAGTAGATGTAGGGGCCATCCGTTCGTTGTAGCGCGATTAAGATTACCAGGTAATCTTAAAATTTTCTCCTGGCATAAGTAAATTACCAAATATTGCGTTATCATTAGTTTCATAAGCTTTAAAATTGCAAAATATATTGGTTTAATTCAGTTATACTTTTACTCTCATTTAAACAAAATGTGCAATTGTTATGAATTTTGAAAGATTTTCTAAATAAATAACCAGAAACATATGAAATTCTCTAAAGTCTATGCAATTCACTGATCCGAAATTTACGTTTACAGAAGCATCTTGTACATTTATTATTGATAGTGTTTGCTTTGGTGATGCATTAAATGAAATCACTTGATTTAACAAAGTATCATAGTCATTCTCACAATTTCCTTTATCACTTGTTCGCATGTAATTTAAAGAAAACATCTTTTTAAATATGTTTATAAAATGTTGTGCTGTAGGATTTGTGCTGTTTCCGCCATGACTTCTTACGGCACCAAAAAATTTTTCTAAACAATCCTGGTTAAGGCGCCTAGTACACAAGAAACAGAATCCGTCTTCTTTTAAATCTAGCCACAATTGTTTCAAGACGTTAATAGAAATACACCAACCTTTAAAACATTTAATTTGGTTTGTTATGTCCTTGTTAGTTTTGCTTTTCACTCTTATACTTGTTAAAAATTAAGCATATCTTCTAAAAATTGCATTTGATATTCCGTTCCCATGAAGGAAAGATTATACTTTTTGACCCCTGCTGTTCTTGAGGAATTGAAGAGATCAAAGAGATTATCAAAATTTTCCAAGAATGTTGCCGTACCTTCAGCATCACTTGGTAGAGCTTGTAATGCTACGTATGTTGAAATGCCAACAGCAATAGATTCACTTACCACCTGCGTGGCAAATTTAACTCGCATTTTTTCAAATGTTGTAGGAGATATATGACTGTTGGTCAGTTTTGGAGCAATTCTTTTGTTTTTATTAGAATCATAGAATGCTTTTATATGACCCCATTTAGCAGTATGATTATTATATTCGATGTTATGATTTAATAAATTATTTCTTACTGATTTGATCAGATGTGGTGGATCAAACATATAAAAAAATTTCGTGTCTCCTACAAAAAAGTATGGCTTCTCTTCTGTAATTTCTAATGACTTGACCAACTCCATGAAATTTGATCCTTGATCACTAATTAGCACTTTTGGTTTAGCAGAAGAAATGTTTTGGAGTCTTTCCACAACCTCTAAAATTATGTTTTTCAAAATAGCTCCTTTGCAAGTGGTATTTGTAAAAAAATATGCCATTGGTTGTTTCCATGGAGAATAGAGACCCCTAATCATCACCACCATTACGAATTGTGCAGGTAGAAACTTTTTACCATGTCCTTCATCATGAAACTCAACAATTGTGTCCCTGGATAAATTATAAAATAAACTAGCTTTTATGGACATTTCATCAATTGATATTGAACATATTCTCTGCAGATCATTCAAGTTGTTAATTTTTAATCTGAGAGCTTCAAACACAAAATCATTAAACGAAGTTGAAAATCTAGTGAATGGGTTATTCTCTGTAAACTTCTAACTGAAGGCAATGTAAAGGTTTTTTGTAAAAGCCTGTAAGCTTTCGGACTGGTGAAATACAGTTGCAGTGCAAATTGTTTAAATTCATTATCATATCGTTTCCCCTGAGGTTTCTGGTTGTCCAAATTAACTTGCGTTTTGACAAAGTTAGACATATTTTCTGGTAAAAATTTGTCACACAGTTCTTTAAATTCATGTACTGTTATGTTTTCTGATCTTGACTCCAATTTCCTTTTTTTTTTTTGGAAAATAATTGTCGCTGCTAAAATTTACATTTCCTTTTCAACTTTGCTTTCCTCGGTGTACAGCTACTAAATGATTGTGGAATTTGTGTTGCAATTGGGCTTGATAATGGGGCTCCACTATGTAAAAAAATGTCTAATTAAAATTACCTGCTAGCAAAGTATCAGGTGTCTCAATAAAAAACTTCTGTAGCATGCCATGGAAACAATTAATGCAATGTATAATAATTTTAATAAATGAACGTAATAATGTTATAGCTACCTAGAGAAGTTTTTAATTATTACACACTCGATATATTATGTTTCTGATGTATTCTCAACAGAGTAGGCTATGTTAGCATGACATAATCATAGGTTTTAAGCTTGTTATTAGGTATTATTACAACACTTTGTTCCAACTTACTTTTCACATTTTAATCATACCATTGCAGACTATTAGCATTTTCGATTGACCGCACTCAGAATATCTTCATCTCGTGTTATTACATGAGGTTAAAAGAAGATGCAAATACACTGAGTGCAACCGGTGCACTGAAAATTATCGCTTACCTCTGTAAATCACCCCTTGGGAACCTGAAGAAACTTATCCTTCCGTCATTCCTCGTTGCACAAGATTTAACGGCACACGAATATCCGCGTTTCCTCATTTTCAGAGGTGACTATATGAAGAACTGTTTAAAATTTATGTAATGTTTTGTATACGTTTTTTGAGGTTACAAACAGCCAAGAAAAACAAATTTAGCGCATTCCACAGGCGTTTACGAAAATTCACCCGGTTCATAACCACGATAGAAGTGCGAGAGAGAACATTAAGAGACTTAGTGCATGTAAGAGTGAGATAAATAGAGTACGATGTATAAAGAGGGTCAATTTTCGTAAATGCCTCATATGTGTAGCCAATGATTTGCCTTGCTTCTGGTAAACCTGCGCACTGGAAAATGGAACTCCCCCACCTACGTTACTGTCGCTTCTTGTTCACTTTAGTGTAAATATTCTTTGCTAAAACGTAAATATTTCCTTCGTGAAAACTCGGAATTGTTCGAGTCCCAAACCGTATACAGGATGATTTATAATGTCGGGGAAAAACTTCACCGGGTTATTTCTACGAGTAATTCAAATAAAAAGCTTCAAATAAAGTGTGCCCGAAAGTACTTTCTAACGGAAATGTAGCCTTTCAAAGTTTATAAACATGTAATGTCAATCAATCAAAGCAATAGCGGTAGGTTTATTTCTTATTTCATTTGTTATCTATGAAAACTAAAATTAGTACCTTAACATCGTCTTAAAGTTGTAAACATGCAATAAACTTTGAAGGGCTACACTTCCGTTAGAAAGCATTATCGGACACATGTTTATTTGAAGTTTTTATTTGAATTAGGAATGATAGGAATCATCCGGTGAAGTTTTTCCCCGACGTCATAAATCATACTGTATAAACCCTGTAATTTCTGAAAGTCAGAAGATCATAAAATAGTTGTCGTCAGAGCATGTGAGCTCTATTTTGATAAAGTGTTGTGACGAATCATGTAAGTTGAAATTTGTACAACTATCTTTGTATTTGTATATTTATGTTTAATATAATATTTACGCTATGCCCCTTGTTTTGATTAATACCTTAACATTTTTGGTGGAGGCGAACAGGTATGTTGAATAGTGTTCCAAATTGGCAAAGGGCAAATTACACTTCCAGTAAGAGTAATTTCATTTTAGCAATTTTGATAGGGGTAACATATTCAAAGAATTGAATTTTAATGGAGGCTAATACAATTACGTTGTTCCATGTTTCACCAAATTCAGAATACGAAGCTGGGTAACATGTTTCATCGTGTAGAACATTGCCAATATAATTTTTCGTAAAATGGCAGGACTAAACACAGATACACAAGGATTCTCTACGGTTTCCTTGTTTAATCCAGATGAATTTCAAAAATTCGCCGATTCGGGGTATTCATATTTTTAGTTGTTGCTAAGTGATCGACGCTTTTATTTCCGCTGAACCCGGACACCGACGAGCACACCCGAACCGCCGGACCGACGTCAAGCAGAGCAACGATCGGCAGCAACACCAGACGACCCGAAAAATGACGTCCCGTTACGAATTCTATAAAATGGTTGACAAAAATGTTTCAGAAAAGTGCTCGGTCAGGTCGATTTTTATTTTTAACCCATTATTAAAAGATGTATTTTTCAACCCCCCACCCTTCAACCCTTAAGCGCCAGCAACCCCAACTTTAAAAATTCAAACAGCATAGAACTCCTTGTGATACCTCATTTAATAGCATTTTTTATGCTGAATACAATAAAAAAGTTTTTCAAAATCGGTTGATAAATAACTGAGATATTGAACAAAAATGTATTGAAATGAAAGTGCCAATATTCGAGCAGGCTTTGATACGGCTCTAGCAATAAGTGGTAAAAACAATTGCAATTTCTTTGTAGTTAAATGTCAAATAAAATTTATTGACATTACATAGGGTGTTTAACGATTAGATAGCAAAAATGAAACTTACTGAAACCGAAAGAATCGAAATTTTAATGATGATTGGGTTTGTAGATAGAATTCGGACGCATGAAGAAGTTCGTATTTTGTTCAATGAAACTCACCCAAAGCGTCCTCCAATATCGCAATCAACTATAAGTCGAATTGAGAAAAAACTTCGCAATCTTGGACTTGTACGAGATAAACCTAAAGCCGGACGTCCAAAGGCTTTAGATGAAGACAGACAATTGGATGCCTTGTTAATGGTGCAGGAAAATCCACATTCAACCCTCGTGGGAATCGCTTCACATCTTAATACATCAAAAAATGCAGTTTACAAACTTCTTCATAAGAAAAAATTTCATCCCTTACACTTATACAAAGTGCACTTGGTACAAGAGCTAACCGATGATGATTTTGATCGACGAGCGCAGTTTTGCAAGACACATGTTTATTTGAAGTTTTTATTTGAATTAGGAATGATAGGAATCATCCGGTGAAGTTTTTCCCCGACGTCATAAATCATACTGTATAAACCCTGTAATTTCTGAAAGTCAGAAGATCATAAAATAGTTGTCGTCAGAGCATGTGAGCTCTATTTTGATAAAGTGTTGTGACGAATCATGTAAGTTGAAATTTGTACAACTATCTTTGTATTTGTATATTTATGTTTAATATAATATTTACGCTATGCCCCTTGTTTTGATTAATACCTTAACATTTTTGGTGGAGGCGAACAGGTATGTTGAATAGTGTTCCAAATTGGCAAAGGGCAAATTACACTTCCAGTAAGAGTAATTTCATTTTAGCAATTTTGATAGGGGTAACATATTCAAAGAATTGAATTTTAATGGAGGCTAATACAATTACGTTGTTCCATGTTTCACCAAATTCAGAATACGAAGCTGGGTAACATGTTTCATCGTGTAGAACATTGCCAATATAATTTTTCGTAAAATGGCAGGACTAAACACAGATACACAAGGATTCTCTACGGTTTCCTTGTTTAATCCAGATGAATTTCAAAAATTCGCCGATTCGGGGTATTCATATTTTTAGAATTCTATAAAAGATATTGGATCCATTATGTCATTTTTGTTAGGATTTTATGTTATTTTTAAGATTATTAAAACATTTTTTAGTATATTGATAAATATGTACACTATTTATTCCACTACGGGGTTGAAATAGTCCCTTTTCGCCGCGTGCTGGGATAATCTAGTGTTATTATTATCATTTCTTAATTATATTTAGAGAAAACGGGGATTAACGGCTTCAATAAAACTTCTGTATTATCGTCGATATTTCGTAATATTTTATTGCTACTTCAGGACCAACATTAAATTACTACAATTGGAAAAACTAATTACTCCTCTAAGATAATACAATATTATAGAGAATACTTACTATAATAATAATAAGATTAATACATTTTGAATTTTTAACTTAAAATTTTGATGTAATTATTTACAACAAAAATAGTGTATAAATAAATGAACTCTAGATGGCGTGACTTATTAGATTGAAATATATATTATTAAGATCGTCAGTGTCAGATCTGAAATTGACAGTTACATGATTATGTTTCTGAATGCATGACATTTCAAAAAATAATCTAGTTTTATAGAAAAATTCTTTTTCTAAAATTTTAATATTATCAAAATCAAAACGACGGTGGTTATCATCAATAGAATGAATGGAAAGAGCACAGGACCTTTTTCCAATTCTACAGTCACTTTTGTGTTGGGAAACTCTGTTCTTTAACCATTGACTGGTTTGGCCTATGTAACATTTATTACAAGAATCACAATTGATTGTATATACAACATTGGAGTTAAGTAAAAGAGGAGTTGGATTTTTTAAATTACTATACAGTGTTTCCCGAAAGTAACGGATAAATTTGTAACGAAGTGACCACTCCGTTACTATTTTTGTACATATTTAGTTAAGTTTTGTATATATTAATTAGCCTGTATTTTTAGGATGTGTTTGCGCAGAATTATAAAGCATAATTTAGGTGAGAGTTCTAATGGAGTGGGGCTGCCCCACCACGCCCAAGCCTTTATAAGCGCGCTCGGTGCACGCTTTAATCAGTCATTCGCCGGCTTATTGAGCCGACGATCGTGGCTCGCCGCGCTATCAAGCCACCAGACGTGGCTTGAAGATAATAACTCACCGGGCATTCCGAGCCACCGGTCGTGACTCAAATGCAGTCTCTCCAGGAGTGATTCATCCGTCGATGTTTTGACTCAAACGCGTTTAACAACCTGTACTACGTTCGCGTTACCTGCAACCGCTCCTCCTGTTCTTATCCTGATCCTAGAGTGGGTGTCTCACTCTCTCTTATCCGGTGCGAGTGTCTCGCATATCCTAGAATGGGTGTCTCACTCTCTCTCTTACCCGGTGCGGGTATCTCGCACATCCTGACCCTGAGTAGGCGTTTCACTTACCACTGATCCGATCCCTAGAGCGTGTACCGGAACGTATGCACAATGCGTTACCGTCCTGCGATTAGTGTCCATAAGACACACCGTTTCCGAAACTACCGTCCTGCGATTAGTGTCCGTAAGACACACTGTTTCCGAAACTACCGTCCTGCGATTAGTGCCCGTAAGACACAATTTGTAAAGACCTGTAAATATAGACTAAGTTTGTAAATAAAGTTGTTGCTAAGTGATCGACGCTTTTATTTCCGCTGAACCCGGACACCGACGAGCACACCCGAACCGCCGGACCGACGTCAAGCAGAGCAACGATCGGCAGCAACACCAGACGACCCGAAAAATGACGTCCCGTTACGAATTCTATAAAATGGTTGACAAAAATGTTTCAGAAAAGTGCTCGGTCAGGTCGATTTTTATTTTTAACCCATTATTAAAAGATGTATTTTTCAACCCCCCACCCTTCAACCCTTAAGCGCCAGCAACCCCAACTTTAAAAATTCAAACAGCATAGAACTCCTTGTGATACCTCATTTAATAGCATTTTTTATGCTGAATACAATAAAAAAGTTTTTCAAAATCGGTTGATAAATAACTGAGATATTGAACAAAATGTATTGAAATGAAAGTGCCAATATTCGAGCAGGCTTTGATACGGCTCTAGCAATAAGTGGTAAAAACAATTGCAATTTCTTTGTAGTTAAATGTCAAATAAAATTTATTGACATTACATAGGGTGTTTAACGATTAGATAGCAAAAATGAAACTTACTGAAACCGAAAGAATCGAAATTTTAATGATGATTGGGTTTGTAGATAGAATTCGGACGCATGAAGAAGTTCGTATTTTGTTCAATGAAACTCACCCAAAGCGTCCTCCAATATCGCAATCAACTATAAGTCGAATTGAGAAAAAACTTCGCAATCTTGGACTTGTACGAGATAAACCTAAAGCCGGACGTCCAAAGGCTTTAGATGAAGACAGACAATTGGATGCCTTGTTAATGGTGCAGGAAAATCCACATTCAACCCTCGTGGGAATCGCTTCACATCTTAATACATCAAAAAATGCAGTTTACAAACTTCTTCATAAGAAAAAATTTCATCCCTTACACTTATACAAAGTGCACTTGGTACAAGAGCTAACCGATGATGATTTTGATCGACGAGCGCAGTTTTGCAAGACAGTGATGGAACTCTCTAACGCAAATCCTGCATTCATTAGAAATATTCTCTTCTCTGATGAGGCAACATTTTGCTTAAACGGTACCGTCCATATGAAAAATTGCCGTTATTGGGTAGTTGAAAATCCACACTACACAAATACACAATATCCCCAGAAGGTCAATGTGTAGGCTGGGATAGTGGGTAATTAAATTGTTGGACCATACTTTTTTGTTGGAACGTTGGCTGGTGAACAGTGTCTGAACTTTCTCCAATTTGAATTAATTCCGGTTTTAGCGGTACTGTTTCCTAATGCAGAAGATCCTGATTTACCCGATCCCAGAATTTGGTTACAGCAAGATAGTGCACCTCCTCATTATGCACGTCCAGTACGGGAATATCTCGACCAAATATTTCCTAATCGATGGATTGGTAGATGGGGACCTATATTTAATAGGTCCCCGGCAAGATCTCCGGATTTAACCCCTTTGGACTATTTCCTCTGGAGTTATTTAAAATCTAAAATTTATTTGAATAGGCCTCTAAACATTGAGGAGTTAAAGCAGAGAATTCGACAGGAAATTCGCTCAATCACCCCTGAAGTGGTAAACAATATTCAAGAAGCGTTTGTCTCTAGATTAGGACATTGCCTCGCCGTTAATGGATAGCAATTTGAACATTTAATTTAATTTTAATATTGTTTTATTTTTCAATTTTTTTTAAGTTTTATGTTTCGTTTGAATACATTTTTGTTGAATATATCACACTGAGAAAAATGAAATAGTTAAGTCAACAACTTTTTGTGCGTTGACTTATATAAAATTTACTTGTTTCAACAGTGATATTCTTAACTAAACATCTTGGAAATTGTTGAAATAACACCAAAAAAATGTTAAACTAATACATTTGACTGAACGATGTAAATGTTTTGCCTTAAAATGAAAGTGTTTAATATGTTAAATCAAAACGTTCAAATTTCAAAATGATCGCAAAGTGTTGTTGCTTTTATGTGTCTGGTTTGATTTTTTATTTAACGGAATAAATGTTAAGTCAAGTAAAAGCGGCGGTTAATTCCCATATTAATAAGACGTCATACATTTAGTCATGTAGCATTAGAACGATATACGAATTTACGTGTTACGTTTGCAGAAATAAACAGTAAAGTGTTATTGAAATTTTTGCTATCGAGTTCCAGATGGCGCCTGCTAAAACTTCACCTATATTTACTGCCTGTCCCAGCATAACCTTGTTGTTCGACATTGTTTCTTAAATGAATAAAAGTCATTCATATTTTGAATGTGTCCGACTTTATAAAATTCGTTGAGAGGTTTGATCTGTTGTTCAGCTCCTCTTGCCACCTCATCAAAGGTTGAAGGGTTGCCTTACTTTGGCAGTATCGCAAAGAGGTGAACATTTAACTGATGTTTCCGGAAACGATAGTCTAGATTGAATTGACTTTACGCTTTTATTAACCGTACTGAAAAGTTACTTTTATATAAAAAATATAATTTTAATTCCCTAACAGCGTTCAGACAAATAAAATATTCAGCAATTTTAACAATCTAAAGTTCTTGTATCAATCTTCTTGTGCATTAAAGCAACAAAAAAGATGTCTTCATTGTATGCTTGCCTCAAACAAAATATTGAGTTGATTCAATCTAAAATATTTAACATTTTTTGACTGTTGGTTCAATGACCACGCGTGATTACTAATAGGTAAACGATAAATATTTTTAACTGAACTTGTTTTTGGTTGACTGAACTGTTTATTTTTTTCAGTGCAGTTATTTATCAACCGATTTTAAAGAATTTTTTTTGTTGTATTCAGCATAAAAAATGCTATTACATGAAGTATCACAAGTACTTTGCTATTTGAATTTTTTATGTTGGGGTTGCTGGCGCTTAGGGGTTGAAGGGTGGGGAGTTGAAAATTACATCTTTCAATAATGATTTAAAATTAAAAATCGACGTGTTCGAGCATTTTCTGGAACATTTTTCTCAACCATTTTATAGAATTTATCCGTTACTTTCGGGAAACACTGTATATTTGTCTAATGGTTTTAAGATAATAATAGGCTATTTTAATTGGAATGTTCTTAAATAATGAAGTTATTCTTGGATTAACTGATTTTATGAAAGGTAATTTTCTATATATTTATGGAATTTACAATTACATTATTATTTCTTTTTAGTGTAACTTTAAGATTTCTTTGATTAAAAATTAATTTTTTAACAAGATGCTGAGGATAGCCATTATTTACAAAAATGTCAATAAGTTTATGAAAATTTTTAGTTTTTACAGATTCATGACAAATTCTATCAACACGATTCTTCATGGCAATAATGGTATTTAATTTATGTTTTAAGCAATGGTTTGAATAAAAGTTAATAAATCTTCCTGAGAAAGTGGGCTTAGAAAAATATACAGGGTGTCCCAGCGAGACCTTTCATTAGAAGTTTATGGGGTTCTGGCCAAAATAGAAACTTGAACATTTAGAATTAGATACAAGTGATTGCGTTCTCTTCAGCTAAAATATTTTCAGATGTCTACTTTGTTATTTTAAATGGAACACCCTATTTATTTTTGCACTTTTAGATGGGAATCATAATTTTGAATCTTTTCTATTGAAACCATACCATGTCTGTCTATTACAGTTTTTGAGATAAAAATTATTTTCCGAGATCATGGCAGGTGGTTGACGTTTTCAAAATGGGCTGTAACTCTTATTTGAAACGAGATAGAAAATTGAAATCTAATTAAGTTTGTAGTTTAAAGATCTCTTTATCGTAGGTATTCTTTAAAATAAACATCTTTGTCTGAGAATAATTCTTAAATTTATACTTTTCATCAAGAGTTAAAAATGTAAAAAGATCGATTTTTTCAAATAGAATGCCAGATTTTTCGTTGCGTAATCAAATTGGTGATAAAATTTGGCACAAAGTGGTATTACATGTTCCTATACCTAAATCAAACCGTTTTAGAGTTAATTTTCGTTAAATATTCTGCAAGTTCTGCTAACAATTTTGTCGCATTTTCCGTGTATAAAAAATAAATTAAGAATTTCTTGATTTGTATAAACATTATTTTCGTTGCTTTTATTCATTTTGCAACTTGAAATGAAACTTACGGCCAAGATGGCAGGCTAAGATACACCGGCCAAGATGGCAGGTGGTGAAATTGTGGGAAAGCAAGGTCCGATAAAACCGTGTAAAAGGTGTAAAAACGTAGCGCAAAGCGGTTTAAAATGTGAAACATGTGGAGTAGTATCAGACAGATGATAAGCAAGAAAAGAAGAAAAAGGTTAACCAGGTTACAATTCCGACTTCTACAAACAAGTACGATGCAGTCAGTCACCAACCTGATACTCGTAAGAAAAACACGAAGCGCCCTATTGTAGGGATGAATACAAACTCAAACTGCAAGCCGTTCCCAAAATCGTCTTGCTCCATGTGTACCGTCTTAGCCCGGAAACTTCAGCCAAAGATGTCATAGCATTTCTCAAGCCGCAATTTCCAGAAGTTACTTGTGAAAAATTAGTGTCAAAACATATAGATCAATACTCCTCTTTTAAGGTAGGCGTACATGTAGAACACTTCAGTGATGCTATGGACCCGGCGACTTGGCCCAAAGGTACATGCATAAGTCGTTTTTTCTACCCACGATACAAGAATACACCGAAGATGTAATCTTTGGCCCACAATTTTTATTATTAAAAGTTCAGTGCCTGTCCCCATATAAAATAAACTGTCTCCAGGCAGATTATATTAGGAACTATGATTCCTTACAATTCATATGTCTTACAGAGACATGGCTTAAATCAGAAAATATAAATTATGTAGTCTTTGACAAGTTTAGATTAGGCAATACTTATTGTCGTTCAAATAGTAAAGGGGGTGGTGTAGGAATATGGCATCGAATAGGATTAGATGTTGACGCCATTAATTTAACTAATTTCTGTGATGAAAAAAACATTGAAATTTGTGCTATAAAATGGAAACCAGAAAATGTAAGCTACAAGGTGATAGTTTTATGTTGCTACCGCTCGCCATCCGCAGATATAAAAATATTTATGAGCACTTTGTGCGAAGTTCTTGATAGTTTATATTCAGTAAATGTTAGAATAATTGTATGCGGTGACTTTAATTTAGATGGGTATAATATTAGTAATGACTTTAAAAGCTTATGCAACAATTTATTGGCCTACAATTTGGAGTATGCTGTGCGGTGGCCGACCCGCCTCATTAACTACTGTTGACAATTTTTTTCACAGTGGTAAACCTCACATATGTTGTGTAATTGATAATTACATATCCGATCATAAGACCGTACTAATCCAAACAGACTCTTTTGATACATATAATTCCAATAAATTCTTCCCCTACAAAAGAAATTTTAATGAAGCTAATATTATGACCTTTAAAAATGATCTTGCTTTATGTGATTGGAGTAATCTTTATGAGATGCAGAATGTGAATGAAGCCTTCCATTTCTTCCACTCAGAGTTTATCCAGTTATTTAACAAAAATTTCCCATTGGTCAAGCAATGTGACAAACCCGATCCACACCCTAAAAAAATGGGTCACAAATGAAGTAAAAATCTCCAGCCAAAAACTAAGAGATCTTTACCATCTTCAATGTAAATTTCCAAACTTAAAGCCGGCATACAAAGCAGCAAAACTGAAACATTTCACTCTAATAGCGAATGCCAAGAAAGAATATTATCAAAAGACTATCTTCTCATCAGAAAATCCCACTAAAACATCTTGGGAGGTAATAAGTCATCTTTCCAGAGGAGAACGAAACCATAAAAACTCTAGTATTGAGATCGATGGTCAGTTTGTAAACAATCCAACAATCTTAGTAGAATCCTTCAATAATTTTCTAATTCAAGATTCAAGCACCTCTTGATATTACTGCTAAAATTACAAAATCAAATAAATGTACCACAGATAACTTCCGGTCCTGTAAATCATCGATGTTCTTAAGCACTTGCTCAGCTGATGAAGTACTAAACACCATTGAAACTAAAATAAAGCCCAAGAAATCATCTGGCTTTGATGACGTCCCAGCATTTATTATGCAAAAAGTGGCCGAATATATATGTGATCCGTTGAAATTCATAATCAACCTTTCTTTCTTAGCAGGAGAATTTCCTGCTAAGTTAAAACTTAACAAAATCATCCCTGTCTTCAAAAAAGGAAATCCTCATAAACTTGAAAACTATCGACCGATAGCTTTATTGTCAATATTCTCAAAAATATTTGAATACATTTTCGCAACACGTTTGTGGAGTTTCATCACTCATTTCAATATTATATCTGAGGCTCAGCATGGTTTTGTACCAAACAAATCCACAGTATCAGCTGTCCAGTCCTTTTACGAGGTTGTTATGCAGTATATCGACGCGGGCGAGAGCCCTGTTGGGATTTTTTGTGATCTCAGCAGTGCTTTTGACTGTGTCGATCACAGCACTATGACCGAGAAACTTTCTTGTATAGGAATAAGAGGAGTTGCATTGAATTGGATTTCGTCTTATTTATGCAATCGCTCTCAGTATGTCAGTCTCTCTCACACATTTAACAACTGTCAAAGTTTTTCTAATTCAAAACATAAAGAAATATCTGTAGGTCTTCCCCAGGGATCGATTCTTGGTCCAGTTTTGTTTCTTCTATATATAAATGACATTACCACGATTAATAAATGTGTTCACTTCACTATGTATGCGGATGATACTTCTATAATAATATCCGATAAATCTTTGCCTCAAACTGTAGTCAGAGGAAACGATTTTCTATCCGAACTCAGTACGTGGTTTTCAAGTAGTAATCTATTTCTCAATGTGGAAAAAACAAATTTTATAATCTTTCATAACAGACAGCGTAACATACCCAACGTTAATTTAAATATAAATAATGAGTCAGTTAAAGCGGTTGCCGAAACACGTTTTCTGGGCCTTATTATTGATGAGAATAACAGTTGGAAAAAACATTGCCAACACTTAAATTCAAAATTAAATTCTTTGACGTTCTTATTTCGAAACTTTTCTAAATATTGAACAACTGAGATGTCTGTATTTTGCACAGGTAGCCAGTCGTTTGAGGTATGGCATACGTTTCTGGGGCGGATCAGTTTTGATTGGTGACGTTTTTGTTACACAAAAAAAGCTAATCAGAATTATGGTAGGAATTTCGAGATCTTCTTCTTGCCGTGAGATTTTCAAAAAACTAAGAATTATGACTGTTACATCTCTATACATTTTTGAGCTTTGTACTTATGTTTATGAAAACCAGTCAAAATTTCTGAGGATTAGTGATGTCTATTCTGGAATCTTACGAGGGAGTGACAGATTTCGGCCTCCATTCAGCAGGCTAGATGTAGTCAAAAATTCGCCAAATTACTTAGGATTAGAATATTTTAATATGTTACCCTCAAAAATCAAAATGTGCACCAACATTAACCTCTTTAAATCTAAACTTAAAATGCTCCTACTTAAACATTCTTGTTACTCACCATCGGAATTTTTAGAAATCTGTAGTAGCAATACTAGTTAAAAAAAATACTCTCTATAATGTATTACCTTATTATATACATCTGTTAAATACCTATGTCAGCAACAAAATATGTATTATATTTTTGTCTATATACTCTCTGTTAGTTTATGATTAATTTAAAGAAGCACTTGACAATTGTATCTAATACATGTAGTATACCTACTAAATACTTTGACTTATCTCGTCATGCTCTGTTTTGTACTGAGACCAAATAAATTATTATTATTATTATTATTATTATTATTATTACTCTATTAGTAATGAGTTTCAATAAGTTGACATTTGAAAAATTATTTTTTATAATGGTAAAATTTTCCGTCTCTTGGCAATAACTCTAAAAGGGTTTGATTTAGGTATAGGAACATGTAATACCACTTTGTGCCAAATTTTATCACCAATTTGATTACGCAACGAAAAATCTGGCATTCTATTTGAAAAAATCGATCTTTTTACATTTTTAACTCTTGATGAAAAGTATAAATTTAAGAATTATTCTCAGACAAAGATGTTTATTTTAAAGAATACCTACGATAAAGAGATCTTTAAACTACAAACTTAATTAGATTTCAATTTTCTATCTCGTTTCAAATAAGAGTTACAGCCCATTTTGAAAACGTCAACCACCTGCCATGATTTCGGAAAATAATTTTTATCTCAAAAACTGTAATAGATAGATATGGTATGGTTTCAACAGAAAAGATTCAAAATTATGATTCCCATCTAAAAGTGCAAAAATAAATAGGGTGTTCCATTTAAAATAACAAAGTAGATGGCGACTTCCGGTATAACCGGAAGTGCTAGACATCTGAAAATATTTTAGCTGAAGATAACGCAATCACTTGTATCTAATTCTAAATGTTCAAGTTTCTATTTTGGCCAGAACCCCATAAACTTCTAATGAAAGGTCTCGCTGGGGCACCCTGTATAGTAATTTAAAAAATCCAACTCCTCTTTTACTTAACTCCAATGTTGTATATAAAAACAATTGTGATTCTTGTAATCAATGTTACATAGGCCAAACCAGTCAATGGTTAAAGAACATTTTAATTTATTATTATGGAATACCACAAAGTAAAGGCTGTCCAAATCGAACAGTTAAAGAACAGAATTTCCCAACACAAAAGTGACTGTAGAATTGGAAAAAGGTCCTGTACTCTTTCTATTCTTTCTATTGATGATAACCACGGTTTTGATTTTGATAATATTAAAATTTTAGAAAAAGAAATGTTCTATAAAACTAGATTATTTTTGGAAATGTCATGCATTCAGAAACATAATGATGTAACTGTAAATTTCAGATCTGACACTGACGATCTTAATATATTTCAATGTAATAAGTCACGCCATCTAGAGTTAATTTATTTATACACTATTTTTGTTATAAATAATTACTTGTACTTATAAATAATTAATATTGTATTATCTTATAATTAGTTTTTTCCAATTGTAGTAATTTAATCTAAAATAAAAAGTGCAAGTTGCAATTTTTGATCTCCTTAGGCTAAATTCGGATTATTAGAATTGCATTATCAAGGAATCAAAAATGATAACACAAAATTTTACGTAAAAAAAGCCTTGCACCAGAAACGTGAAAAATCGTCTCAAATTTTCATGCAACAGTTAAGAACCCAAGAGCAAATTTGATTCTTTTAAATATTTTTTATGGATATAAATGAGTAAGCTAACCACTCCTAAGAATTAAACACCAAATGCCCATTTACCGATTCACATCTTGAACAAAACAGAAAAATCACTTCAGACTTTAGACTCTAGAAACTTCACCATTACTATCAAAAAAATTCTTGCCGATAAGGCATACTATTCAGTCGCTGAATTTTTCGCTGACGACACCATGACCGATAACTATTTAGTATTTTAATTTGTACTCCTTTTGTAAATTTGTTATTTTGTATTGTCAAAATTTTATATTCTTATTTTCAAGTATGTTACTCTGACGTGTACATCCATTTTATGTACTTGGCCCAGTACAATAAAAGATATTATTATTATTGTAAAATTAAAAATCTTCTTTTCTTTTGTCTGAGTACCAAGCGATACATTTGGCAATAACTTATCAGATCCTATTCAAATTTCGTGTAATATGTCCAACAATTTCAAATTATAACACTTTTTTAATTTTCGTATTTTAAATAGGTGCCATTTTTAGCCACACTAAGAATTGTTCACCTGATCTGTCCTGCTTATATTTGGTTATCGAACATGCACAAACTATTGGCGCACAAAATTTTTTAGAAAAATCAATAATAAAAATTTTTCCCATATGGTGCGAACTTTTTGGCGGTCACTCTATAATATTTTTATTTTAGGAAATGCCAGTCTTGCTAGATTATCTCCACAATCTTTAAAAAACAAATTTATTTGTGAAAACTATTTCGAAAATGATTCCTTTACAAAACCCGACAAGAAAAGATTGAAGACTGATTCCGTGCCTATGCATTATCAGTTAAATCACGTGGAAGAAACTATAAGTGATACGCCTGAAGAACAGCGAAATTTATTACAAGATTCTGAATCTCCAGATATTGGAAAAGTTCTTATCCCAAGTAAAACTTATTCTAATTTAATTTCAACTATTTCACCGAATCAACGGTCTAGTTTAGTTTCATCACTTTCATCGAATCAGCGGCAAACATCTAGCTTTTGCGTAGAATTATTAGCAACACCACCACAAACCAGTCCCAATACTACCAAATGGTTAAGCACTGTATGTACATTGCCATCACCAAGTTACGGTAAGGACACCAGAAGAAAACTTTTTAATGGTGACACTCCAACAAAAAAAGATTAAATAAGAATGTAGCTCGGATGAAAACTATAATTAAGAATAAGCGTTCACAAATAGCGAAACTAAAAAAGACAATTCAAAAGTATAAATTAATGCAAGCTACTAATAATATCAGATATGTTATAAATTCAATAGCTTATACCTCTCCACAATCACGGGCTCTAGTAAGGATGCAAACTTTACATAAAAAGAAATCAGAATGTTCCAAAGACGAAAAAGAATTATCAATTTGCTTATATTACAAATCTCCGACAGCTTATAAATTTTTACGACAGCAACATATTATTTTACCTGGTATAACTACCTTGAAGAACTGGATAGGAGCATCACAATTTTCACCTGGCTTTAACATTACATTCTTAACACAAATCAAATTAAAAAGTAGTACAATGTCTGAGCAGGAAAACGTATGTACATTATGTTTCGATGAAATGGCAATTAGAGAAGTACTAGAATATTCAAAAAGCATGGATTTCATAGAAGGGTTTGAAGACTTAGGAGAATTAAGTCGAAAAAGTAAAACTGCAAAAAAAGCCATGATTTTTCTTTTACGTGGATTATATTACAATTGGAAATTACCTTTGGCCTATTTTGTTTCAGCAACTGGAATTGGTTCTACAGATATTGCACAATTAATTAAAATTGCTATTGAAAAATTAATTGAGTGTGAACTTACACCAAGAGCAATAATATGTGACCAAGGTTCACCCAAAGTTGCAGCATACAAGCTTTTAAACATATCTGTTGATACTCCATATTTTTACGTTCAAAATTTCAAAATTTTTGCACTTTTTGATACGCCGCATCTCTTTAAAAGTATAAGGAACAACTTACTGAATGGTGATTTTGTTATATCAGAAGATAAGCGAGTGAGTTTTCAGGATATTATTAAAGTGTATGAAATTGATAAATCTAGTTCTACGGCCCGTTCTCTTTGTAAATTAACTGATGCTCATATTTTTCCCACTTCTTTTCAGAAAATATCATGTAAGTTGACTTTACAAATCTTGAGTCATTCTGTGGGGTCTGCAATAAAAACATGTATCGCAACAGGACAGATAAATAGTCCAACTGCTAAAAACACGGCCAATTTTGTATTTTTTATTGATAAAGCTTTTGACTGTTTAAATAGTCGCACTTTATATAGTAAAAATCCGTACCGTTGCACCTTGTCACCGTCTAATACAACTGCACCAAATGTTTTACAGGAATTAACAGATTTAATGAAAAATATTAAAAACGTTGGTAGAAATGAAAGTTTATGTAGACCACCTAGTTTCGATGGGTTAATACAAACTGTTCAAGCCGTCAAACTTTTGTCAGAGGATGAATTTAGAAGAGGATACAAGTTTTTACTAACAAACAGATTAAATCAGGACCCAATAAAAAATTTGTTTTCCATTTTTCGTCAGAGAGGTGGATACAATGCAAATCCTTCTGTAAGAACGTTGCGAACGAGTTTTAAAGCATTTTGTATTACAAATTTAATGAAACCTTCAGAAGCCGCCAATTGTAAATATGACGCAGACCATTTGTAAAGCCTATCAGAACTTCCAAGTTCTTGCGTTTCCGCAACAGTTTTAGAAGAACATCAGAAAAATTCTGGTACTTTTATTGAATCTTCATCATTACCATCATCGTCATCATTACCTACAATTACAGCACCTACTAGAGCAATAGAGTTACAGGATTGTGCGATTACATATTTTGCGGGTTACATAGTTAAAAAATGTTGTGATAAATATCATTGTGTCCAATGTCAAACAGTTTTAGTTACTACTACCAATTTAAACGATCCCAGACAGTTATTAATTTTAAATAAAACACATGATAATCAGCTTCCCATCTCCACTGGTTTGACAACACCAAGTAGAGATGTGGTAAATGATATCGAGTAGTCATTACATATTTTTTCAGAGTACTTCTACAGTAACCCTCAAAAACGATTACTGAAACAACATATTTTCAACAGAATATTTAAAACACATCCTGGTTTATTGCAGAAATGTTGTGAAGAACATAAAAACTATATGATCGACTTATTAATTACTGTCAAAATTTACAAAGAATGTAAATGGGGATCTGCAAAAAAACTGACAAATAAATGTAAACCCCATCCAAAAATACGAATTTTTAAAGGTCAATAATAAATTATAACGGCTGTCCAACAATTCTTGTAGCCCTTAAATACGTAAAGAAACATTCATTTCTTGTCTAACAGTCAATATTTGAGACTTCAATTCAACGGTACGAAGTATAAATCGGCATTTATGTGATACCGCAGCCACCCAGGACTACAATAATTGTTGGACGCATGATATTTGCGTTGTACCACTTCTTTTCGTATTATATTGTTCTGTATGTTTTTGTAGCAATTGTATTTGTATCTTTTTTTATTTAGAAAAACATTTTAAAAAAAGTTAATCTGTAATCTGCTTCTTCAGAAACAACTTTAGTATTAAAACTTTGAGGCTGATTATCTAGAACTTTTTGTTATGTAACTTATGTAATCAATCTAAAATTTGATACGGTTGATACCAGAGTAAGAAATCCTACCAAAATAATAAATAAAAAATGTAGGTTCACGGAGAGAATTACGTTGTAAAAGTAAATATAAATATAGTAATTTTTACAAAAATTTATATTACTATATGTGACAGCAAAATCATTTTATCAACTTAAAAACATATTTATATTAACTGTTATATATTTAAATTTATAAAAAGATATTCTAAAATGGCTAAAATATAAAATATAATATCGTTTAATATATTTATATTTTAAAATTTATATCTACGCACAGATAAGAAGCTACGGGATTCACACGATCACCAACCTTTGCAGCTGCACCAAAAAAAATAAGTACTCGATTTAAGAAAAAACGTATATTAAAATACAAATTTTGTAAAAAAAAATTGTACAAATCGGTTTTGATTACAGCGGATTCCTCGAGCATGCTCTGTACAGCTGTTTAAGGCCTCATTGGGCCTTCATCAACAGAACCGTAGGCTCCAGAACTCCACCATAGAAAACATAAATATATTATGTTATGTTGTGTTGTCTATGAACTCCACTGCAAACCAAACTGATTTCTCCTGGGTTATATGGCATTGCGATGTGAAAGTAATGAACAATTTAAGTAGTGACATCTTTCGATCGCTTTTTGACCTACAAATTTTATGTTGTAAACATCATATCTGCAGGCCGAACTCATAAATATTACAAAATCATATGCTTAATGTAATATAATCGCATTGTCAATTCTTTTAAGAGAAAAATTTACTTGCTTTACTTAAACAATTTTGCTACTTTTAAAACAATTTATTTTATTATTAATGATACTTTTTTTACAACACGGTTTTTAATATACATTTTTCTCAGTTTGTCATTAAAAAAATATAAATGACGTTATAACTTAAAAAATTAATACACGGAAAAAAAAATATGTTTACTACAAACAAAAATTTTGATGAATATAGGCCCAACAAATAATATAATTCCATTAATCAACCGAAATTAGTTGATATGAAATGATTGTATTAACTATATTATATATTTACTTTATTAACAATATTAACTGTTTACGTTAAATAAAGCCTTACTGTTGTTTTCATAAACCGAATGTTGTCATTTTAACACTATAACATTTTCAAATTAATTTAAAAAGTCTGGTTACAAAAACAAAACAAAATAATTAATGTAAAGAAATTAGGTTAATCTCCAAAACCAATTAGTTTGTACTTCCTATTAAATTAATCTACTTCTGGTAACCATTGTTAAGATTTGCATTAATTATACACCTTTGTCGATCCAACAATATAAAGCTTGTTGTGTCAGCAATATAGTTTGTTGTTCCAGCAATATATAGGTTTTTGTTCCAGCAATATAGGTTTGTTGTGCCAACAATACAGAGGTTGTTCTAACAATAGAGTTTGTTCCAGCAGTATACAGGTGGCCCTGAAATAATTGCTCAAATTTAGGAAATGAACTCTTTGAAAGAATGAAAAAAGTTCCCATAAACATACAAAAATATCCTTAAGAAGTTATGTTTCATTTATTTTTGATTCATAACTTTAGAGGGATACATTTTTAACCTAATGTTTACAGAAATATTTTCATGTTTACGGACGAGCCAATCTATTCACTAATTTTGAACAACTGTGTATTTCAGGACCATTCTCTATACTCATTTTCGGTTAATTTACCTGCATTTATTGATTGTGGTATGGAATCGTGTTGCAAATATTTATTTTGCCTTGACATCTATTATATTAAAGATGATACCTTGATGCTGGAACAAACCTTCAGAATGAAATGATGTAGACTTGCAGTTAAAAAACTGTGCAAAATCTATAAAAGAAACAAAATTATCCAACACAGATTTATTGAAAAATATTTATTAGGTTACTAACCAAAGATATTTAATATAATATAAAAAAAAATACATTATTTTCATAGAAATTGAACTAATGCTTATTAAACTTTCAGTCATATGCCATGTTTCTTTACTATGCATAACTTTCCATCATGACATACATTCAAATGAAAGATTGCTTCATTCAAGGTGTTATCAAACTTTGTGATAAAAATTTCATTTTGAATTGCAACTTCATAAGCATATAAATGTTCATTGAATCCAAGTACTAGCACTTTTGAGTATATAATAAATATCCCATTTATGTTTATTATATCAATAATTTTTCCAAACACTAAATCGTCATTCAAAGTTACAACAAAAATTTCATTTCTTTTATAAATATTTCCATTTTGTTGAAACCATTTTACAATTTCAATTTTACTTACATTTTCTGATATAAATGAATTGAATTCATATTCTAAAAATTTTTTGAAACTAATCGGCCCTATTTTGTCTATGATATGATTCGATAATATTCTATGACAGAATTGCAGTTGATGCTTTATTGCAAGAGTTAAACATATGTTTCTCTTGGAATTCGTAGAACGTGCCGCTATTTTACTAATTCTATGTTTAGGTTCAAATCTCATAGTCCATGTATGCACCACCGGATCTCAAAAGCTGACTGTAATGTGATTCAATTAGTACTTTATCAAATACAATACCCATAATTTTATGTAGTGTTAAATATAAATGCCAATAGGAATCATTTTCCGGAACCAAATGTCCAACCACAATTCCTAAGAAGTTAAAAAAGTGCCACATTTCTGAGGCTGACATTTTTATATTATGTTTTTTTAAATTATCTGCTGAAATCTGAGGTGGAATATTTTTAGCAGAGCCAAAATCGAAACTTGAAAGTTTTGAATTTAAAGAGTCCAACGAAAAATATTTAACTTTAAAGACAAAATAATTTAAAATTAATGCTACATCATACTTACAAACACCTTCTAAGATATCATGTAATATATTGTTACGTACCCTTGGGAGGATTCGTAAATGGGGGTCGTATCCCTCCCGGAAGAGTACTCGCTAGTTCGAAGTACCTTGTTGGAGTTATGAAAGGGCTTGACTTACCTTCTCCTTCGCTTTGCTGAGGGGGTAGTTGAGGGGTAGTAATGGAGACGGCACATTCACTTAAACCCCTTTATTCGCCCCAGCTCGGTTAAGAGGTCTACCAGGTCGCCCAGTCCAAGCACAACTCTACTCCTTATCACTCCACGGGCGACTTGGTACCCCTCTCGCCTACCTTCCACCGACCACCAACAGGTGGCACAGGCACCGCGTTCATGGCAATTTCCCCTCCCCCCAAAAATATGCCTCCTGGCATTTATTTATTCATAAGTTATAAAAACTTAAGGGTTCTGCCTTGAACGCGTTCCAGTGGGAAATACAGTACTAATGATATTATTCACATTTGTTACATGTTATTAGATTTATTCCCCCCCCCCCAGAATCTTTAGATCAGCCGTTTTTTCCATATTCTGCTGCTGTCGCCTCTTTTAAACCACTTCACCTTGTAGTGCCGTTCTTCAGTATTTTCCATGTTCATGTGACTAGTGTTGTCCATCATATAACCATCGAAGTATTAATGTTTTTCCTGTGGGGACCGTTTTTGGTATGTTGTTGTAGTTTTGGCCCCTTTGGCATTACTTCTTGATTATCCTTTTTGGTGGTGGTATTTTATAGAAATGTGAGAAACAGCTGTGGTCCTTTTGTGGTCCGTATGGGCTTGTATGCAGCTCCAGACATCTTAGATATTCTAGATCGGCTGTGGTCCTTTTGTGGTCCGTATGGGCTTGTAAGCAGCTCCAGACATCTTAGATATTCTAGATCGGCTGTGATCATCATTCTCCGTAGGAGTATATGCAACAAATAAAGGCAGTATCAAAATGTGCTCTTTATTTTTCGTACTGTAACTACTGGGGCTTTAACTAATTACAAATAACACCCTACTAGTTCATGCAAGATAACTTTTAAATTTATTTAATGCTGTGAGGACATTGCCCACTCGTTCTCACAACTTTAATGTATATAACAGAACTTGCCTGAACTTAACAGCTAACTTAAATCTATTTCCTATTTCTTATCTTATTATACAGGTACCCTCCTATTTCTAATCGTTTCCTTACAGTATTCAATTTTTTAACATCATGAAATGTTCCATTTTCACCTACTGATCAGGCTAGGTGATCTAGCTCATTACATGATGTCGCAACTCTTAAGTTTACTCTACATTTTCTACCGTCCGGCAATACAAATAATCCTTCTTCATAATTTCTTAATTCCATGGATTCATTTTTAGGCAAATTTTTAGTCTTAATACATTTTTGTTTAATTATAAAAGCTGTTATAAAAAGTAATGTTATTAGCACAATGCTATACAAAATGCCTGAATTTATTTTTGTTTTAGTTTTAAAATTGGAATCGTCATTTAGTTTTTTTATTGATGCCCTGACTTCATTTAATTTCTTTCTATTCTCTTCATAAGTTTCAGTTTCCATGACTTCATCTAATTTTTTCATATCTAAATTCCTTATACTATCATTTAAACTTTCAATATACAAACTGCTGTTTGTATTGTATGATTTTATCCTCCAATTTTTAGAAAATTCTGATGATTTAGTTAACGTGAGGAAGTCATTTTTTACTGGTTTAATTGTAATTTTATCTGAGACTGCTTTGCAGGTCGGTAACAATTTTAAAATTCCCGAATCGCACAATTCAACGTGGATAGTTAATTCTGATTTGTTTTCTGTTGTACACACTATATTCAATAGTTCTGAATAAGGTGATATGAAAAGCCATGAATTAACTTCATTCATTTCTTCAAATTTTAATTTTGTCAAATGAATTATTTCTTTTTCACAGTTTTGAGGCAAAATTTTAATCGGACGTAACAGTTCCACTTCACATGGTTTATTATTATATGAGTGAAATATAGTCTTTCCTTCTGTTAAAATGTAATTATTATTTTTTAATGGAATATATTTTTTTCTTTCTTGAAATGTTACATAAAAATATTCAGTATATAATTCGTTAGTAGTCAAATAAGGACTTTTTATTTTTATAGATATAAACTTATTTTGTTGTATTTTTAGAGGAACTGGTGTAATTTTGAATAGTAAGTAAGGTTTTATTTGGACCAAAGGAATTTTTATATTCATCCCCAATTTTGAATCTTGCAAGAATGAAGTGACAGTTGCAACTTGAAGCTAAAGTTCGCTATCTTCATAATTCTGGTATTTTATAGGAAATTTTAAACCTTCAGGAATGATTGCTGAAATATTTCGCATTTCGTTTAAGATTTCTGTGGGAGAAATTAATAGTGGATGTATATGGCCTTGCTTAGCAAACATTATAACATTAATTAAATTTGTAATTTCCAATCGAAATTGATCAATAAGTAAAGTAAATAATTCTTTGTGGTCTTTTAAATATCGATCTATGCGGTAGAGATAATCTACTTCGTGAGACGTTTTATTAACAATATTTTTTATAATATCAAAATTTTCAAAAAGAATTTTTTCGTTGTGTTTTACGTGTCCTAATGTGTTATTCAAAGAATCCACTGTTGATTTTATTATCGATGTTTGCTTGTCAACAATATTTATTAATTTTGTTTGTTTATTTTCAATTCTATTCCTTCATTGAAATTTTGAGCATCTTCCTCGGTAAGTGTTCCAAACAATACTTTTGATAATTTACCTATAGCATCAAAATAACCACGTTTTGATCTATGATGAACTAATAAATTTGGAATTAAGTTTTTTTCCCATATTAATCTTGTAATACTGTAATTCGCAATATTAATATAGTTCCCACATAAGGAGACTCCTGCGGTATGGAGAGTTTCCTTTTTGCATAACTGCCTTGTTTCTTCGTATATGTCAGTTATTTGATTAAATTTCTGTTCGTATGTTTCCAAATCAATAAATACTACTAATTTCCAAAAAGTTTTGGTAAAAAATAAATTACCTTCTTTTTCGTATAAAAGTCCTGATGTATTCCATAAGGGCTGAATACTGTAGAAGTCCTTCGGTGTCGCTTCTAAATTTATTGTAATTGGTATTTTACTGGCAGTCCAAATTATTAGCATCCAGATTAAATATCGAATATTCGCCATAATTCTCTCTCAGTGACAACGGCTTGTACGATCTCCTAAAACTTATTCTATTGTGAGGTGATATGAAGATTTATTATCATTTTTTTTTCTTCTTCGATTTATTTCTGTAGGTACCTGTACAAAAAAAATCTGTTAATACTAGTTTACAAGTTGATTTTAAATATTATTATTTGAATTTTATTTTATTTACAATTTGTACATTAATTACAATATATTTTATTATTTTAATTTTTCATAAAACAGTAGATAACAGTTTTCTGTGTCTAATTCTGCAGACGTAATTTCTGTTACCTTATTGTCATTGTAATTTAACCAAACATTATTCCTTTTATCCTTAATCTGTGCGAAATAATGCCCGTTTTGGGAATTACCTACATAATTTACGGTTGCGTATAATCCGTAGCTTAAAGAATTTTGATTTAATTCCATTTTACTTGTAGGGAACTCTACAGTTCTGTTTATTTTTTGTACTGTTTTTTCATTCCACGCATATTTTTCGAAGTGAATAATTAATATTTGTGGTAAATTCACAATTTTCCAATATAAATTACAACTTGTTTTTATCTGACAATTTGTGCAGTGATTTTCTATTACTTCCTGTTTACCCATTATTAATTCTTGAAGGTATTTTTGGAAAGTAATTCCATCTTCAATTTGAGTTATTTGAAATGATAGATTTAGAAACTGATTTGTGCTATTTGCCTTGTGTCCACATTTCAGACATTTCATTTTGGTAATTGCCCTTCCGGTAAAAAGATTTAAAATAGGATTTGAGTTCTGATCTCTTTGATCATTTTTTCCTAGTTCTTGTAACATAAAATATAATGCCTCAAATGCATCTTGTTGTTCATTTCCTCTAAACATTTCTGATAAATCTGCCAATTTCTTTTTTAAATGTTTTATATTAATAACCCACGGCCACATTGGCGCCCACAAATTCATAACCACTTCGGCGAAAATTTCAAGTACGCTTTCTTTTCTTAAACCACGTGAACCAACAAATTTGTAATTTAGAAACCTATCTTTAAGAGGTTCGGAATTAGCTAAACATTGAACTATTACATTTAAATAACACGTATTTCCAAGATTAACTAACCCTTTTGTTCTACTTGAAGTTGTATTATTTTTGCCATTAACATCACTTAGGTTCTTATTTATTTGGTTCTGTAAAGAGTGTTCTCTATGCTCTTTTTGTACATTTTCTTCATCGCTTTTTCCATTCCGACGTCTTCGTACTACTCGTGATGCTATTGTATCCAAATTTTGTTTCCTAAAAATTTCATAATTTTTTCGAATTTTTTCGGGATTTTTCCTTTGTAATTTATCCTGAATTTTTTCTTTATTAGCCTTTGCTAATGATTTATCGTTAGCTATTTGGTTGTTAACATTACTTTTTATGTTACCTTTTTGTTTTTGTTTTAATTTAGAATTGTAGTATTCACGCGTAATATTTTTTGTTTGTTCCCGGGTTTTCTTATTATTTTGTGGTGTATTTTGTGGTTTCCCTTGTCCTTCTTTTGTTGTTCTCTTTTCTACACTATCTTTTTCTTCCTGCTGATTCCATTCTTTGTAATACGGTGCCAAACGTGAGACGTGAATAACATCTTGTTTTTTCCTTTTCCCTGTTCCTAGTTCAATTATGTAATTTAAGTCGTTCCGTTTATCTACAATTTTGAAGGGTCCTAAATATTTCGGTTGAAGTTTATCGCTTTTACCTACTTGCCTTATAAAGCTTTTTATTTTAACTAAGTCACCTATTTCATATTTTACATCTCTGTGTTTTTCATCGTATCTAATTTTATCTTCCGTTTGTTTCATCTGCAAACTTTTAGCTGCCAGCTCTCTTATTTCTTGAATTGCCTTTTGGTTTCTAATGGCAAAATCGGTTGTCATGGGTTGTCCAAGTTCTACGTCACTGGGCAATAGAGGTTCTCTACCATAAACCAGTACAAAAGGACTTGTTTTAACTGCTGCTTGCACCGTTCAGTTATAGGCAAATATGCAGTGTGGCAGGAATGTATCCCAATCCTTTTGTGAGGCTGAGGTATATTTACTAATCATGTCAACAATAGTCTTATTTAACCTTTCTGTTAAACCATTCGTAGAAGGCTTGTAAGCGGTCGTGTACGTACTATTTGACCCCAGCAATTTTACAATTTCTGTAACCATTTTTGACATGAAGACAGTACCCCGATCACTTAAGATTTTCTTCGGTGAACCGTGTCTGCAGATTATATCTTCCACTATGAATTTCGCAACTGGTTCTGCTTTTCCTGATGGCAAAGCTCTGGCTTCGGCCCACCGGGTTGCGTAATCCGTTGCTACGATAATATATTTGGCGCCTGCAGCACTTTTCGGAAAAGGTCTCAAGAGGTCTATACCTATCATCTCGAATGGCGCACCCACTGTGATCGCGGTGTGGCCGTACTGCACCGGCGGTCAGTATTTATCCGTAATGTTTGGGCCGGACTGCACCGCGATTAAATTGTCTATGAGAAAGGGTATGGCCGGATTGCACCGGCGGATATCGTTGATGAACCTGATCTGCGCTTACATTCTTAGATATTTATATTTACTTAGTATTCAAACTTAGTATTGTAAAATTGTGATAAATAAAATAGTATATCAAAAAACAAGTTTCACAAGATGTGATTTTAGCGCACGCGTCTAGGTTTAAAAAACGAGTCGAAGACGATGGATATGTGCGCCAAAATGAATGAAAACGTGTATTTTATAGTATTTTTTTCTATTTTGGGGCTTAGGTATGAGAAAAACTTTAAAATCGGTGATATTTGGTAAATGTAACTTGGGTAAATTTTGTTTTGTTGATGGCGGTTGGTGCAATTGGTTGACGCTTAAAATAATTTCAAACAAGTGTCAGTTTAGTGGTATACATATAAATAATTATTTTGTGAGCTTATAAAGTGTTTCAGTTATGTTTTTGTAATCTGGGATGCCAGCAAATAAAGATATTTTCACTCATGTGTAACTAACTTGGAGGTAGGTTATTATTTGTAATTTGAGATTTGAACAAATGTAGTAAGTGTAAGCCATTAAAGAACCAAAATAGAAAAATAAGTAAATAAAACAACAAGACAAATACAATTTGATATATTATGAACAACAAAAATACACTCGAACAATTATTTTCTAAAATGATACGAACACCTTTTTACAAATAATAAGCGGTCGATATTCATATTTTTATACAAACGCACAGTGTCTTCCAAGAACAAAAGTTTTTCTTTATAGTTTTTATTATTTAGTCTTTTTGGTATATGTATACTGTTAATTTCTATGTATGTACTAATTTGCATGTTCTTAAGAACATCTAGAAAAATGTATATATTTGGATGCATGCTATAAAAACAAGAATTAAATCTTGAATGAAAAGATTCGCATGCGTTGGTTGTCTTTTCCGTGGAAGCCGTGCATGACGCCCACATTTCTGGTGGAAATCTTGCTTCATCGCCAATGTAGTTTTCTACCAGATAATCACTAAATAATACTGCTCTACCATCGTTTGGTTGAATTTCCATAAATTCTAAGGCAAAACAGTCGCCTACTTGAAAAGGTTCCAAAAACGGCAATCCAAATATCCATCGTAACCAACATCCTATTTCTGATGTTTTATCTCGATAAGCAGCAGTTAATCCCAGTTGCTGAATTTTTCTGTACCAAGATTGTGATAAGTGGAATCGACAACCTGATAATTTTGAATTGGGCCACATGGCACCTACTGCCTGGTGAATTGACATTTCAAAATCGGAATATATTTCTTCTGGTTTAAAATGGAAACCGTAATGTGCACATTTTTCTGAGACAGCTTGAAAGGCGTTTAAGTAGGAATCCATGGTTTTACTTGTTAGTAAACAGAACACTAGAGGTACATAATGATTGTTTTTCATACCATGTATCGTGAAAAGCTGGTAAAAATATTTGGTGCAGTATCTAAATGTTCCGTCAATATATATAGTTTTTGCCGAACAAAGAAACTCAATATTTGTGTAACATGAAAACACGACAAGTTGTTTTTCCTTGTCGTTCACTAATAAAAAATTCTCTGCTGTATGTGTTGTTATGGGTGCGTTTCTAAAGTGTGCGAACAAGTGTTCGTGTACTCGAACATGTAAAAAGGCGTTTTTAAATACAAATCGAACAACCTAGCTAGCGTTTTAAAATTTCCCGAGTTGCTCGAACCTAATGTTCGAGTTGTATTCTCTTGCACCTACTCGGCAGGAAGTGCACGAAGTACAGTGGCGGGAATTGAATAAAGGGTGCGTTTTTAAATCACACCTACTGTTCAAACCAAATATGTTCGAACAATTTCCAAATTGTTCGAACACTTGCTGGATCGCTAGAATTTAAAAACGCTAATATGCCACATTTATATGTGCATAACCTTAAATTTTTGTTTTTTGTTGCTTCTGTGTCTACATAAAATAGGTAAAGAATGTAAATGTTCATTTCTGTGGCATATAAACGTTCTTATAATGTTCTGACGATGAAGGCGAAGTATCCATCGTGTTGTGTGATCGACGTATTTCAGAATTTTTAGGTTATGTTTATTCAATTCCCGCCACTGTACTTCGTGCACTTCCTGCCGAGTAGGTGCAAGAGAATACAACTCGAACACTAGGTTCGAGCAACTCGGGAAATTTTAAAACGCTAGCTAGGTTGTTCGATTTGTATTTAAAAACGCCTTTTTACATGTTCGAGTACACAAACACTTGTTCGCACACTTTAAAAACGCACCCAAACATAACCTAAAAATTCTGAAGTACGTCGATCACACAACACGATGGATACTTCGCCTTCATCGTCAGAACATTATAAGAACGTTTATATGCCACAGAAATGAACATTTACATTCTTTACCTATTTTATGTAGACATAGAAACAACAAAAAACAAAAATTTAAGGTTATGCACATATAAATATGGCATATTAGCGTTTTTAAATTCTAGCGATCCAGCAAGTGTTCGAACAATTTGGAAATTGTTCGAACATATTTAGTTTGAACAGTAGGTGTGATTTAAAAACGCACCCAATAACAATCGAGTCTAACGCATCTTGAACTTCTTTTGTATTTTGTGGTATTGGTGGTTGTTTAGATCTTCTAGCATCGTACATTCGCTTACGAATAGAATAAACATCACTAGTGTTTAATGTTGCCGAATGAGGCGACAGCTGAATTTCGCGATGAATAATTTTCAACGGCTTTTCACTTATATCATCCACTGTCTTTCTTTTTACACTGTTTGAAACAATTTGGCGATTTAATTTTTCATTTACCCCGTGGTTATGGTTGCCTGCTTCTTGTAATACTGTTTTGTTGTCTTCATCCACATATAACTTGGCAACGCACTTCCTTACGGTGCAGCGCCATTTTACACCTTTGCTAGTAGCTCCACATTTATAAAATTTTTGTGATTTAAACAAAATTAATTGTTTTCCGCGTTCGCTAAACACAACCTCCATAGAAGCGACTATTGATGTGAACTTCAACTAAGCTAAACTTCAACTGTAGAAGGACGATATTAAATTAATGTTCAATGAAAATTTTAAGAATATAACCAAATAAATTTTCCTGGAAGCTGGAATTGGGTTAAGTACGTGCCGGTGCAATCCGGCCAAACCTTTTCTTGAACCCTTTCTTGACCGTAATTAAAGGATTAACCATCGGTGCAATTCGGCCCTGCCCTGTGATCGGATTTAAAAGTCCAGCCGGTTTTTGGTTTGTAGGACCTTTCCTGACTTGACATTCCGAGCACGATCTTATGTATTTAGCAACGTCCCTAGCCATTCCATACCAAAAGAACCTTTTCTTAATTTTATTTAAAGTTCTTGTGATTCCTAAATGACCATTTATTGGTTCATTATGATAACTGTGTAATATTTCATTTTTCATTTGTCTGGGAATAACTAATAATTTGTGATGTTCTGATGCTTTACTATCTATTTTGTAAAGTACATCTTCTATTATTTCAAAGTTCTTCGCTGTTCTCTGAAGAGCTGCATTTCCATATGTACCATCTTGTATGGAATTTTTTATGTTCTTCAAATTTTGGTCCAATTTTTGCTTTCTTGCTACTTCTTCTGCTATGAACATAAAAGTAGGAATATTAAGTGCGTTTTCTTCATCTTTTTCTGTCCCCATTGTGCATGAATACCTAGAGAGAGCGTCAGCGTCTTTGTTGGTTGTTCCGCGCTTATGGAAGATCTTATACGAATACTCCATCAGTTTTAACGACCACCGTATTAGTCGACTTCCTGGAGATTTCAAGCTCTGTAACCAACAGAGGGCATGATGATCAGTAATAATACTGAAGGTTTTCAGCCCCCATAAATAGGTTCGAAAATACTCCACAGCCCATACTGCTGCCAAACACTCTTTTTCTGTTATCGTATAATTCTTTTCATATGATGTTAGGGTCCGAGATATGTAGGCCAAAGGGTGCAATCTTCCAGATACCACTTCCTTTTGAAGTAGTACTGCTCCTATTCCGACGCCACTAGCATCGACATGTAATTCTGTTTCAGCTTCGGGGTCGAAGTGCTTAAGTATTGGGGCGTTCACTAAATTGGATTTAAGGGTTTCAAAGGCTTTTTTCTGACTTTCTCCCCATTCAAATTTTGACTTGCTACCTATAATGTTGTATAGAGGAGTAGCAATTTCTGCATAATTCGATACAAATTTTCTGAAATAATTTGTTAGTCCAATAAAACTTTGCACGTCTTTAATTTTCTTCGGTGTCGGAAATTTTGTAATCGCTTCCATTTTCTTTCTATCTGGCAATATTCCTTTTGGTGATACACTGAAACCCAAAATTCTTAACATTTGTTCTCCGAAATGACATTTCGACGGATTTAGTGTTAATCCTGCTTCTCTTATGCGGTCAAACACTTTTTGTAACCTATTAATGTGTTCTTCGAATGATTTGCTTACTACGATAACATCGTCTAAATAAATTGCCACTTCTTTCCATTTCAAATCTTTGAAAATAGTGTCTGTTAATCTCTGAAATGTGCTAGGCGCATTACAAAGACCAAAACTTAACCTATTAAATTCGTAAAGTCCGTCACTGGTGACGAAGGTCACTTTCTTTTACTGGACATTGCCAATAACCGCTGTTTAAGTCAAGAGTACTAAAATAATTATTTCCTCCTAAGAATTCCAATATGTCCTCAATTAAAGGCAAAGGATAAGCAGATTTTGTAGTTATTGCGTTTAATTTTCGGTAGTCAACGCAAAATCTGAAAGTTCCATCAGGCTTCCTTACCAAAACCACAGGCGAAGCGTATTCGCTATCGGACGGCCGGATAATTCCCAGTTCCAGCATTTCCTCGATTTGTTGTTTTATAATGCCTTTTTCTTTTAAGCTCACTCTATAGGGTCTCGACTTTACTGGTGCATTGGTTCCCGTGTCGATATGTTCTGCCATAGTTGTAAATCCCAATGTTTTATTACTCCATGCCATAATATTAGAATATTTTTCAATTAAATTTGTTAGTTTTTGCTTTTGATTTTGATTTAATTTTTCATTAATGTGGTTTATTTTAGGCTTATTTGGCTTTGCTACATTTCTCTTACCCGGGAGTATTTTCTTCCATCGCCAAATTTCCTAATTTACCACTGCTGTCTTTCATTAAATATCCCAGAGCAGTGCCTTTTTTTAAAGAAACCGGTTTATTCCCGTAATTTCTTAGTTTAATTATGTTTCTTCCAAAATCCGCAAAATTATCATTTAATTCCAGTTTCTGTTTTTGGCAAAATTCACCTCTCGGTACAAAAATACAAACAAATGGGCGGTTTTTAGATTGAAGGTCTTCGGAAAAATTTATTTTGCATTCGTTTTCTTCATTTGCATTAATCGTCACTTCTTGAGCTATATTTATTTTAATAATTTTATTATCAACTATTTCTTCAATTAATTTTTCTCCTGGTAATTCAGCCCAATTATTTTCTTTCTTCCTGATTATTTTTCGCCAAGAATCTTCTTTCTTCTTCACAATTTTATTTTTTAAGTCGCATATCACAATTTGTATATCATCGTCATGAAATAAGTATGTAATCATTTTCTGTATTATATCCCAATTACACTTATCTAGGCCGCAACAAATTTTTGGCATCGCCAGAAATTTTACCTCGTGTTTTAACGCATGTTGTTTTAATTTTAATAAAGCCGAAAAAATGTCCTTATACTTAGGTTTACCATTTGACGAATTTTTGGTTACTAAATTATAGATAAATTTATTGTTAATGTTTAAAAGTGCTAAATCACCAACTTTACAATTCTGCTTTCTTAATTCGTCGACATTATTAAATTTAAACTTGAGTAATTTTGCTATTCCTTTTGACATTTTTAGATCTGCTGCTACTGCGTGTGCCAAACTGTATTTATCTGACATGTCAATATTTTTTGGTAAATTAATAATTTTGTCGTTAACTTGTAAAAAACGTTCGTATGTAAAATTTTGCTTATTTACATTTTGCCGGAAACCATGACCAGGGTTACGTTCATCACGTACATTTAAATGTGCCTTACGTATACACTTCCCCTGCTTTGTTTTATCTGGGAGTAATGTATTATTACATAGGTCATCTATTTTTAACTTGTTAAAAGTAACAGTACGTTCAACAAAATTAATAATTGCTCCTTTATCCCGTAAAAACGGAAAACCTAAAATTAATGGGGCAGCCGCGTTTTCCAAAACTAACGCTTTAACTTTTGTTGCTAAATCATTTAATTTAATATTTATTTCTGATAAACCTAAAGGAATTACATGTTTTTCGTCTACCGTGTTTAGTATCGGGGGGTTTTCTAATTTTTTAATTGATTTAGCTAGTTGTTTAATAACGATATTATATGCTGCGCCCGTATCTAAAATTGCATTTATTAATTCGTTTCCTAACCGAACATTTATTGCAAGTATATTCATATTATTAGTATAAATGGGAATTATTTTACAAATTACGTTTTCATTCTCTACATGAGGTGGTTTTGCAGAGACTCCGCTTTTGAAAAAATTGCGGCCAGAATTTAGAGCCTCTTGTAACTCTGCCCTTTTCCATTTAAATCTTCTTTCTTGAATTTCGACAAATTCCCGTGTTGCACGTTTTGCATCAGAGCAACCTTGTCTCTTTTCTCCGGTGTTTGAATTTGATTCCTCGAAGTAATTTGTAAACATGTATCTGCAGTGTGACTCCAACGTTTACACCATTGACATTGTTGACTTTTCGAAGAAGGTTCTGAATTATTTGTTAACTTTTGATTGTATTTATATCTTTTATTTAAATTGCTTGTATTTTGCTGCCTAACCAATTTAGAATCGAAATTGGAAGTAATATCCCGGGTTCGAGGAACATAATAGTTAATTTTCTTTGATAGCGAAGACTGCGTATCGATTTTGTTTATTAGTTCTTTTAATAAATTTTTCGTTGTTTCTTCGCTATGCTCTTTTTTATGTTCATTTGCGCGGTGTTTTGGCAAATAATAGTATTTTTGAGAACGGCTCTGTCCTTCTTCTCTTTCGGTTTCTTGAATTTTGTCAAAAAACTGTTCTATTTCCTGCAAAGTTGAAGGGCTTCTAATATTTACCATTTGCCGGTATTTCGGCAGTAAACCAGTCGTTATTCTGTACAAAATCTCCTCTTCAGAAATATCTAAATTTGTCTCTTCACACAAATCCAAGTATTTATAAAAATAATCGGAAAGAAGTTCATTTTCTTCTTGCTTCCTAGTAGCTAATTTATCTCGCAGCTTGATTTCGTGTCCTGGACCAATAAATTTTTCTTTAAATTTTTGAATAGTCATTTCCCAATCCGCTTCTGGATTATTATTTACAAATATTCTTAGCCAACTATCAGCACTTCCTGTTAACGAATTTCCCAGATAAGCTAATTTCATCTCTTCGTCCCAAGCATTTTTCTTAGCCGATAACCTGTATTCCTTTAAAAACGCCATGGGGTCGTCTGTTGTTGGGTTAAACGTAGGCGGTTCTACATATTTTGGGAATAGTGGCTTCCTACTGTTCAGTGCTGATATTATTGATCTATTTTTCATCATTCCCGAGTCTTCGTGTTGATCTCTTGTACACGAGAACACAGTTTGTGCCTCCGACCTCTTACCTTTCATATTGGGATCTTCAGATTGAGGGTGTGTTTCATTTACCCTGATTCTTGTTTCTTTGGGTTTCGCCCCTGTACTACTTACTTTAGAAATATTTTTACTAAACACCTCGTCTATTATAGACTTTGCTGACCGATAATCTTGATTTAGTTCTTTTATATTTACCGTTTCTTCAGAGGTTTTATCTTCTGAAACGTGTGATAAGGGCAGAGGAGGCGGTGGAGGAGGAGGTGATCTTAGCCGCACACTCTTGGTGGAAGAATTTTCTAAAACTTCATCTTTCTTTCTCTCTTTAGATGCATCCGGTGTAAAATTATGTTTGGGCAGATGTTCTTTAATTTCGGGTAAATTAATAGTTTCTTTATCACTCGGTGATCGTGGGGTAATTGTACTTCTGGCGTTTGGAAAGAACACATCCTTATCTAGCGCAATATCAAAATCAAATTTGCTTGGTCTTTTTGGTGTATCCTCTTGGCTTTTTGATTTACTCCTCGTCCCCGTTGCCATTTTATTGTTTTTTTTAAATATTTGACTAATTATTAATGCGAAAATTGTATTATTTAATTTAATTCCATTTATTTACAATAAAAAGAAAAAAATCCATAAAGGAAATGTAAACTGCAAACTTTGCGCTACAGCGGAAGTTTTTTCTCATAAAACACTTATTCTGCAAGAACGACGTCGTCGAACCGAATGCGTGTTCTTTTTTTTTGCGGCCAGTAACCTGACAAATCGCTGAGCTACGCAATAACGCAATATGCAAACTTATACGTGTCCTACAAATTTATACAAATGAATTTTAATAATTAATTTATTTAAGAATTAGTTTTTTTTTTCTTTCAGTTAATAATAATTATTTAATTAGTAGTTTAAATACGGAAATCAAAATTAAAAATAAAATTTGTTACATCGAGCTAAGGCGCCTCCACCATTGTTACGTACCCTTGGGAGGATTCGTAAAATTTTCTGTAACGTGAAAGCCTTCAATTTGATGCCAAACACATTCTTCTTTTATGCCAGTTATTTTATAATTTTGAGTCAGTACATCTTTTTTATAATTTTCTTTTGTTCTTAATAAAGTTTCTGTTTCAAGTGTTTGAAACTGAGCACAATTTTTAGCCATTTGACAGAATCGACAATAACGCAAAGAATTAAAACTTTCAGTAAAACCAAGAACAGAATTCAAACCTAAATTGTCGCCTATCACCAAACCTAGAATAAAATATATCTTTTTTTCTACATCGTCACACTGAATCGAAATGCCTTTTTGTTGAAAATAATTTAATTCATCTATAACTATTTGAAATACGCGATTGCCATATTTTTTTTTGTAAGATGATTTGGATAACAGCACCAGAAAAATATTTTTGAGTTGTGACTGGTAATGAGGTGGAAGGACAGGAATTGAAGCATAAACCGCACTAAGTTTATTCGAAGGAGAATGTGATCCTAGTATATTTCCTATTTCGTATTCATCATAATAAATATTAATTGGCAACGTAATATCATGAGAGAAAGCTCTACTCTTGGCATACCATAACTGACCTTGAATAAAGTTTTCCTTTAAATCAGATGAACTTTGTTTTTGTAAATTATTAACATACTGCATAGTTTCCTTAAAAATACTTGGCAAATTAAACAAACTTGTTAAAACTTTTCTAAGTGGAACAAACACTCCCTTAGAATCAGATATGTCAATTTCTGGGATACATTTTGAAGTTTTTAAAGTTACTTCTTCTTGAATGTTAAACTCAATGGGTTCTATAAAATAACCATGCTGTTTAAAAAAATTTATTCTTTTATACTCCGTTGACAGTTCATCAAAAGGATTTTGTAATACTGATAGGTCACTATCAATGCTTTCTAAAAATTCAGGATCGCAATTTAAACGACTTAATTCATTTAATATTTTATGCTTCAGTTCCTTAATAAATCTATGTTGGAATAATTTACTTAGTAAGTCAACAATATTTTGTACCGTTACACGCGTTAGCGACGAATCATCATACAAAGAAGAGAGAAAAATAAGAATTTCTTGTTTGAAACTGCTAAGATCAGTATTTTTTTCCGTTAGAAAGTCATTAGATGTGTTTGGAACACTTTCAATTATATCTCCCAATTCTTCTTCCGAAGCTATCTTATTAACAATAGGTATTTCATTAGAGTCATCAGTTTTATTAGTATGAACTTTTAAATGCTTACGAAATGCACGTAGAGTTTGATAACTTCTTGAGCAATTATTTTCGCCACATTCCCAAGTGGAATGATTTTGAATGTTGTGAAAATGGTGTAAATGTAAAATTAGAGCTTTCTCATTTGAAAATTCTACCTTACATTTATAACAAATCATTATTAAATCTAATCTTAATCTAAGCAGTAAGTAAATCTGACATGAAGCTATTCACACATGTGTATATTTTATCAGAAGATGTATGGAATTCATAAATGTACTGTTGAATGAATTGCCAGACATGTTCACTTTCAGTTTGGTATTTAGCATTTAGGCAATGAAATAGTTTAAAACAAATATCAATACTTTTTAATGGAGTGTCCACAAAGTATTTCACGGAATTAATTGCCACCAAACCTTTTACACTGCTAATATTCGCCAGATCACCTATGATAATGGCAAGTGGTTGACATGTGTCATTACGTTGTTGACATTTCCTAAACCGTGTCTCCAATTTCGTCTCCAAATCGTCAATATTTTCTAAGTGAATTAAAAAATTTTCTTGCACTTCAGTTTTAGACGGTCGCCATTTTTGCTTTTTAGTCTTTCCACTTGTCACAATGGGAGGATTCATTAAATATGGAAGAGTTAAGAATGCTATTATAGCTTTCAGTTCTGAAATCAAATATTCTAATTAAGCATCTCAGTAATAATTATTAAATAAGTACGAAAAAAATTCAAAAAATTATAAAATACCTTCGTTTACATCTTCTTGCAACGTATAATTCAGATATTTTTGAATTTTGAAATTGCTACTACCATACGACTTTGCTATTTTTAAAATCTTCTCTGAAACTGCATTACTCTTTGTAAATAATTGCATATCACTTTCCGGATACAATGTTTTAAAGTCAATTTCAATCTAAAAACAGAAATGATTTATATTCCCAAGTAATAAATTTAATCATAATTTTCAAACATACCAAGGAATATCCAATTGTTTTTTTTAAAGATGGATATTTATTAATATATTCGTCAACTGAAGAATCATTTCTGTTGTATACTTCAAGTCTATAGTTAATAGTAATTTTCCAATTATTTATAACGTCAGTCCAGGGTTCTATATTATTTTGTAGCCATAAGTCACATTCTTTCAATATTTCTTCTGTTTCGTCATTTCTTTCTAAAAAATTGTTAAACATAATTTTTCAGTGAGTGCAAAAACTACGTCACACGTACCTTCAATATTAACAGTAATATTTTCTAAATTTTGTGGAATTTGTTTTCCTGAAACAACGCCAGCATGTTTTAAATTTCTTCGTACGTTATGATATCTATCTATCAACTTTCCTTTTGCTTGACGCCGTATATGATCACCAACTTTTGCGTACGGAGTATAATATGTCTGAACACATTCCGAAGGAAATAACTGTTTGATATGCCTGGCTAATTGTACAAATCTTTCTGATGGTATCCTAAAAAATGAAAACATATTTTACAAAAGTCAAACATTAGTTTTCGTACTTTATTTTAGTGTCTACTTTAATCGAATCAAATTATTTACAAATTTTAAGAAAATCGCGAGAAACTATCAATTGCTAATTATGTATTTGTATACGAAAATACGTATTTTTGCCCCTATAAACCTAAAATTAAAGTACGACTATATTTAGATATAATTCCTATTTTCGTATATCTTACAATAAGCAAAATACCCAAACTGACCGGCGAATTTGTTACAGCGATGTGTATAGTGTAGGGTGAAAGTTAATAAATGTACTTACTTGAAACCAATATTCATTGTTTAATTAATTCATTGTTAATAATTATAGAGACAAATTTATTTCGAAGTGCTAGAGTCAGACACGTCTTTTTACTTAGGATAAGTTGACCGTCGGGTAATTTTTCTAGCACTGCTTGCAAATCCTGTTACCAAGAAAGAAAAGCAATTTCAAAAATATAAGAAAACTATATCATTTTTTTAAAATTCTTAGTCATCTGACACTCAGATCTAATTTCATAAAAAGTTGTTAACACTGTTAATTTAACCAAGTGATGGGCATGTCATTGCAAGAAATTTAACAATAGCTTTCATTAATGTTTAATCTATCATCAAAATACTAAAATTTTACTTACATAGTCGTATGTCAGAGGTATATGAATATTAGTTCCCACTATGGCAGGAAGAGACTTGTCTGGGACTGGTATTACTTCTAGAAAAAATGTGCATTCAAAAACATCACAAAGAATTAAAAATTGGAAAATTTAAATGATAAATATTGTTTAGTTACATATATTTACACAAAATCTGAAGACGTTTACCTAGAGGTCTATCTTCTATAAAGTCAACGTAGGTAACATGGCTTCCTTCCGATGAATAAGTATCAGTGTCATCATTCAAGTGATCACTTGGATTTGCATTTTTCAATTTTTGAAAATGTCCTAAAAATTTGGCTTGATCTCCAATTTTTGTTATCACACGGGTTATTAAATTTTCAGTTAAAAAGAAAAATGCATCGTCGTCAATGTTTTCTTCTACAAAAAAAATATCATTTATATAATTATACAAGGTCTCTCAAATAGAGTGGTCTATTAAAATATTATAGGGAAGGAAATATACAAAAATTCTGAAAGTTGGTACACTGCCCTAAGACATAATGATTTTTCCGCGGAAAATATTTTTACACTTACATTACTTCCGGTTATACTTTCAGAACTTTCAGAATTTTTGTATATGTATTTCCTTCCCTATAATATTTTAATAGGGCACTCTATTTGGGAGACCCTGTATAATTCGTGATTACTTCTCCAAAATATACGTAGTAAGAAGTTCCGAGAAAAAAATTAATAACTAAAGGATACCTATCGCATTTACGGCGATATAATTCTCTTCCAAGGTCAACCGGAAGTATGTAGGTGCAACAAAAACCAACTTAATATCAAAGGGGAATGCATGTCGACTTGGGTCTTATCGCATAATGGCCGTTTTACACTATGCTAAAATTTGATACAAAGTGAGTCAGAAGTGCCAATTCAACCAATCAGAATTCACTGTGGTAGCTTTTCTCTCTCACTTTGTACCAAAAAATGTTATAATGTAAAACAGCCGTAAGATTTTAAAAAAGAAACTAATTTTAAATTATTAGATTATGCTTAAAATGCAATGACATATTTTAATTTTTTTCTCGAAAATTATTTGAAATTAAAACATTTTTTAAAAATTCTATTCAATACCATTCAACTCGACATTCATTTCCCTTTGAAATGGGAAAGTTGGTTTTTGTCTCAACTATTTGCGGTTTACCTTGAAAGACAATTTTATCGACATCAAATGCGCCTTACTATCTTAATAAAGCCACGTTTACCGTTTGCAAGTAAATGCCGGAACTTAGTACTCCAACATTTTTATTAAATATCAGTCGTTATAAGTATATTATTTATTACATATTACGCTGTAATTCTTATTTACTTACCTTTAAAAACGGGCAACAAATGTTCCAAACTCCAAGCTTGCAAGTGTTCAGTGACCAAAGAAAAACTCATCTTCGCTTCCTAAAATCTTCCAACTACACTTTTTATTTTTACATCCCCTGTCGGAACTTGTCCGCCGCCACATACGAGGAACGAAGATGATGTGATTCACAGAATAGTCTGTGATTGGCAGTGGATCGTAATGGCGTTAAAGGCTATTCCATTTTTAAGATTTATAGGGGTAGTCGTATAAATAAAATGCGCAATTAATTTTGATCATACTCTTCTGATCACAGCAAACGTAACTTATTATTATTTCAAAATAAATACTTTCAAATATTTCTAACAATCATACGAAATAATTATTTTTTAACGAATAATCATGTGCTTATTCCAGATAAATAATCACTCACAATTATATTTGATTAATTACGGTAACAATTAACATTTTATGCTTATGATTAAAATAACTATGCAATATAATTTTGACTACTATAAAATTCTTAACAAAGTATGTATTGTCAGAATTACCTAGCAAATTTTTCTCAGTGTATAGAAACATCTGAAAATGACTATGAAGAGTACAGGGGAAAAACCAGCTAAGTCGTAAATAATGATATTCGAGTTATGGGCCGTTTTAGGTTAAAATTCCTTACAATTTTATACTAAATTGATGTTAAGAACTTGCAGCTTGATAACTAAAGTCTCCAATTAAAAGATCCGTTTATCCGTCCAGTTGTATGTTACTCACCGCTCGCGCTGATGCGCTGTAAATATCAATCGGTCGACTGGCCAATTAACCAGTGCTGTTTACGGCTATATGATACGTAGGTATAACGTGTTTTATCTAAACGAATATTTTCGTCCTTTTTTTAAAAATTATATCCATCATCAAAAATATAGCAAATATCAAATTAAAATGTGACAAAATTGATCCAAATATTCTCGCTATATCAAAGAAATAATGCTCGCAGCTTCGTAATTCGATCGGCGCCAGGCGTGCATCGAAGCGCCTATGCATTCGGGCTTGAGAGTTGGAGTCTTTATTGATAACATAAGTCGTAATGGTTAATTCTTAAATTTAGTTGTTAGTGACTGTAATAACCAGGCATTACACATGTTTAAAAATATTTAACCTGTAGGCTACATAGAGTGCAAATGTTTACACAATTCAAGGTTACGACAAACATGCGTGTGACTTCGCCGGTTTTTCCCCTGTACTCTTCATATGCGCTGTAATTTGAATCTCTATAACTCTTTTAAATTTTTTCATTATCACAAGTATTAAGGGAATTATGAATTTTATCCGCTACTTAGTTTCCACGCTGTATTTCGCGCTAAAAACGGACACGCAAAAACTTAAAATTTCGTACGTTGCAATAACATGATGTCTTTCCCTTCGTTTCTTCCTAACCTGTGTTGCTAACCTCTACGGATAATTCATAAATGACCGTAGTAGTTTTCTATACAAATTATTCGTGACGGTTTCTTTTGCACTTAGGTTCTGACACATACTAGAACGTGAATATTTTATCAGCGCCAATGTGTGTCGTTTCCAAACTAATGCCTCATTCGTTTCCTAATTTGGAGCGTCACTTGATTCTTACGAGGTGGGCCATCTGTAAAGCTCTATTATCTGTGGTCAAACCTAAAGCGTGTGGTTCGAACATACTCCGCGCGTAAGTTCTTTTGTAATTCAACATGGTGCAGAAGATCAGCTGACAAGAGCTGTTGTTTTGTCTTACTTTGTTCCTTCTTCCAGAAATAATATAAAATGCGTAACTGTTAATGATCTTCTATTATGTGTGAACAAAACAACTGGACTATAAACGGATCATATATTAAAAGAAAAACCACACAACATGTGTTTACATCGTCAACTCTACTTGCTTATCATCTATTGCCAACTTGCAGGGAAGAAGTACATGCGTACAGTGGCGCCGCGAACGAGTGATACAAAAAGTAAAATGTTATTTGTAATCTCCAACACTTCCTCTCAAATATTACTTTTTAATTCGAAATAAAACAAACATTTCATATGACTCAACTGTAAAGTAAGACTTGAACTGTTATATTACTTTCACTTAAACAACCTTAAACCTAGCATATTTCGCAATTTTTCAAAACGTACACGCGGCAATGCCTTCGTCATAATGTCTGCAATCTGATTTTCACGTTCCAAATGTTGAACATTCTCATTCATTGTCCATCTAAATATTTTTCCCGAACAAAGAAATAACGCACCTCAATATGTTTTGAGCGTTTGTGAAATTCGGGATTTTTCACTAATTTCACAGCACTTGCGTTGTCAATATGTAACATCGGCACACTAGTAAGTTTTGAAACTTCATTCAGCATTCGAGACAGCCACATTGCTTCTTTTGCTCCTTCGCTGGCAGCGAGAAACTCGGCCTCAGTCGTCGATAGAACAACTGACCGTTGTTTTTGACTCGACCAGGTTATAGCGCCACCACTATATCTGCTCATCATTCCAGAAGTGGACCTCTTTGTTTTTACATCACCGGCAAAATCTGCATCGGTGTAAACTTCCAGGATGCCTGAATCATGGTTGGCTTTATATAGAAATCCAATATTCACTGTGCCTCGCAAATATTTGAAAATTCGCTTGACGCAATTCCAATCAGTTTCTGTTGGTTTGTCTGATTTTTGAGATGCTTTACCTACTGCGTAGGCAATGTCTGGCCTAGTGGCAGTAGTCAAATGCATCAAACAGCCCACTGCTTCTTTGTATGGAACTCCAATGGCAAGTTCGTCATCACTACTGGTTGCTTCCTCTCTAACTGCAGGCACTGACACCTTGTTTGCATTCTCGATGCCGAATCTTTCCAAAATCCTTTCTGTATAGGTTTTCTGGTGGACAAAAATCGATCCGTCCTTCTGCTGTTCAATGTGCATTCCTAAAAAGCAGTCCAAGTCATCTGCAATTGTGATTTTGAACTCTTGCTGAAGGCCTTTCAAAAACTGATTTATATCACTTTCACTGGTGCCAGCAATCAACCCGTCATCAACATAGATCGTAAGCAACATTTTTTGGTCTTCTTTCACTTGCACAAACAAGCAAGGATCTGCAGTAGAGTTCTTCAATCCATATTTCTTTAAGAACCTTACAAAGCAAGCATTCCAACATCTTGGGGCCTGTTTCAATCCGTAAAGGCTTCGTTTGGTAACTGGCCACGAACCGATTCAAGCATGCCGAGTAAACAGTTCCAACGCGTTGGGCAAGCCTGCTTGAGCGTTGTTGGCAACAATTTTTGAAGATCTGCTTGTTTGAAATACGTTACAACGCGTTTTACACAATCGATTGTTGTGGTTACGTCCATCATTGACGCTTGGTTATTATCCGATAGAACTTCTGCTACGACACGATTGAGTATGTATGGACCACAGCTAAGACGTTCAAAACTGGCTGAAGCCTTTACAACATTTGAACAACGGTCTGTTACAAATATGCAATTGTCGACCACATTATTCAATTCATTATATTGTAATATTTTTAAAGCCGCTGCACAAATGTTGTCCGTCGTTTTCTTCTTGGTAGCATCAAAGGCTATCGTCGCCAAAACACGTGAAAATAATTTCTTTAAGAAGCTTACAAAGCAAGCATTCCAACATCTTGGGGCCTGTTTCAATCCGTAAAGGCTTCGTTTCAATCTACACACTCGCCCCGTTCCATCATGGAAGCCCTCAGGTTGGAACATAAATACTTCTTCTTCCAGTTTGCCATACAGGAAGGCAGTTTTCACATCAAACTGTGGAAGTAAAAGCTCTTAATTTGCAGCTGTTTCAATCCGTAAAGGCTTCGTTTCAATCTACACACTCGCCCCGTTCCATCATGGAAGCCCTCAGGTTGGAACATAAATACTTCTTCTTCCAGTTCGCCATACAGGAAGGCAATTTTCACATCAAACTGTCGAAGTAAAAGCTCTTCATTTGCAGCTACACTCAAGATGGTTCTGACAGTATCGAATCTGGCGACTGGACTGTAGGTCTCGTCATAGTCGATCCCGGGTTTTTGTACATAACCTTTCGCAACTAGCCTAGCCTTATATTTATCGATGCTGCCATCTGCTTTTGTTTTCATACGAAAAACCCACCGCGTGTCTATGATCCTTTTTCTGTTGGGTCGATCTACCAACTCCCAAACATCGTTTTCAGATAAAGACTTCATCTCTTCGTCCATGGCCAACTTCCAGTGTTTACTCTCTGATGATTCCATGGCTTTTTCAAACGTGGTTGGATTCATATTCCCCGTAGTTACCAACATAGCATAGTCTTTCAGATATTTGGGAAGAATGATTTTGTTCCGATCACGTAGACGAATGTTCTTTGATTCTGGTTCTTCTGGTTCATCCTGAATGTCGTCATCGTCGTGGACTGATCTTGAACCTCTAGTTTCTTCGGCTGCTTTTGCACCTGCATATTCAACTCAATGGAATTTTCCAATTTCACAATTTTTTCTGGTGCAAACTGAACATTTGTACTATGCGACATGACGTCAAAATAACGCAATTCTCGAACGATTTGTGTAGTTTTGCATGAGAGTCTACGTCATTTTGACGTCATGTCGCATACGACATTTGTCGAGTGATTTCAAGAATTCGGCCCCTGGGGCCCAATTCTTTCTGTTCTTTGCTTGTGTTTTTACAAGTACGGACACAGCAAATAAACTCCATTTTCTTAACCTAGTAACAACCACGTATAAGAAGACAGGTTATGCCGGCAATATGCCGGTAAGCTTCGAATGGCGCGGGAAATTCCACGAATTTCAGCGCCACCACTGACGTCAGTATAAACTATATAAATATATAATACACTTTTGCTTAAGATTATAGGCCCTGCCCTGCCCTACCACTGGACTTCCCTGTTGGACTTCCCTGTTGCCCTGTAATTACAGTGACCACAAATGAGTGGCCACTACGATATATGTACCTGTCGATCCCACACAGTCGACGAGGAACCAGCTACCTCTCGACGTTGCAGTCCTGACGGCCCAGGTTGTGGGGACTCCGGTCGTTCTACAATAACCAATAACCTCTTCGGGTCTCTGTACGACACCGACAACATTCCGGGTACACATATAACGGTATGCTGTAGCGCATGTTAGCTCCATCTCTCTTGCACAATGTGACGTCACGTGGATTACACTGCGTACGATACAATGCAAATGATATAGCTAGTCCCGGTTTAATTAATAAATTTAACTCCAGCAAATTCAACATCAATATTGGACACCCATTTTCTCAGAGTAGACAAAGCCGATAAAGGATAGTTGTTAGCCCTTAAAAATCTGTAAGCTTTCGGACTGGCACTACGTAGGGAAATTGCTGCGGCAATATCCTCTGCAGACCAATTAATTCCAGAATTCATTCCTTTTTCTTTGTCAATTGTCTTCAGTTTTTTAATTTGACCTAGGGCCAGTTGTACAATGTAGGTTTAAACTGACGCTCAACTGAACCAGGTTCAAAGTAAACAAATTCGCATAGGATCTTAATGACATACGGCAATTAATGCATTTATAAATAAAATTTGATGCGATTTTGTTCTCTTTGAACCTGGTTTGGTTGAGCGTCAGTTTAAACCTCCTTTGTACAACTGGCCCCTAGTGTAAAGATGGAAGCTAGGATAACCTCACATTTTTTAATTTCTGCTTTACTTATTTCTATTGTTTTAAGATGTTCCTTGTTCTGCTGTTGTAAAATTTTTAATTCTTGCTCCAGTTTGCTTATCTTCCTGTTTTTACTAAAATCAAATCAAATACATGTTGTTATAATAACAAAGGTGGAGTATACTTACTCCGCCAACAAATCAGAGAAGTTGTGGTTCATATTTACTTGAATACATTTGTTACTGATGCCATCAAAATCCAAAGATTGTTGGTTCAAATCAGTACCCGTTGATTCCTCGGTTAGTTGCGATACATCAGATGTTTTCAAAATATGATTCACTTCCTTCATTCGTTTCCGTTTAGGTAAACGCAATTCACGATCTTCGCTCTTTCTTTTTTGGGAAGCTGATAAACACTTATTAGGAAGATTTAAAGTAAGAACCGCATCGGTTTTCAAGCAACGGCTGCTCGTTGAGCGGTATTCAAATTCAACAATCTTTGTCGCAAAGATATTTCAAAAGAGCTGGATTCAAAATGATCAGAGCAAATACGAGCTACAAAAGACACAAACTGTTAATGATAACAATATAAGATGAGAATTTTCATAAAAACTTGCAAAAAGCATTACATTGATTCAGAACTAATGCAGTAATCGTAACTTATATTATAACGTATATTATTCGAGGGGTAGTCGCGAGGAATATTTGGTGTAATACGCTTTCTCTAGGAATTACCCCTCGGTATTATTATTGTTTATATTTACTCACCATTGTTTACGTTGATTTTTGTTTTACGTCGACAAGCAACAGTCCATTTTTGGCCAACTCTTTGTTATTTGGAAAACGGAAATATTTTATATCCGTCCCCTTTGTAAGCCTGCTATAGTTCTTACACGTGGCCATAGCACAATCTGACATTTTTATGAATAACAATTAACAAAACATCTCAAATCCACTTCACAAGTCACAATAAATTACCACACGTGTTCGTTGCACATACATATAAACGATGCCCCGATTTCGTAGAGACAACATGGGTAACTTTTTTATTCGAAAGTGCGGGAAGTAATTGGTGTACTATTAATATAACGACGGACCATATAATCATAGGTTTCGTCTCGCTCTCTTTCCGTAAATATTTGCAATTGTCTCATTCGCGGATTTAGGAATACAGCTGTCTTGTAATAAAATTTATCTTCTAAACGAGATCTTAAAGCTACAGCGCCTGTTTCCTTTAATTCCTGCATAAGGAACGAATCAATCTCTTTGTTGTTGAGAAACTGTTTCAGTTGGTACATCGTCGGCAGCACAAGATGTAAAGTTGGTTCATTTGTTGCTTCTAGAACTTTTGTGTACTTTCGGAACGGTTGTAGAAACTCGATTAAGGTCGCCATTGTTGGTTCATCCAGTCCGTCCAAGTGTTCTACTTGATCGCGTTCTATCAAAATTGATCTGATGTTTGGTAATTGGCCACGAACCGATTCAAGCATGCCGAGTAAACAGTTCCAACGCGTTGGGCAAGCCTGCTTGAGCGTTGTTGGTAACAATTTTTGAAGATCTGCTTGTTTGAAATACGTTACAACGCGTTTTACACAATCGATTGTTGTGGTTACGTCCATCATTGACGCTTGGTTATTATCCGATAGAACTTCTGCTACGACACGATTGAGTATGTGTGGACCACAGCTAAGACGTTCAAAACTGGCTAAAGCCTTTACAACATTTGAACAACGGTCTGTTACAAATATGCAATTGTCGACCACATTATCCAATTCATTATCTTGTAATATTTTTAAAACCGCTGCACAAACGTTGTCAGTCGTTTTCTTCTTGGTAGCATCAGACGCTGTCGTCGCCAAAACACGTGAAAATAATTGCCAATCATCGTCGATAAATGAACGGTTACAGTCGCATATGACAACTGCTTATAATCATCTGACCACATATCTGTGGTAATGCCACCACCGTAATTACTGAAATATTTGCGTTTTCCGGTAATATATGCGCTTTTATCGACGAAACTTTTTCCTTGACATGTCTAGATACCGTCGTCGGATGAGGCATAATATCCTTTACATCAAATAGTCCATGCTTTGCGGCCAAATTTGCACAAACCATCGCCAGCGACGACGTCAAATAATGGTCGAAGGTCTATACCACGAAACTCGACAGCACTTAACAGACTTCATTTCCGTTATTGCAAGCGGCCGAGTTGTCGCTGTCTTTGTCGCCGTCTTGAATTTATTGTTGCAACATTTTTGGTGACGAGCGAGCGTGCTGGTACCTGAAGCGTGATTTGCAGTAAAACATCGTTTACACTTTGGACAGTACGCAAAGGGGTGACGCGCTTCATCCTCATTGAACACCACCAAAAATGTTTTCCATACATCGGATCGTGATTTTTCTAACAGCGATTTCACTCTCCAAATATTGTTGCGAACGTTTCTATTCACTATGTTGACTCCAATCGTGGTGACTTTGCTATTGCTAGCGTTAGCATTTCTATCTTTTTTGGAGAAAATAGCACAGCATAAGGGTTACACAGCAGCGCAACTCTCATGAAAATATAAAATTCGCCCATAACATCCCGCGCAAGGTCTGAGTCACAATCTCAGGATGCAGAGCTCATTCATTCATGGCTCTGGTGCCGAATGGATCTTTATAATTATGTTAATACACATTATTTATGCCTTGTTATTTTTATACCACGTCCACTAAACACTACAATCCGGCCCTGGTGTGTGAGCACATATGAGTTTACAATTTACAACAAAATCGCTCACACTTAAAGCAAAACAAACAATTCGACACATTCCCTTTAATCTACTCGAGGTCAATGAAAATCCAGTAAAGAGATCAAAGTGCCGACAAGCGAGTTGCGCTGTTGTATTCTTTATGCTGTGAAAATAGGCCGCTGCTATTAATAGTGGAACTACCGCAGCCATCATCAAGCTATACAAAGAAGAAATAAAAGACAATGTGGGTATAAGGGCATAACATACAATCATAATTTTAAAGCATATTTACTTACAGAAAAATCAGTGTCCATTTCAAATTGACAGATCTATCTTCTCAATGACGTGACAGATTACTTCTTGATTTAGATAATGTTTAATGTTCTTTACGACAAAAACAGCATGGCCATGATCCATAAATTTAATTTACAGGTCGATTCGCTAAGTTCATAACGGCGAGGTAACGATTATCGTAAACATCGCCTTCTAAACATGGCATATTTACTCAATTAAAAATGAGAAGAATTATTATGGTGGGGGCAATTAATTTCAACTACACTCGCGTGGCAGTGTTGTCGTCGCATTTAGTTAATTTGATTTGGTTATGTTGGTGATACAATTTGTTACCTTGCAATTGGTAATGCTGATTTGTCAAGTTCATGGGATTCACGGCTTGTTTGCGGCACTTGGCACTGATTCAACTCTTTCTCCTCTTTGTATTATTTGGTTAACTTGTATTTTTATGTCGTATTTTATATTTTGTAGGGTTGTGAGTATAAATGTCTTTCGGACAAATGTCAAAAATGACAATTGTCTGGACAGGACAAATACTATTTGTCATAAAAGTGTCATGGATACTGTCCGTGACATGTGAATCCGCTAAAAATGTTTTACCTTTGTTTACCTTTTCCCGCTAATTCTGTAACAACGTCAAATGTGACAAGGTGCTGGCAAATGGTAGTTACAATTTATGTGCAATAATATTTTTATAATATTTGTTTTTTGAATTTTCATTCTGTTTGCTAAAAGTACAATATAGGAGCGGCATATTTTTAAAAAAGTTCTTTATTTGCATTAAAAAAATTCGAAGTTGATTTTCATTATGAAATTTTAAATGTCATAAGTGTCAGAACAATGTCTGACATTTAAATTCGTGTCCTGTCCAAAAGATTAAACGTCCGGACATTTTACAACCATAATATTTTGTTAAGTTATAGTTAGTTGTTAAGTTATAGTTAGTTTAAAACATGGTATTTACGTGTTGTGTACCAAATTGTAACAAGACAAGTAAACAAATTAAAGTGCATCGTTTTCCGTATCTGGATGAACAGGTAATGCTTAAAGATATTCAAAATAATTTTCGCAATAGAATAGGTTTAGCAATAACTTGATGAAAATTTTATTGTTGTTTACTATATTCTGATATTCGTTTCCCAAATATCCTCCCAGTTTGTCTTATATAATATACTTTTGGGAATATGGTTTTCCTCTTTTTTCAATTAAGTTTCACGATTTGTTAAATGTTTACAATTTCGCAAACATCAAATTCGTATATCAAAGAGAATAGTCATTTCACAAATTGTGAAACATAATGGATAAAAGAAAACCAAAAGAAAAAAATTAATGTACATAATTTCATCATAAATTCAAATTTACCGCCAATTTGATAACAACGCCACTGCGAGTGTAGTAAGCGAAACATCAGTTTCGCCGGTAAGGTAGAGTTGAATATCTATATAATAATAGTAATCATAAAACGGCTTCTGGTCGCGACTGCGAACTTAAGGAAAAGTTGAAAGATCTAGCAGGATAGCAGTCAAAAGGGGGCAATTAAAAGTTTACTCTTGTTTGATTGCCAAGCTTTCGGAAAGTATTTATTTCCTTCATCAGGGCGGCTATAATGTTAATATGAACGTGTTACACAATTGAAAATTGATGATTTTAAAATTCTACTTACATCTAAGTGAGGTTATGAGAGCTAAAGTTGCACATGTGAACAAGCTAGGAATAAATTTCTTAAGTAGTAACCATTATTAACAATTCATAAAGTTGTATTGTAAAACAAATTAAAATTTAAAAGTCACAGTTTAAAATGATGGACAAAACATTTAAAACAACGTGCACAATGGCGCCTATCTGGTAACGCTTGTAGGTTAGTTTAAACTCATTTGGAGGGAAAAGATCCCGGCGGGAAATTTGAAAAACAGACTGTAATCCTGATAGAGTTAAAGAGAACAAGAAATTCTTAAAATTATTAATTAGATACAGAGATTGGTGCTGGCACAAAATTTGTGGAAATTTGACAGTAATAAGGGGGCAAAAATTAGTTATACATTCAAAAATGTTAAAAAATTAAACTACTCAAGTTTGTATCAGAAGTATTGTGTGTGTTAATATTTGTTAATAAATTATGATAAATTAAACTTAAGTTTGAAATATCAGTTTGTTTATTTATAGTATTATTACTTATGAGAATGTGATACATTTCTAAGAAACTACGGTTGAAGTAGTTGGGTTCGATAGTTAAAATTTCGGAATTTTCATAATTTTGGTTTGTTTGACGTGGTCAGCAAGGGCACAACAACCAATTTTTCGTTCATTGTGAGAATCACTTTTGTGTGACGAAATACGAGATTTTAGATACCTACAAGTTTGACCTATGTAGACACTGTCACAGTGTTCACAAGGTATTTTGTAGATCACATTGGATTGGTCAAATTTATCAGTAGGGGTTTTAAGTTTACTGAAAATAGTTTTGAGGGTTAGAATTTGTCGGTTGGCTATTTTTAAGTTATGGTCATAATGTAAGAGAATTTTTTATAATTTGGGTGTAAGATGTTGAATAAAGGGCAATGATCTGAATTTGGTATTATTTATGTTAACGTTGGTAGTATCGTTTTGTCTGGATTCAATACCAGGCATATGTGTGAAATTGAAAGTGTTATTGTTGTTGGATTGATTCATTATTTTGTTGACCAAAGTCACAGGATAACAATTTTCAAGAAAAATCGATTTAAGTTTGGCAAGGTTGGTAGCAAGAAAATCAGAAATCCTTTCGACTCTTAACCGTAAGCCTTTAAGAACGTTGATCTTCATTTTTAGAGTGTGGTAGGAGTTATAGTTTATGTACCTATTAGAAGAAATAGGTTTGGAATACCAGTCAATTAAGATCGTGGTGTCTTGTCTGATGACTTTCGTGTCAAGGAAGGGAACACTACAGTTCTTCACACTCAATAGTAAATTTGATGTTGTGGTCATACTGATTAAAGATGTCAAGGATCTCGTCTTGTTTGCTGTCAGGTATTGCACAAATGATATCGTCAACAAATTTCTTTAGAAACGGAATATTGAATGAAAGTTTGGGAATGCAGTCATCCAATAACTGGTCAACAACATACTGAGCCAAGATTGGGGAAAGTTTACTGCCCATGGGTGAGCCTTTTTCAAGTCTGTAATATTTCTCTTCAAAAACACAGTAGGAAGTGTCAAAAATGAATTTAATCATTTCTAAAAATTTACTTAAGGGTAGTTGGCAGTTAGGTTTGATGTAAGTCCATTTATTTGTTATACTGTTAGCTACTTGTTGGTAAGTGAGATTACTGAAGAGTGACACAACGTCTAAACTAATTAGAACATAACCTTGGGGCAGTGTGGAGTCTCTCATAGATTCTACAAATTGAAAAGTGTCTGATGTAATATTGATTATCAAATTGATATGATTTTTTCAAAATGTCAGCTACGAATTTGGATAATTTGTTCGTAGGACTATTGATAGAAGAAACAATTGGTCTGAGACTAAGTGTAGGCTTATGGATCTTTGGAAGACCGTAGTACTTAGGAGCAATGGAATTGTATGTCATAAGATCTTTTGCTTCACTGTTATTAATAAATTTTTCTTTTTTTAGTTCTGAAATCAAAGTGTTGCATTTTCTTTGGTAGATGCTAGTGGGGTTGCGGTCAAGAAGTTGGTAACTGTCGGGGTCATCAATTTCCACAAATTTTGTGCCAGCACCAATCTCTGTATCTAATTAATAATTTTAAGAATTTCTTGTTCTCTTTAACTCTATCAGGATTACAGTCTGTTTTTCAAATTTCCCGCCGGGATCTTTTCCCTCCAAATGAGTTTAAACTAACCTACAAGCGTTACCAGATAGGCGCCATTGTGCACGTTGTTTTAAATGTTTTGTCCATCATTTTAAACTGTGACTTTTAAATTTTAATTTGTTTTACAATACAACTTTATGAATTGTTAATAATGGTTACTACTTAAGAAATTTATTCCTGGCTTGTTCACATGTGCAACTTTAGCTCTCATAACCTCACTTAGATGTAAGTAGAATTTTAAAATCATCAATTTTCAATTGTGTAACACGTTCATATTAACATTATAGCCGCCCTGATGAAGGAAGTAAATACTTTCCGAAAGCTTGGCAATCAAACAAGAGTAAACTTTTAATTGCCCCCTTTTGACTGCTATCCTGCTAGATCTTTCAACTTTTCCATAATAGTAATCTATAATCTATGCTTCTAAATGAAAAGCGAGTTCTATCTGGCCTGCGCAAAAGTGCAGTTCAGGCGTGCTCCGCCAAGCACTGCTTACAGGGCGCTTTCTTAACCTAAAATCTTAATTAAATCTTAACTTAATTTAGCATTAAACTATTACGGTTTTAGATTAAAATCTTACCTGCATATACTCAGAATTTCTGTGGTAAGTTACAACATGTATATACCGGGTGAGTCATAATTAGGTGTAAAAATTTTGACCACAGCTTCTTTATGCCAAAACAAAGCAATTAACCTAATATATCTTAGTACCAAAATGCTCCCTTAAAAAGATACAGGGTATTAAAGAAAACATGTTTATTTATAATTTGGAAAGCAAACATTTGAATTTTTAAAATCTAGTAGCCTAATTTTGCTACTCAGTTTTTATTTTAAAACAATATCAAGACAGCGGCTATCATAAACAGCCATTAATTGTTTGAAAGTCACAGTTGTATTGTTTTAAAATAACGAAATGGGTGATTTTACTCCAAGAGAAATAGCAGACATCGTTTTCGTGTGTGACTTTTGCAACGGAAACGCCTTAGCAGCAGTTAGAGAATACCATCGTAGATTCCCTAACAGAAGAATCCCAAATTATCAGGTTTTTTCTTCTGCCTTTCGAAGACTGGGTGAGGTTGGTCTTCCGCGAGCCAGAGGGGCTGGTGCACAGCAACGGGAAAATGTAATACGATTAGAGGAAGCTGTAGTTGATTCGGTTTTAAACAGTCCTACTACAAGTACTCGCCGAATTGCTATCCAGTTAGGACTCTCACAAAGTTTTGTTTCGCGAACTCTGCGTAAGGAGGAATTACATCCTTACCATTATACGAGTGTTCACGCTCTTCATCATGGGGATACCGTGCAATGTGTAGTTTTTTGTTGATGGCTTCTTGAAAGAATAAATAACAACCCCAATTTTATTCCATCTATTTTATGGACCGATGAAGTCATTTTTACCAGGGATGGAATTACAAACTTTCGAAACCTGCACTATTATTCGTTAGAGAACCCTCATGTAAGAAGGAGTTGAAGGTTCCAGCAACGATTTTCTATTAACGTATGGGGAGGAATCTGCAATGGTTCTTTACTGGAGCTGCAAGAACTGGATAATCGCATCAATGCAAATGCTTATCATGACTTTCTTGAACATCGGCTGCATGATATACTTGAAGACATCCCATTAAACATTAGACAACAGATGTTCTTTCAACAAGACGGTGCACCTCCTCACAATGGCAGAATCGTTACAGAATGGTTAAATAACTATTTCAATGATAGATGGATTGGCCGGTTTGGTCCTGTGAGATGGCCGGCAAGGAGTCAAGACTTGAATCCGCTGGATTTCTTTTTGTGGGGTGTTTTAAAACAGCTGGTTTACCACGAGAAAACAGTTGCAACAAAGAATTTTCGGAGCTGCTAATGAAACTCGTGAAAACGGCAATACAATTCAGCAAGTGTATGATTCACTAGTACGACGGTGCCATGCTTGTATTGAGGCTGGAGGGGAGTATTTTGAACATTTGCTGTAGTTTTCTATTTTTAAATAATTATTTTGTTAATTTTGTGTTTATTATAATGTATTTTCGAATTAATCCAATAATCACCTTCCAGGTAAAAGCTTCCACAGACTGGCGCGAATTATTTAAATGGAAATGTTTTCTTTGATACCCTGTATCTTTTTAAGGGAGCATTTTGGTACTAAGATATATTGGGTTAATTGCTTTGTTTTGGCATAAAGAACCTGTGGTAAAAATTTTTACATCTAATTATGACTCACCCTGTATAAGGTTTGTTCGTACAGGAGCTTCTGACTAGTCCGAAACTATCAGAAGCATGCACTGATCTAACAATAAGTTTCACAGTTAATGCAGTTCTTGAAAGCGGTGATTAATTCGACGGGCGAATATATTTGACACTTTCAAACTAGTCAGAAATGCTGCACGAATAGACCTATAATAAAGCTTCCTTTCTCATTATGCGTAATTATCAACACCCTTTTTAACACGTTTTACATTATCAAAAGTCGAAACTCTTTTATGAAACTTGTTGTAATTATTCATAACACGAAAGCTTTTTAAAGTGCCAGTCTTTCTTTATTGCGCAAGCGTACTTCACTCCGATGAGATCAAATGATTTGTGCATGAATCTATAAAGTTTATACCATATAAATTATGTTGTATTACGGTAATTACAATGTTAATTAATTTTGCGTGAACTCACTTTGATTAACAGTAATGACAGTGCACTTCACTCATTGCCGTCAGTGTCCCGTAACCAGCGCCAAAGTGTCGACTTTTGGCGTTTTCTCGAGCACAAAAATTCAATGTAAATTTTTCAAAACGCCCAGGCCAGTTAGAACTCGCTTTTCATTTAGAAGGCCATGATCGTAAACCAACAAGTTGTTATGTTGTACCTTTTACTGAATAACCCCATTCAAAACATTACTTATCCAGGCGAAACCAGTAATAAACTTTTTTTCCACTACTAATACTATAGCCTGTCATTTTGACATGTGTTAGGTTGCTGTGAAAAACAATTTCTCGACCTGAGGTAAATAATTTTATTATTTACCGGTAAATAATGAACATCAATAGGCGTTTACGAAAATTCACCAGGTTGATAACCGGGTTAGAAGTGTGAGAGAGAACATTAAGAGACTTAGTGCATGTACGAGTGAGAAAGATAGAGTACGGTGTATCCACCGGGTTAATTTTCGTAAACGCCTAATGTTACGTACGCTTTCAGGTACAAATCTTTTGATTTTTCAGGCAATAGATTGTTTGCCACTTATCCGGCAATTTCCCGCATTTCAGGCGGCGTACAATTTAAATCGCCGTACATCGTTTACCGTACTTACTTTATTTAATTGACGATTTGGCAAAAAGATCGACGTAATGTTTGTGACAAATTAAAAAATTTAAATCAACTGTCATATCGGTAATACAGAAAACTGTAAACCTTTCGTAATTTGAAATAAATATTTGTTCAAATTAAAATTATCATTTGCACTAGTAGTGGAAAAAATAGTATATACACCACGGTAAAGAAGTCTTGTAACCCTCGGTCTTTTACATCCCTCCGCCCTAAGGGCCTCGGGATGTAATCATACACTCGGATTATAACACTAGACTTCTCTACCTAGGTGTATAATATACTATTATTATACCTGCATCAAAATCCCTGTTTTTAAAACTAAAAAGCGTGCGAAAAAGGGCGATTAAAGCACGCCGCACAGTGGTCCAGAATGAATTTTTAGCGCGTCAAAAATGGAAAAATTTGACACTTTCAATAAACGTAAAAATAAGGAAAAACTTTCCATTAATGTCATTTCATGTCGGTTTCATTCGTTTAGCAAACGTATGATTTCATTTACGCTTCTATGGCGCTGTCAAATCACCAGAAATTTTACAAGTATCAAACGTGAACTGATAAGTTAAACGTAAGTTTGAAAATATTTTAGCAAGTTCTATTGGGTAAATTTGGTGAAATCTTATTACTTTAGGTTTCCTTAAACAACTTCATGTAAAATCAATCGGATCTGAAGGTTTATTTATATAATTTTTTTATTTCAAATTGTTGTATTAAACCTCTACATTTGAAACTTTCAAAAGACAAGAACTAAAAATAAGATCACATAAGATGTTTTTACGAGTTATATAATAGTAACTAGTAATTTATTTTAAAATAATTTTGCCCAATGAAGTGCTACTTTTTGCTACTTTTTAAGATTTTTTCAAAATTTTCTCTTGGTTTGGTTCTCGACATGAGTAAATACTTATAGGTAAGATAAGCATTTGCTGGATACTTGACGTGAAAAATTTTAAAAATAACCAGTAGAATATTGATATACAATCATTTCTGCACAACATGTAAAAAAAATTGCGCCGGAACCTCTCCCAGTTCATTTTTTAAATAGAAAAATCTAATGTTTTTATAAGGTAACAATCCAAAATCAGGCAAAAAATTTTGTAGAAATAGTTATATTCTGATATTAAATCATTGGTTTATAAAATGTATTTAAAAGTACACAATTTTGTTATTTTCACCATTTTGGAAACTTAGATGTAAAAAAATACCATGGACCACTGTGCGCCGTGTTTTAAAGTTGGCTAGGGAACAACACATACAATCTCCACGTTAACAATTTAAAATGCGATGCACAGGCAACTTTACAAAATGAATTTAAATTTTAGTGTCGTTCTAATTTTCACATTTTAGCGCAGGTATAATAAAAAATATCGTATAATACACGTGCATAAGAGCCTTTAAATCACTTGCGCCGTTAAAAGCGCTCCGCTGCGAGTCGCGCTTTTAAACCCGTCGCGCGTGCTTTAAAGACTTCCTTATGCACTTGTATTATAAGATACTATTTTGTAAATAATATACATCAAATCCATTTTAGGTTTGTGATGCAAAGTTGTATAATGTATAATAAAAAATATCGTATAATACACGTGCATAAGAGCCTTTAAAGCACTTACGCCGTTAAAAGCGCTCCGCACTTTTAAACCCGCTGTGCAACGCGCTTTTAAACCCGCCGCGCGTGCTTTAAAAGCTTTCTTATGCACTTGTATTATAAGATACTATTTTTGGAGCTCAACGAATTAATGCACAAAATCGGCCAGGAGGAGAGTCCCGGTGTTTGAGAGAGTTTTAAAAAATTCCTGCAGCCCGTTTTCGAGAAAGACAAAAATCGCGGTTTCGAGGCCCCGTCTAAATCCAGGGTCGTATGATCGTATTCGAGGTCGGGCTCATTTCGATGAAAAGTACGGGCCACCAAGTACGCTCCGATTCAATCCGATTCGAAATCGGCATTTTTGGGTGTACGGATCACAGTCTAAAGGATGGTTAAAAGAAAGATTTTAGCCCTTTTTAGCGTAAAGATACAGAATACGGCCTTAGTGTTTTATTTTAAGAAATATATTACACCTTATAGTACGATAAGTAGATCCTTTTGCGTGATGAGAAACTGCGGGTTCGAACCGAAAGCCCGTACCCGCGGGTTTGCGGTGTAAGCCCGCACCGCAAAAAAAGCGGGCTTGCGGTTAATGTTATTAAAATAACGTTATGTAAATATTTTCAAAATAAAGAAAAATAGGAATTAGTTTAACAGGAACATATTCAATTATGTACTTTGAACAAAAAATAAAACATATTCATTGATTTATCAGCAAATCAAAACAGAAAAATTATTAATTTTTATCTCACGACTTCTTCAGTTTAGACAAATACATTTAGCGTTTTATGAAAGCTTATTAAAACAGTGTTTCACGAGAGTCTAGATATACTGGGTGTTCCATTTGAAAATGTTGAGAAAAATTCTTTTGCAAAACTAAACACCCTGTACTCATAATAACTGATAGACCGAATCTGTTTCGAAATTTCTGTAGACAAGATATTGTATTGAGTACCTACAAAAATTCAAGATGAAATGTAAATAAATAACAAAGATATAAGCACTCATATTATGGCAATTTCTTGCACTTAAACATCAATATCTTACAAACTCTTAAGTAAAACTTCCAAAATTTTTGGTTATTACCTATTCGTTATGCGTACTTTCGAAATATGTAAAAATATACTAGGTGTTCCATTAAAAAAAATAAAACTTTGGTATGGCTCTCAGTTACTGAACACTCTGTATAGCCAAAAATAATTTTATGAAGTAGAGCTGACTGAGTTACATCTTAGCTCGTATGAATTTTTTTTCTATCTTATATACTATAGACGGTAGAGAAGACCGCGGCGCTCGGTGGACACATCTTGAAATGATGATTTTATTTGTGTAAATTGTTCTGTATAAAAATCCTCTATTTTTCGCACGAGTGTTCTTGGGCTCATTATTTTTATATTATACTTTGAAATATTTAGATTTTTCTTCATTTCAACGAAGTATGGATCTTCAACGACTTCATCATTGTATGAATGAAATATCGCACAAGATCGTTGTCAAAACCATTTTGAGAGACAGGTGGCAAAGATTCTTTATCATTTGAAATTGCAGGTTTTCTTGTTGTATTAATTTTTCTCTGTTTTGCATAGTTATGGTATTCCTCAACAGCCTGCGCGCCGTGTTTCCTTTTCATATGACTAAGAAAGTTTGAAATTGAGTTTGCGCTACCCTTAATTTTACAGTCTTTTTCTATTGCTTCTCCCCTTTTGTGAAATGTGTTTCCTAATTTGTCAAATGACTTTCCAATCCGTTCAAATATAGTAGGCCTGCGGATTGGAAAGTCATTTAACAAATTCGGAAACATAATTGCCAAAAGGGGAAAACCAAAAAAAAAGACTGTAACAATATTGGGAGAGCATTCACACACGTTGCCACAATATGATTTTCATTTAAATCAGAGGAATCATATTTGAAAAATGTTCCATTCAATAAGGTCAGTGCGATGCACAGTGGTCAATATGCGGAAAAAACCCATTATTTTCAAAATGCTGCAAAGAGCATTTTGATTTTAAATTAGTAATTCTTAATGATTAACTGATGTATATTGACAAAATAATCAGATATATTCCCATATTACATTCTTATACAAGTCCTTAAAGTCGGCGGAGTTATAATGCTTACTTAAGGTGTAAAAATTCATCATATTTTTATACGAATTTCTCTTACGATGTTATTACTACATTAATGAACAGCAGCAGTATTAGAGAATATGCTATGCTGAATAAAAATAATTATTTCAATTGTTTGTGTCATTACATAGAGGTCTCGAAAAATTGTTAAAAAATGTTTTATGAAAAGATTTAATAGAGCATAATTTTTGAGCTCCGCCGAGCGCTGTGTTCTAACCTATTTTTTTGCATACATTAGACTTCTAATTAAGTGATAAAACAATTTTTAGCTGCGACCACTTGCGACCCTGGTTTTAGGTTAGCGCTGAATTTATGGTCCGCCCTATCGAATTTTTTAAAAAATTATTATTTGCCTTTTAACCATTTCAGCCAGTCGCAAATTATTACATAAAGCTGTCTCAACAAACTTTTTGAACAGGACAAACATTTATGGACCAGACAGGATTCGAACCCACACCGCCAAGCCACTCGTTGGCCTGTCAAAATTGTAAGGACATGTTTGAGCTCTAGAGAATTTTCAATTAGTTATTAATGGGATCCGCTGACGTTTTACATGTGCCCAAAGTGTTAATTAGATCGTCCAACCAATCAGCTGATTATTGATTATTTTGCTGAAAATTTAGTCGCAAAGCTATAAATTAAGTCCTTGGATATTAGTGAAAGTGAAAGAGTAAGTACTATAAGAAATGCTGAACGCAGCGACTGAAGCGATGTTAAAATTTACTACCTTCAAAGCTCTACGCTAAACGTCAATATAATGAAAACTTCCATGGAACCAAATATTATTTCTCTCCCAAGGGAGAAAACATGTTATTTTTGTTACAATTTTGGAGTCACAGAAACTGGTGTCTACTCCCGCTCGTGAATAAAAATATTATAAATTACATCACAAACTCTTTTAAGCGGACAGCTCGTCAGAAGTGAACAATATTTTTCACTTCTGACGAACAATATTTTTTACTTCTAGTGAACAATATTTTTCACTTCTGACGAAGCTGTCGAACGACTGCGAAACGTTAAGTGTTTGTGCGCCATTTAGTGTCCGTTTAAAAGAGTTTGTGATACAATTTTCATCGGACAAGAACCAGCTTTAATTATAAATTACATTATGATTTTTTTAATTTCATGCTTAGCCGGTTGTGACTTTATGTGCCTAACATATGATTCAATAAATTTCAAGTTTCAGACGGTTGTGGAAAAAAAACTCATGTCTTAATTTAAAACAGACGCATTTGGATTACAGCCCTGTTTCGCTAAATAATAGCAAGATTCCATGTATCTTCTGTCCATTTTATAAAAGTATAAAATAAAAATTAGTTTAATTGAACTAGTGATTTAATATTTGATTTAAGAAAGGTTAGACGCTAAATTGGTAAATAAAACTGAAATGTCAAATTGACAGCAAAATCTGTATTTAGATAAGACATTAAATTTTATTCCATAGCCACCTGTGGCCTGAAATTTATTGAATCACATGTCACGAGCTTGCGGTGCTCGGGGGTTGCGTAGCTCAGGGTTGGAAGGGAGCAACAGGGGTCACTGTAAACTAACACATTAAGAGTAACAAAGAATACCTTTATTGTCTAAAAGTTTAGAGACACAGATCACTGTACTCCTCCGAAGACGATCAGATAACTGATCATTATTACAATAAATGTATGGACTTATATACTAAAGATGTAGGTGATGTCATGACCAAAGGTTCACGAAATTCGGTGGACACGCGTAGTTACTAAGCCGGAAAAGATGTTGTCAGGATTTCTTACGCGGTTACCAATTCATTTAGATCGCAAGCTAATTGTTTTTCGTTAAACTAATTACACATTGCCCCAGTTATTTTACTTATGTTGCTAATTCTGCAAGTTCAGTGCAATGGTTCGATGCTTGCTGAGCGTGCAGGTCTGCAAATAACTCGGCATTACGAAAATACTTTTCTTTTTTAAATTAATTAGTAAATTACAAATATCTCGTAATCGTGACAACCTTCCTTTCTAAGTTTGCTCGACTCTGAGCAATAGTATATTGTAGACCGAGGCGGTAAAGTGCTTGTTTTCCAGGTCGAGAGAAGATATGGACAGGCGAGGCGAGAAGCCGAGCCTGATCATACTTCTCGAGACTTAGAAAATTGCTTTACCGCCATGGTTTACATATTATTTTTTTTCCTACACAACATTATAATTAATTTTGTTAATATCACACAAACGTTCTTTTTCTCGAAGTAGAAATATTAAAATTGAGTTACTATTAAAATTATTATAGATGTTTTAAAACACAGCGTTACGTGTACTTACATGGCCGAGCGGTCAAGCCGGTGGTGGTTTAATACACCAGTCTCTTCGGAGGCATGGGTTCGAATCCCACCGCTGCCGAGTTTTTTTTTTTTTTTTTTTGATAATTTTAATCCTTTTTAAAACCAAATACCAGCGGAATTAAATAAAAAAAACTTAGTTTGTTAATTTTTTGATGTCGATGAGAGCGCATTCCAGATATTATTGTCGCGCCACCTAGTGGTAAAGCCTCGTAAATTATTTTCTCGACTAGGCATTTATGTTCATTTTGCCGGGCTAGCCGTGGAAACGTTCGCTTTCTCCTCTCTGATGAGCCGGTAAAATTGAATTTTCTACTAGTGTAGGAAAAAAAGAATTTTATACGAATTAGTCATGATATCAGTACACCTGTAAACAAATACAAAATGAAACATTCACATGAATAAAAACACTCGTAAGCAAAAAATATAAACAAACCCATAAGGAATGACAACAAACCTAAGCATAAAAATGGAAACACACGTAAGCATAACGTATTTGCGAGTGAAATAATTACTAAAATTATATTCCTTTATCTAGATGAATTTAAAGTAAATTCCCCTATCAACTAAAATTATTCCCAAATTGTGTTTAAAAAAGTAATTAAAAGGAAAGAGAAAATGTTCATACACTGTCATCTGACATGATCCTCAGATTAAGGTTTTCCAACGAAAGTCTGGTAATGGCTCCTCCTTCCGCTACCTCTGCAATCAGTTGTGGGTTTCCCATCTTCCTTGGCTGAGCTGGTCGATCCTTTTTCGGCTTTGTGGAAACTTCAATCTCTTCATATGGTCCGTCCATATCTTCAAAGTTACCTCTGCTTGCACCTGCTAATTCATGGAGAGTTCCATCTTTTCTCCGGGAGTTTCTTGATCCTTTGACGGGCTTTTCTTTAGGTCGTCCACATTTTTTAGCATGCCTTTTTCCTCTCTCCACGTCTCTCTCATTCAAGGGTTTTTTGGCCGACGCTTGATGAGTTTCCTGACGTTTCTTCTTTTTCTGCAGAATCTTTGTTATACACAGGCCTAATAACACCAGCAGGGTAATTACAAACGTACTAGTGGAAACATAAATTATGATTTCATGTTCCATTTCATATCCATGGGTGGGCGTAGCTAATACCATTGCACCGGGCGGGTGTTCTTCTTAGAAGAATAATTACAGCAATGGTTAAGACGATGTTCCATAACAAGAAGATGGTGTTGCCATGAAAGGAGTTTTGGCTCTTCCGTGACATCTTCTCTTTTATTTCTTCCATCAAACTTTCAAAGTGTACTTGGGACTGACTGGTAGTGATGTTTAAATGCGGAATTGTTAGACTCCAATTTTGATTTACACATTCGCTCATATTGGTGTAAGTTGGTTGTGACCATATGGATGGCTTCATAACAAAGGTCTTCAGATTGGTCCATGTAGCTGGTAGAATGTGAGTGACATCGATGTTGCTTATTCCTTGGCCACAGGGAAATCTTGTAGCGATGATGACTTCTTTCCCTGTTATCAAACTACAATGACAAGGTATATTGATTTTTACTGCTCCCTTCTTGGTATCGTGTTGAGGTTCCAGTTTGGTCGTTTCGTTTCTACACTTGATGGTCGTATCTTCTGCTGGATGAGTAATGATGAATTCCGTGTCCGTAAGTTCGGTGATCAGCATGGTATGACCTTTATGACATCGGAATGGACAGTATTGGCTTATTTCTTCTACAGTTGCTCCTCGGAAGAGTAGTTTAGCACATTGTGGTCCCTGTAGCGGATCCGACGAAAAGCGAGGCAGGAAACATAATTTGTCGTGGAATGGCCGGCATTGATGTAAATAAGCGCCTGTGATCGACGCTAGTGATTCCAATTCAAATTGCTGCTTTCCTACTGCTAGATACAGGCTGTTGTGGTTGACCACGCAGGTGCTGTCCTTCCAAGCGAACGGTGTTGATGTTAATTTGTAGAGGGTCCATTTCCTTGATTTGGTCTTTGTTGGAACATTGACTGTGATTGTTAGCTGATTACTTCCGATGCTGCAGTCAGTAATGGGCAGCTGGTAATATCTTCCGACGTTCTCTACTGGAATGACCAACACCTGTTCTTCTTTGGATAGTGTCATGTCCAGTCTTCTTAAATCATTACTTAGTGCGTCCGGATTCACCATTTTTTTTAAATTAATTAGTAAATTACAAATTTCTCGTAATCGTGACATTACCTTATACACAGCATCATTCACAGTGCCCTAAATGAGAATTTAAAAAAATCATACTGTATATTCCGACGGTAATTTATTTGAAAAAGTATTGGATGAAGATTATCTGGTTACTTTTGCCGTGGTTAAGTATACAGTCAAACAATCGATGAGGAAGCAATCGGTCCGCTCTTCATTTGTTTAAACTCATTCCAGAAGAAAATTTGACAGAATACATTTCATTATTTCATGCAGAGCCAAGTATTTAATATTATCATGGAAAATCTCGAGTTATCTTTTAGGGAATTTACAGAAATTATTTTCAATTGTGATCGTGACGTGAACAAATGCTTGGAAACCATTAAGACTAATCATCTTTATTTAACACAAACCCACTTGGAAGAAATTCGATCGTATATAACCAAAACATTTTTGCCGCATTTTAACCAAAAGTGGCAAACTGCTCGTCGAAATAGAACAAGATTTTTAAAGCAGAACGAAGATTGACTTAAACACATATTCAATATCTAATATAAATAGTACGGAAGAATATAAACGACACTCTTCTAAACAGTCCAAAGGTGGTCGTCCTGAAAAGACTTTCAAGGAATCCTGTGATCGGGCTAAACGATATAAAATTAGAGAAATTCGGGAAAATTTTTCAGACCAGGTAATAACATCGGCAAGCAAAAAAATACAAGAAAATGATACAGTTTCCACAGGGTTTAGCACAGTAAAGGCTTTGGCCTTAATACTCGATGCCTCGTTATCGAAATATCAATACGAAATATTAAGAAAGTCAGCAAAAGAAGTTGGATGTGATATTTTTCCACCATACTACCAGGTGCTCGAGACAAAAAAAGAGTGTTATCCAATGAATTTGGAAATATCAGAAAGTTGTGCGAAGGTAAGCCTGCAAGAATTACTCGATCACACTGCTACAAGAATTTTGCAAACAAAGAGTGAAGCAGAGTTGGACACGATTGGAGACGATCTCACACTTATTTCGAAATGGGGATGCGATGGCTCTTCGGGACACAGCGAGTACAAACAAGTTTTTGCGGATGAGGATATCACAGACGCGAATATGTTTTTAAAGTCTCTTGTGTCCCTAAATTTGTATCAAAAAGAAAACACCTCCTTAGTTTATTGGGAAAATTTACGACCATCGTCCACAAGATTTTGTCGACCACTCAAATTTGAATACGTGAAAGAAACGCCTCAGATAATTCGAAAAGAAGTAGAAAGGATCAGAAACGAAGTTTCAAGTTTAACAAAGTCCACCATTTGTATAAATAATAAACTTTTTAAAGTGAATTATAAGCTAATTTTTACTTTGTTTGACGGAAAGGTCGCACAAGCGGTTACTGAGACAGCATCCATGTCAGTATGTTTAATATGCAAGGCTAAACCTTCTGAAATGAACAACCTAGAACTCTTAAAAAACAAACCCGAGTCAGAAGAAACTTTCCAAATGGGCATTAGGGTGGGTCGAAAAACCAAACTTTGAGATAATCTTACCTAATAGCAAAATTATGTTGTCTTTTAGTGATATTATGACATCTACGAAATATTTTTGAATTTAATTAATATTTAGAGGGTGCGCCTTACGTTTGAATTTTTGAAATTATACGAGAAAGGCCATATAGTATGCCATGAAAAGTTCGTATTTGCAATAATAATAATAACAGAGTTATGATCAAAACTGTATATTAAAAGGGCAAGAGAAGGTGGATAAAATTAAAACTCGAATCTCGCAGCAACACCTAAATTCGATAGCAAGAAAGGTTTCAATATTGAATGATTTTCATTCATTTTTCTGTTGTATTATTTTTTTAATTATTAATAAATTATTATTTTATTCTAAAAACCCTATTTTCCTTGAGACATTTACGTTATATGACTACCAGAATATATTCAAGTTATTCGTATTTCCAAGGCAAAGCGCAACCTGAAGATGAGGTGCTATTTACTTTAAATTTTAGCATTACACTGTTTTCATGTAAAGGCAATATAATTTTGCTATTAAAAATCAAAAGCGCAATATTCGTTTTTTTTCCATACAAAAATGACCCACCCTAATGGGCATGTCTCCATTACATGCCCGAATCAAGTTTATGGAATGTATTTTGCATATAGCATACAACAAATCGTTTCAAGCCTGGAGGACAAATAAAGATACTCGGCAACAAAAAGAGAAAACAAAAAAAGATATTCAAGAGAATTCTAGGCCTCAATATAGATCTCGTCAAACAGGATACAGGCACAACGAATGACGGCAACACTTCAAGAAGATTTTTTCAAATTTGTTCAATAACAGCTAAGATTACTGGAGTTGATAAGGATCTAATACACCGATTTGGAATTATCCTGAATACAATTAACTATAATGCAGCTATAGATCCAGATAAATTTGGGCATTATTAACTGGTATAATTTGCCTAATACCGTGCACAAAATTCTCTTGCATGGCAGTAAAATTATCTCAGCAGCTGCTTTAGCAATAGGCATGCTAAGTGAAGAAGCACAGGAAACTCGGAACAAAAATTATCGGCGATACCGCTTTAATCATTCCAGAAAAAGTAGTAGAATTTGTACAAATGAGGATGTACTTCATATGCTTCTTGTAACGTCCGATCCATACATTAATAAATTTCGTGTAGAACCGAAAAGAAAAATACTGGAAGTACACGAGGATGTCAGAAAATTATTACTTTAAATAGTCTAAGGAACTATGTATATTAAAATAAGACCTTTAAGTTAACCTTCTTCTTCTACAATGTGTTTCATTTCTCATCTACACACCCCTGTAGTTTTTATATTTATTAACGGATCGATTTTAAATTTTCGTCAGATGAACATCCTCTTAAAACACATATTTTTCAAATTTGAAATCTTTTGTATTTGTTTTGCAAGCCATGACCTACTGCGATTTAATAGAAAGTCGAAAAAATTAAGAAAACATAGTAGGCCTTGTTTGATCAAAAAAAGTTATTAGAAAAAGTTGTTTATAATTACGAAATAACCCCAATTACCAAATTTGGTTGAAAAATTTTAATTTTTAATTATTAAAAAATAGAATTTCAATTTAATTTACAGTTTTACAAAACGCTAAAACTAACCGACTAAAACATACAGAATGAAAAAAACAGCTTAATCTAATATTTTACCAGGCCCCCATCGTGCAGTATGCATTTTTCGATACGTTTCCTATTATTCTTACAACATTGTTTAGAATAAATGTCTACTAAAAATGTTGATAAATATTAATTAAATCCAAGAAACGAGTGGTTTAATTAGTTTTCGTGATGAAAATTTGATTCTGGTTTAAAATAATTCTGAATTTTCAGAAACGTTTACCTACATTCGTCTTGGTGATTTATTGGTTACAATTGCACTGTCATAAAATAAAATTCGTTCTTTCGTTCTTTTATTGTATGTTTTTATTATCATGCTGTCATAACTTCACAGATACTTACATTAGAGAGGAGGTTAGAATGAAAGAATTTATCAAATTTACGTAGTGTGTAGTTTGTTTTGTGTTAGTTTAATATCTGTGTATGTACATAACTTAATTTAAGTGTAAATAAGTAATAAATATGGCTCATGTATATTCCAATGAGGAATTGGTAGACATAATGCTCTGTTATGGCGAATTATGTGTTAATACCGCAGGACAACATTTTGAACATTTATTGTAATTACAAATATCAGTGCCAAGAACAAGAAGTGAACTTTAGTAAAATTCTAAAGTTATAATGAAATCACAGGTATAACAACACGTTCGATATGCATTTTGTACTGCATATTTCGCATAAAGCTGGATTTATAAACTTGACGTTGTCGCAGCAGTTCGCAGTATCTTGACGCTGCGAGATAACCAACATTCATCTTTCGTCGTTTGCATAAGTTCATTCTAACCAATCAAACATCAAATTGAAAGCCATGTGACATTTGCAAATTTCTATCCTAGAATCCGAGAATTAAGGTTAGATTAGATTACTTCATATAATTTATATTTTTATAATGGCTGTAGAGGAAACACAAAGTCAATATGATAATTTTCTCGATTTGGAATATACAGGTGTGTTTTAATATAAGATTTTTATAAGATTATTAATGTATCGTTTTAAAGAATCTACCTCGGATCCTGGATTGCTGCTGGAAGTTATCCAGTAGTATGAGTTAATATATGACCTAAGCAATAAAGATTATAAAAATAATTTAAAAAAACAACAAGCATGGCAGGAGATATCTGAAACAATAAACATGATTGGTAAATTACTTTTGGATAAACATACGTTGAACATTGGCAAAAAGTATTCAATGCTGATTTTTTTTGGCAGTTAGGTTGAAGTTACAGTTGCATGCATCTTAAGCAATGTCTTAAGGAAAACGATTGAAAATTTGCTTGGCATTAAATGCAAACTGCGAAATGAGAAAAAATAATCATCGCACATGTTTGCCAATGTTTAATTAGATTTTTGTGTATGATGTTTTTTTTTACACAATTACGTTTGTAATTCTGTTTCGTACTAAATGACTGTATGCGTTTATGGAAATATTTGAGAGACAGATTTACAAGAGAAAAACGTCAAAACCCATCGGGTTCCATGCTATCGGAATCAAAGTGGATGTACTATGATAAGATGTCCTTTTATAATAAATATACCAAACCCAGAAAGTAAGTAAATGAATTTTGAAAATAACCTGAAGTTTTGTTTTAATAAGTTAAATTTTTATAGAACTTACACCACAACACTAAAAAGGAAAATAGAAACAAAGAAAGTGGAAAATAGACCCGTACCATCTTGCTCATCTTCATTATCTGTATGGTCCATAATGAATTCTATAATGACTATAACAGATGATGACATGGAATCTGAATCTGAGAAATTGAGACTGAACCTGAGACAAAATCATATACAAGAAGATGACGTGGAAACTCCAATGAAAAGTAGAGGTAAGAACATATAGGAAAAATATAGCCTATTAATACGTACATTGCACACGATGATAAGCCATGTGCTAGAAAGAAAAAGAAGAAAATAGTGCAAGATGATGTTAAAGAAGTGGTAGATGTCGCAAAACAAATTGCTGCGACTCTAATAGAAAAGAAAAGTACAGAAAATGATTCAAATAAAAGATTTGTGGACTATGTTTATGTGAGACTGCAAGAAATGAGTCCAGAGGATGCTAAAGATAAAAGAAAATCAATGCTTATGATTCTAGAAGAATAGAAAAAGGAGGTATATGTGATGTTGTGCAAAAATGTGTAAAAATGAGAAAAATTATTTATTAAAAAAAAACCACCAAGACGTAAAATATTTATTTTATTTATGTTCGTAACTTAAATATTGTGAAAAATAAATATGTTATTTATAATGAGATTCTTTTACTATACAAATTTTATTTTCTAAACTGGTTTTGCCTTTTATGGCATTGTCAAGTGAAACTTTTTACATAAACCTTCAAGTAAAAAAATAATACAGAGTGATAAAACTTAAAGATAATAAAAAACTTACGTTATCCTCTAAATTACATTAATTTCTTAATAAAATTGAAAAAGTGTATAATTGGCAAAACGTATGTATGAATCTACTTACTTTAAACGGAATGGACTGCCGAACTAAAAAATGTAGTGGTATTATTTTAACAAAATTTAGATTCTATTAATTACTTCATTTTGCCAAGGAACTTGTCCAACATTAGAAATAAAATAATCACACAATAAATTTCTTATTTCATACAAAGCTTTTCGTGCAATGTTTGCTCCAACTCTTCCTACAGACTGTAAAGGTACTTCATCTTGTCTCCAGGTTCCATTTTATTGATCATCTGAGTCTATGTATCCGGAAGGACAATATAAATTCATTTGGTTGTCATTTCTAAATTCATTTTGGCAATAATTATGTAATACCACTACAGCTTTTACATTAATAGTTGTTCTTAATATTCTCCACCGAGCTACAAGAATCCCAAATGTATTTTCAATAACTTGCCTGGCTCTGGATATTCTGTAATTAAATATTCTCTGCATAGATTTTTTCCAGGATATGGCCGCATGATGTATTCTTTTAATGGAAACGCCTCATCGGCTACCAAGAAGTATGGCATACATAGGTCACTTCCAGGCAATTTACTTGGTTTGGGTATGTTCATATTTGAACATTCTAATCTATTTCCAAATATACTATTTTTAAAAATTCCTCCGTCACTCTGGGAACCATAGGCACCTTTGTCCACAAATGTGAAATTATAATTTGCATCGCAAGCAGCTAATAATACTCTACTAAAGGTGTGTTTATAATTATAGTACAAAGATCTACTTTTAGCTGGTGCCTGTATATTAACGTGCTTTCCGTCCAGTGCTCCTATGCAATGGGGCAAGTTCCATTGATGAAAAAAACCATTTGAAATAGTAAGCCATTCCTCTTCTGTAGTAGGACATTTTAAGTATTCTGAACTTAACATCTCCCACAGTGCATCACAAACTTCATGCATGATTTTATGCGTCGTTGTCAGTCCAATATTAAAGGACCAGGCTAAAGCTTGCATGCTTGTTCCTTGTGATAAAAATCTGTAACACAGTAATATATCTATTATAAAAAAAAACAATGCTCTAACTCAACAAACTACAACTTACTGTAATGTTATAACTAATCGTTCCTTAGGAGAAATACCATCAGATCTTGACTGTTTTATTATTTTAGACCGTATTTTCATTAATAATTTTTCAAAAACAGGCAGTGTCATTCGCGTATATTTAAAAAACTGTGGAGCATCCCAAGTTTTCATCTTCATATAATATTGAAAATTGCCTGTTTGTTTTCTTAATCTATTAATTGGCCTTATTTTGAAACGTCGCCTACGTTTCTGTTTCAATTTTAGTGCGACAAATGCACACAAAACTATAGCAAACGCTGGTAACACGAAATTACTAGATATATCCATTTTCAAAACTCAAACACCAAAATTATGTAACCGACTTGTTTTCTTCAAAATTCAAATACTGCGCAAGCGCAAATCTGAACTACAAGTTCGCCAACAACACTTTATAAATTGTCAATCTCTGAAAAACCAACCGCTACTACATCGACCAACTACAACAACGAATTGCTGCGACAACGCCAAGTTTATAAATCCAGCTTAAATGCCATTTTATTTCGAAAAACGCATTTCGCTATTCCAGTACTTGTCGGTGAAACACGGATATAAAAAAAAATGCCAATGACGATCGCTGCGTCTGAGACCTTGACCTAGTTCTTGCAAACGTAAATAAAAAAATTATTGCAGTTTATTGCTTTTTATTGAAAGCGGACTTGCCTCAACAAGTCATAAACTAAGCAGAGGTTTCAAAAGAAAGGAACTGCACGCGCTTGTGGTAGATCAGTTTTTCATTTTTGAGCAATACCGTTCATATTTGGGGAATCAATCTCTTTTATAATGAGGAACTTACAGTTTTAATTAAAGACAGCCTGTATAATTAATAATTATTGTTTAACTATCAATATTATACTCAAAACTCATTTCTTTTAACTTTATTTTTATTCAGTATATTTTGTCGGGTTATATGGAATACTATACTTTTACGTCGGGTATTATGAAATACTTAGTATTCCATAATACGCCATCTTGGAAAACAAACCTTTAAACTGATGGTCAAAACCATGAACACTAGAAGAAAAGGACATCCATCTCCTCTTTCTAAATACGATCGATTATTGCAATCTATACTGCGTATTACACTGAAGCGCATGTTGTTAACTGCTGTCATTTTATAAAATTTGAAGAGAAAAATGAATAAATTTAAACGGAAATTAGTTGCTATTATGTTAGAGGAAGAAAATAACGATAAAGAAATAATGTCGATGATTTTAAGGATGGAAGAAAGAAATGAAATCCCATCTTTGGTGGTGGTGGTCGGGTGCACTCGATTAATGATAATTCGTCTTCTTTGGTAAATTTACAAAAGTGTTTCGTCTTTGTCACCATTTCAATTGCTTAATATTGCTACGACCAACACTGTGCGCTGCGTAAAAATTGCCGACGAGGCGACTGATGTGCACTGCGCAGCGGAAAACTTATTTACGCAACCGCATTACGCTTAATTTAGACCAGCTACATAAGAAAACCCTAAAGCAATGGATGACGAATTGCGCTTTGCGCATTACGCGTGCGGTTTGCGATGTAGATAGACCAAGGCTTTATCTAAAAAATATATTAACGCATTGTAGTAATATGCACTCTATAATTAAATGATGCAAAACTAAACTGGAAGCAGCTCCTTTGCTAAGAAAACATGCTAAAGATTACACCCATATTGCATATTGTTACACAGATATTAGTTTGTAGTAAACAAAAGAAACACAAAAATACAGGTATAGCTAAATATTAAAGTAATTAACAAATCTTTGACGTACATTAAACGCATAATTTGGTGCTCTTCTCCCATCAACATCCAAATTTTGAAAAACATTTGTACATTTTCTTCAACTCCTAACAGATGAATGAAATTATCATCACATTTCTTTATTCGTAAGAAATTGTGTAAGATACAACAAGCGTTCACTACTTTTATTGCAGTTTCAATTTTCATCTCTAATGGCCTGAAAAAAACTCTCCATTTATGAGCTAAAATGCCAAAAGCATTTTCTACTACTCTTCTAGCTCGACACAATCTCTTATTATATTTATCTTTTGTCTGGTCATCTCTGGATTGTCTGTACGGAAACGGGCTCCATTGGCACCCCAAATCTTGTTATCCAATTCTCTATGAGGGCAGTGGCGACAGTTGTTGCTTCCTGATTAGGCAACGCGTAATCTTCTGACTATTTAGTGAAGTAATCCGTTACCACCACGACGTACTTATTTCCGCGACCGCTTTCTGGAAACGGACGGGCTATGTCAATGGCAATACTCTCGAAGGGTGCACCGACGTTATATAGATGTAGTCTTCCTCGCGTCTTCTTCGTAGGTCCAGACACTGCCTTGTAAGTAATACATCTGGTACACCAATTCTCTACATCGCGATCGGTTCTACATTTCACCCAATAAAACCTTTCTCGGACTTTTACCAATGTCTTATTGATGCCCAAGTGTCCACCTGACATACAGCTGAATTCAAAAAAAACGGGAAATGATTTTTTTCCAGTTGTAAATTTGGTTCCATTTGTCAGTTAATTGTCTACTTGACAATACATACATATCTTTAAAAAAAATTAACCTATTTACCTATGAACTGACATACCGTCAAATAATTCTAACCTATTTTTAATAAATCCATTTTCACACTATGAAAATATTGAAAAAAACGTGTCGATTTATTTTGACATTTCCCGATTTTTTTGAATTCAGCTGTACCTCCATGAATTTCTTCCAAAACATGGATCATCCTGACTTTAGGAAGGACTAACTGTTCTTTAATTTCACTGCCATCAGGTGACTCCCACTCTCTTTTAAGAAATCCGTTATCTAACTTTAAAGAATCCCATTGTGCCCAGTAGCTTTTGAAAATTGGGCTTTTGTTGGACGTTGTCCTTTTTCTTTCCAAGAGATTATATCCCTTATGTCTTCCTCTTGGCGTTGTTCTTGGCTTATAATCTCTGGTTGCCATTGGTTGTTTGTGACTCGTGTTCTTTTGATGGGAATTATTCCTTCTTTGTCCTCCAATTTCAAGCAGTGCCGACAATTTTCAGAACACGGAGAGTGCATCTGCATTATTATGGACACGACCTGGGCAATGTTCGACTGTAGAATCATACTCCTGCAGTCTTTCTATCCATCTGGCAAGTTGGTCTTCTATATTTTTGAACTGGAGCAACCACTTCAATGCTGCATGGTCTGATCGAAGATGAAACTGTCGACCATAAAGTTACTTGTGAAAATATTCCATTGTTTTCACCCCAGGAAAGAGCACCTTCCTGGTTACACAATAGTTTCTTTCAGCTTTGGATAAAATTTTACTGAAGTAATCGATAACTCGTTCTTCTCCGTTCTGCACTTGTGATAGCACGCCCCTAATTCCGTGATTGCTAGTATCAGAGTTAACGATGAACTGGCCCTCTAGTCGTGGATAGGACAGTATTGGCGCAGACATTAGAAGATCCTTCAGGTTGTTAAAAGCTTCTTGACAGTCTTCACTCCAAAAAAGGTTGTTGTTCCTTCGGTCAGCAAATGCAAAAGTTTGGCTGTCTTTGCAAAGTCTTTCACAAAACGTCTATAATATGTGCATAAACCCAGGAAACTTCGCAATTCATGCACATTTTTTGGTAGTGGCCAGTTCTTAACGGCTGAAATTCTGACTGGATCCGTTGGGACTCCTGTTTCTGATATGACGTGTGCAAGATGTTGTTGCGGTATTAATCGAAACAGGAGGCATAACGTAAATAATATATTAAATAAAGTCAAACATAATTATACAACGTTTAACTTACATGACTGTTTACCCTAACACCACACTAACAAAATAGAGTTTACATGCTCTGATAACAACTAGTTTATGATCTTAATTGAATGTCTTTGATTTCGGGTTTTTACGAGTTTTCACGAAGGAAAACTGTACGTTTATTGTTTCAAACAAGTTAGAATATGTCCAAAGTTTTTAGCCACCTGCAGATGAATCACGCAGTCGGCGCTTTTGTTGGGGCCGTCCGGATGCATATTTGCTTATCTTATTTTGCGAAACGAATCTAGTAATTTAATTTACATTCGCCTTGTCATATCTTCCACCCCTTGTAAAAAAATTATCTTGCTGCATGAGCGCAGTGATTGTACAAAGAAGCTCTCATATAGGAAAAAGGTAATACGAACAAGTGTCTTATTAAATATAACTTATGTCATAAAATGAAGAAGAGGAATGTAAAATTATATGCGGAGAGGAGAGCAAAAATTATAAATTTTAGAATTAATTGCGGGGTCAATTTCTTCTTGGTCGGTATACTTAACGGGACGATGTCGGTTTCCATCATCTTGTTGTTTGTTACCTGATTGGACGGATTCCGTTGGTATATTGGAGAATACGAGATTCCGTAGGGTTTACGTGCGATCTCTTGCGAGTGGCGTTAGGACTACTATCTAGGAGCGCGCTGGATCACGGTCTTCGGAACATCCAGCATTTTCATCGACAATCCCGAAGACGGAATTCCCGACGGAGATCTATGGAGCCGTTGCGGATGAGGGAGGAAGAGTTCCCCGGCTGGGTACAACGCTTGCGACATATGCTCCGGGTAACCGGAGGCAGTTTTGGGGGCGACGGAGAACCAGTCGGGCGGCGTGAACGACGGGGCAACTTCATTGGGGGTGGCGCGAGACGACGACAGACTCGGGATGTTGTTGGTACCGTTCAGACACCCGAAGAGGTTGTTGTAATATGAACGGAGTTTCACAACTTTGGGCCGTCAGGGCTGCAGCGTCGAGAGGTAGTTCGTTCCTCGTCGGTTATGTGGGACCGACAGGTATATCGTTTATGGTCACTGTAAATACGGAGACCCCGCCGCAACAGAGAAGTTCAGTGGTAGAACAGGGGGGCTATTCTTAAATGTCGGGTGATGACATTAGATATCGACAACTATCGAAGGGTAGAGTCTCACAAGTTTTGTTTCCTCTATTCTCAAACACTGCTCGACAGTGAAAATCGTATGCGATTTGGCAACGTTGTGTATTAGTTGAATTGAATAACAGTCAGCTGATAATTTCACAAATTTAAGTTTGTAAATTTGAAATTCTTCATTTTGTTATTTTAACCACAATTTTTTAACTACATTTAACATTCACTAGCATTTTACTAGTGAAGTAGCACAAAGTGAGGCACGAGGTACCTCGTGTACGTCTGAGAAGTGAGAAGCAACAATTTTACGTGACACGTGTTATTAGTTATCTGTAATTCTGTGATTGTTAGTATGGAAGGTAAGGAAGCAACTAAAAGTCAATATTGTAGTGCGCGACAGAAAGAACTATTAAGCAATCTATTGAAAGATGAAAACAATTTACCAATTTTAACTGGATAATTTACTAAAGACAAATTTACACTAACGCATTACCAGGTGCAGTGAATGATTGAAGAGCTGGACAAAGGAAATATTTGACGTATAATAAGCGTTTTTGGTTTTTGAGTGATCCACAAGGATCTTGAATAAAATGTCATCTTGTGATGTCGACATAAAAAGTAATTTTGGGCAAGCAGATCACATATTTCAATCAGTGCTCTGTCACTTAGAAATGAAAGCGCTTAATATCATACAGTATGTATACCTGGTGTAAAACTACAATGCACTGTGATATTTAGACACGGCAAGATATAAAAGCATAAACCAAGAGGAAAGTAGCTGAAGCAAATAAGTATGCCCGAGGAACAGGTGGAAGCCACTGACACGAGTAGAGGAAAGTATTTTAGAAACAATATATCCACAACAAATTGAGGGTGATCTAAAAACTACAATAAATTTCAATTATCCCGAAGGTATATCAGTGGTGGAAATAGAAAGTAATAACAGCGCAAATAATGATAATAATGAAAATAACATGAATTTAGATCAACATGGCCATCAATATACAGCAAAATGTAGCACCAGTAGCAGTCATGAAAGAATAGTAGCCAGCCAACGATTATCAGCTAGCTCAGAGGCTGCTAGATGCCTTGCTGATATTAACAAACAAAAATTAAATTTAAAAGATAACAATTATAAAAATAAATTCGTTTTACTAGAAAGACAAGTTATTGCTTTGGAGAAAATTGCAAATAATCTAAAAAATTCTTAACAATTTTTATTATGTCTTATGTAGAGTAACTTTTTATTTTTATTTTATATTTTATGTATAATAGTTAAATTAGAATGCTTATTATGTTTAGCATGTATTTCAATCAGAATTTTTATTATGTTTGATTATGTCTTATTTAGAATAACTTTTTTTATGTGATATTTTATTTATATAGCTAAATTAGAGTACCTTTTTTTAATGTGATATTATATGTACAGGGTGGATCAATTTCGATGTCTCTTATGGACAACTCTGTAACTATAAGAGATAGAAAAAAACTAATGGCCAAGTCTCGATCTCTTTTTTAGAGATAAAGTCAATAGTGTAAACAAAAATTGGCTATCTTCTTTTGTTTTCGAGTTATAGGCAAAAATTGACATTTTCGACTTTTCGTCAATCGCGCATATCTCGTTTATTTTTCCAGATATTAAAAAACTGTTTTGACATTATTAGGACACTTTTTGGAATACAATTCAGTGGTGTAGTTGATTTTTTGATATTTAATTAAATTTTCGAGTTATAGCATAAAGTTATATTTTTTTAAATGGAAATCATAGTTGGCAATGTCATCATTAAATAGAGATTTTTTTTCTGTTTTCAAAAATATATACTTTGTTGGGTTTATTTCTTACAGTTAATAAAATAAAACGCCTTTTTTATTATTTTTGGGTGCATTCTTTTCTTAGGAGGCTAGTTTCAACAAAAGCCGATAATTTTCTTTTGTTTTTATTAAATATTAACAAAGATTTGAAGATTGGGTAGCTCAAGAGTGAGAGGTATTGCGATAAACATAAGAGATAGAAAGCTAGCACCGATAGAGCTGGGTTGGGTTGCAACATGAGTTGGCTGTGTACTTTAGCGCAGCAGTGTTGAAATTGTGATTTATTTTGATATTATTTTCTGGGTTTTAAGTTATTTATCGTGATATATCAAGAGTTGTGTTTATTATCTACTTACATTTCAATATTCTTTAACTTTTTCTGCAATAATTTCTTATTTCTAAGATGTTTTTAATTTATACATATAATTTAGTTCATTATCCCGTGAAATGCATATTTGATCGAAAAAAATGCGTTTTAAACTTAAATATTAAATGAAGTTACATAATTTCGAATTTCACCCAAACCACATGGTATCGGTATTGTTGTAGTCTTTGTGACTCTTAGAGGATGCTCGTTCTATCTTTCTCTCCCTTTATGCGGTTGCAACTATCAAAATATTTGAACAAGAGTTGATATTTAATAAAAACAAACAAAAAAATTGTCGGCCTTTGTTCAAACCAGCCTACTAAGAATAGAATACACACAAGAATAATAAAAAAGGCGTTTTATTCTATTAATTGTAACAAATAAACCCAACAAAGTATATATTTTTGAAAACAGAAAAAAAATCTTTATTTAAAGGTGGCATTGCCTACTATGATTTCCATTTAAAAAAATATAACTTTATGTTATAACTCGAAAATTTAATTAAATATCAAGAAACCAACTACACCACTGAATTGTATTCAAAAAAGTGTCCTAATAATGTCAAAACAGTTTTTTAATATCTGTAAAAATAAACGAGATATGCGCGATTGACGAAAAGTCGAAAATGTCAATTTTTGCCTATAACTCGAAAACAAAAGAAGATAGCCAATTTTTGTTTAGTCTATTGACTTTATCTCTAAAAAAGAGATCGACACTTGGCCACTAGTTTTTTTCTAACTCTTATAGTTACAGAGATGCCCATAAGAGACATCGAAATTGATCCACCCTGTACATATTTAAATCAAAATTTTTGTGTTTAGTACTAGTCTTACGTTTAGTTTCACAGAAAGCAATTAATAATAATTAAAGTTAATTCTCTGATTAAGGTGTATGACAGGTCAGCTGAAACAATATAATTGGTTGTTTTAAATGTTTTGTTAAATGTCGTCCAATGACAATTCTGTGTGGTTCACATATAACTGTCCTATAGTGTTGGTTCACCTATGACTATATTACATGCCTCCCCACTTTATCCCAAATAATATGAAAATACATAGTAAATTAAAAACTTAGTATACTTAAAAACGCTTAAACTGATACTAACTAAAGATCTAATTTCTGTGGTTTCTTAATCGTTCTTGTTGATCTTTCTTTTGCTAAACCTATTACATTATTACCCGAGTTTGCCGTCCTGCTATTAGTCTCCAGTCTTTCACTTGTTATTTCAGTCTCCTGTACTTTCTTCTTAACATTCTCTTCATTTTCTTTGTCTGAATCTTCTTTTCGTTCTTCTATAACTACTGCAACCTTACTTCTTTCTTCCTCTTTTTTATCTTCGCCAGTTATACTAATATTAATACTTCTTTCTCTATTCTCTTCTTGGTTAAACACCCTTCTCATTTCTGTTTCTCTGTCTGCCTTTTTCTCATCTTCTTCAAACTCACTTGCTCTTTTCAACTGAGCTACATGTCGTTTCCATACTAAATCTTCTCCTTCCACCTTTACTCGATATATTCTGTCACTTAAAAGTTCTACAATTTTTCCTTTTTTCTTTATCTGGCCAACCGATATTCAAGTTTTCCAACACCTTGGACAATACTGGATCAGTTATTGTTTTCTTTTGTAAATTCGTTACCGTAATCGGTAGGTCATCCAAATGCAGTTTTTGAATTTGTCGAATCTCCGATGAGATTTCCTCTTCTTCTTTCGATCGTTCACACGCTGGTAAAGGTAATCTTGAAAGAGCATCAGCCGTAGCATTTTCATGGCTCCCCCGAAATTGAATTTCATACATGTATCCGCTTAATAAAATTGCCCATCGAGCTAATCTATTCGATGTTGTTTTCGGAAGTTCCCTTTTTCCACCGAAAATATATTCTAACGGCTTATGATCCGTTATCAAGGTGAACTTTCTACCGTACAAGTACTGATGAAACTTAGTAATGCCAAAGATTAATGCCAGCGCTTCCCGATCAATTGATGCATAATTACATTCCGATTTTGACAACGTACGCGAAGCATAAGCAATCGGCTTTTCTTCTCCATTCGGATACTTCTGTAATAATGTCGCTCCTAAACCATATTCACATGCATCGCAAGCCAACAGTAAAGGTAATTTTTCATTGTAATGTGCTAACGTTGCGTCCGCAGAAATCGAAGTATTGATTTGCTCGAAAATCTTCTGGTCACTTGTAGTCCATATCCATTTCGTTGCCTTCTGAAGTAAGCGATGTAAAGGAGCACACAGTTGTTGTAGTTTTGGAATAAACCGTGCATAGTAATTTGCCATACCCAAAAAAGATCGCAATTGGCTTACCTTCTTTGGTGCTGGTTGTTTTCGTAGAGCGATTAATTTTTCTTCTGTTGGATGAATACCAGCTGCATCAATTTGGTGACCCAAAAATATCACTGACGGTTCCAAAAATCTACATTTCTCCATGCTGGTTACCATACCAGCTTGACGTAATCGCTCTAAAACTAATCGCAAATTTTGTAAATGTTCTTCCTCAGTTCGGCCCATAATAATAATGTCATCCAAAAATACGCCTACGCCCTCCAGACCTTGTAGTATTTTATCCATGACCCCTTGGAAAATCCCTGGCGCTGAAGCTATTCCAAACAGACATCTGTACTGACAGTAACCTTTGTGCGTTGCTAGGATCAAATATTTTTTTGATTCCTCTTGAACTGGTAATTGCAAATATGCATCCTTTAAATCTATAACAGAGAACATTTTTCCTCCGTTCAGTTTCGCAGTAATCTCCTCGAACGTCGGCATCGGGTGTTTATCAACTATCATATAAGGATTGATCGTCACCTTAAAATCGCCGCAAATCCTTATTGCCCCGTTTTTCTTTTCTACGTTCACTGTCGGTGAAGCCCATTCCACTGGCGTTTACTAATTCTTTCTTCACACGTTGACGCATTGAAAATGGTATTGGTCTCGCTTTGAAACGAATTGGCTTCGCATCCTCGCGCAAATGAACCACCGCTTTATATCCTTGAATTTCTCCGCCTTGTCCTGCAAATAAACTGTCAAATTCTTCCAGAAGTGTACTTAACTTTTTCTTCGTCATGCTGTCGGAGTCTTTGTCGTTTTTCGCTGACACATCCTGTTTGACGTGTTTCACCTTTACCCCGTTGATTTCCATCTTGAATGCACGTGTCCAATCAAATCCAAATAGTGGGGTTTCTTGGACGTTGACTACCACCAACCGCAATTTTCTCTTTTGTCCAAACGCTTTGACATATACAGTCGCCTCTCCTAGTGTCTCGATTGGTGAGCCACCGTATAATCTTAATGTTTTCGTCGGCTGCAAAGCTGGTGCTCCTATTTTCTTCCAATCGTCCACCCCAACTACTGTTTGACTTGCGCCGGTATCAAAATCCATTGTCAATGGTTTTCCGTTCACATCTACCCGAATTACGGCCTTCTTCGCGCATACTCCGATATTTTTTAGCGACTTGATACATGTCGTTATTTCTGAATTATCGGAATCTTCAGAAGTATTGTCTGACAACGTCTCTTCCTCTAATCGATTAATTTTCTTTTTGTTCTTCGCAAAATTCATTCGGCACATTCGTGCAAAATGACCCTTTCGATGACACTTATTGCATTCTTTATTCTTCGCTGGACAATGGCTCGGATCATTGTGATGTAATCCACATCTTTGACATATACTGGAATCATTTAGATCCTGCAATCTTTCATCTTTCTTGTTTCGTTTTGAAGGATTTCCTTTCGAAATCTGGTATGCTTTTTTGATCGTGATTTCATTTTTGTTCGCCTTGCATTCTATTTCGGCTCTTTCCAATGTTTCAGCTAATTCCAATACTTGTGCAAACGTCACTGTCGCTCCATTTAGTTCCCCTGTGGGCCAACGTTGACGAACTTCCAACTCAAATTTTTCATAACGCGCACCTCCAGCAAATCGATCTCGGAGATGTGTATCTAAAGCACCCTTATCGAAATTTGCTGCTTCCGCTAATTTTCGTAATTCGTTTGCATATTGACTAAACGTTTCGCCCTCCAATCGATTTCTCTTTGTAAAATCGATTCTAGCCGAAAATATAGTTGGCCGTGGTTGATAATACTGTTGTAAGACAGTCTTTAAATCGTTGTAATTTATTTGTCCGACAGGATTCGGAAAGAAATGATTCCTGATCATCTGCAATGGTTCTGGACCCAATGAAGCCAGTAATAATATCCGTCTTGCTTCCACATAACTTGCCTTATTTCCACCCAAACCTTTAGCTTGGCATTGCAATTCAAATCGACACATATAATTGTCCCAAGATTCAGTTAGTTTGTCAAACTTCTCAAACTGAAATCGCTGCATAGCCACTTCAATACGTGCTGTTTCATCTTCTGCCATTTTCTTTATCCCCAAATTAATTTAATCCTGGCAGGATCGCCAAAATGTAGCGTATTTTGGTTATTAATGAACCAAAATATAAACCTTAGGATAGTTTTTAATGTAAATCTCAATTTAACATTTTATAATCAACAACTAACTAACAAGAGGCGAGTTTTCGCGATAGTAAAGTTGTAACTTTGTTATAACTTTGACAGCAAAAAGTCGTTTTAACTTTAACCGGAAGTGCCGCCATGTTCACTTTCAGTCAAGTTATAACGTTGGTCAAGAGCAAAGTTAAAGACGTCATAGAACTGTCACTGCTTAAATTTGGTTAGATGTGATCTTATTCCACAACAAATCAGAAGTCATGATTTCATGAATTTATACTATAGGTTACAGAGCACTCCACTCACACTTTTTGATATTCAGAAAAGCTTTAATTTTCACTTTAATGATTTCATTTGAACTGACAACTTTCAAGTAAGAACGATTTTCGTTTTCGCGATAACTTAAAGTTGGAACTATGGAGATGTCACTTAAGTTACTTTTAGTTATAACTTCGCGTTTTAACTTTGTATCGCGAAAACTCGACTACTGTTTTGTAACTACGTAAATTATTTTATAAGTGTCTGTCTATATGCCTCAACCTTCAAATGCCAACTCACAGCTACTATCCCATTTAAATTTTACACCCTTCTGTAATAACTTATACAAAGGACTCAAAATTTTGTTAATATTTTCTATAAATTTTGCATAATAATTTACCATTCCCAAAAATACCCTAACTTCTGTTATATTCTCAGGTCTCCTCATTTCTACTATTGCTTTTACTTTCTCTGCATCTTTCTTTAAACCTTGCTTATCTATAATGTGTCCTAAGTATTTAACATTTTCTTTAAAAAATTCACATTTAGACAATAGACAATAGACAAATTTAAAAAATCTGGCGTATATAAACTTAAATGTAATGATTGTAAAGGCGTCTACATAGGTCAGACTGGGAGAAATTTTGCCACACGCATTCAAGAACACATTCGGTCTTTCAATCTACAAAAAACCGATTCAAATTTTGCCAACCATTTAATCGCTGAAAAACATTCTTTCACTTCAGTCAATACACAAATTTTACATTACGCAGAAAAAGCCTTAAATTAAGCCTACTGGAGTCAGTAGAAATTCGTAAAGCGGCGAGTAATGCCGAAGAAATTTTATTGAACGACCAAACTGACCTAATGTATTCAACCTTCTTCGAAGCTTGTAATTAAAAAATCCCTCCAGATGTTACGTAGTTATTGTCAATAGTTTAGAATTTAGTTTTCTTGGTGTATATACATATAGACTAGGTTTCAGTTTAAATGATCAGTTTGAAAATGACATTGTAATGTTGAAACTGCAGTCACTGTGTGACAAATAAATGTGATATTAACAAAGTAATTATCGTGTTTTGTTTTTGTTATAATGGAATATCACAAAGTAACGGCGGAACGTGTTAATTATTTGAAATTCACATTTTCTTAAATTTAGTGTAAATCCTGCTGTTCTTAACCTTTCTAACACATCTGTAAGATTCTCTATATGACTCTTAAAATCTTTGCCTGTTACTAGAATATCATCCATGAAATTTACAACTCCTTTTGCCCCTAACAATATTTTTTCAATAATATTTTGAAAAATTTGGCAATCTATTTACTTTCCTTTAAATTCCTTTATGAGTGCTCAAGCTAACAACTCTTTACTACTTTCACTTAGCTCTAACTGATTATAAGCACATGTTAAATCTAACTTTGTACATTTCACTCCTCCTTGTAATGCATGAAATAAATCCTCTACTCTAGGTAATGGGTGATTGCAGTCTTCTAAATATTTGTTAACAGTCAACTTATAATTTGCACATAAACGTATCGAACCATCGCTCTTTATAACAGGAACCAAAGGTGTTCCCCAACTACTATTATCCACTTTCGTAATAATACCTTCCTTTTCTAAACGGTCTAACTCTTTATCTACTTTATCTTTAATCGCATAAGGCATAGGCATTGGTTTTCAAAAAATTCCTGAAACCGCCTCTTTTAACTTTAGTTCAACCTTTTCATACTTATACTTTCCTAACTCATTTTTAAAAACATCACCGTAGTCCCTAACTAATTTTTGAATACACCCATCTTTTCCCAACTCTAACTTAACTAAACTTACACTTACATTAAAAATCTCTAATAAATCTCTACCAAATAACGGCTTTCCAGTACCACCTTCTATTACTAACAATCTTACATTTTCTCTCTTATTATTACATTTCATTGGAACATTTATTTGTCCCAATGGCTGTATTAAATTACCATCATACGTTCTTAAACAAACATCAGTAAACAAATGTGTGAAAACATCTTTTTCCATTTGAAAAAAAGTATTTTTCTGTGTTTGAATATCTTCGAGTGGAGCGGTGCGTTTTAGACACCCTGTAGCTTAATAGATTATGCTTGTGGAATTTTTAAGAACCTTAAAGCTTCAACTACAATATTAGCTATTACAAATAAAATTGCTTCAATAACAACTGTGTTATAATTTTTTGAAAATCAGATTGCAGAATCCAAATTTTTAAGAAATTTCAAAATATCTCAAAAATGATGCATTTTAGAGATAGGGAAATGTATTGCAACTTAACATATTTTTACATGTAGAATTCAAAAACGTGATAAAAAATATAGCATTCGTTTTAAAATAAGCGAGTTGATAGCGACTTCCGGTACAACCGGAAGTGGTACAAAGACAATTTTATTTAAAGAGATCTCTACGGAGAACCCTTGCTCCTTAAATTTCAAATATCTACGTGTACTGCAACCTTGAAAACTTTTAACGAACGGTTTATGTGGATATCCCTGTATATTACACAACTAAAATCTAAACTGATCGGTCCGTAAACGTCAGATTGAATTACATTGAAACCTAACCTTGATTTGACAGCTTGCCCAGTCCGAGGTCAGTGTCGACGTTGCCAACCGAAACGCGGTGGTCGGTGGGTAATTACAACGCCCTCTGTTGATCGCGGATAGCGACGACAATCTGGATCAATCTGCTTTGGCTAGTCAGGTTCCCAGTAGAGGTGGTAAAGTTAGCTCGTTTTCACGAACTGATTACTTTGTTTTTATTCCCAGTTGCGAACTAGTTCACGAACCTTGTTCATTTAGCTCATTTAGTTCGTGCGTCGAATGTTACTCGAATGGCAATTGGTACTTTGAATAGGCAACCGTGCAGGTTCTGGCGGTTGAAAATCGTAGCGAGGTGAAACTTGCGCTCGCATAGGCGCCATTGCTTCGAATTAAAGACCGTTGCAGCTTCTACAACCGTCCACCCTCGTATCTCGATTACGTGGTGCCTCGCGGAATCGCTACTCGGACGTGTGCTCTACTAGTTCGACGACTTAAGTCTCAAGCAGAGTGCAAAGGTTCGTACGTTGGTGAACTAATTTCCTTTCATACCCGACTAGCCTTGTGTTCGCAAGTCGGGTACTCGTATGGTAGGAAGTTAGTTCGCAAGTAAACGAACTAAAATACTCGCGAGCTAAATAAAAATTCAGCTCATCGCAAGGAATAGGTTCGATAAACTAGTTCGTTCACGAACTAGGGGAACCTGGGTAACACTGAGACACTTTTATTTTATTTTATGGTATTTCGAATTTTATTCCAACCAAAATTATGTTTTCTATCGCTACCTTTTAAAACATATCTAAGTAACGAAATGTGATAAACGATTTACTAATATTATTGATTTAAAATAATATAAAATTTGTAAACTCTATAGTTGACATTTGTCTCACTGTTACCCACGGCTGAGGAACAGTGAGACATATATATATTTTTAACAAAAGATGAAAATAAGCAAGTCATTTATTAATCTAACTGAATTTTAGTTACATAATGTTATAAAGTATTAATTCAAAATTCATATTTATCGAATATCGATTAAATGAAAATTTATTTCGAACGAAAAATAAGAGTTCTGTCTCTTCGTGTGTCCATAGTTGACTGGCTTGGGTAAAATCATTTTGATATCACTTGTTACAATAGTTGCAGTGTCTGGGATTTCGGGAAAATAAAATTTTCCAACTTTTTGGCTTTTTCTTAGGAAACTGATCTCAAATTCATTGTTATGGGCCACAGCTGACAATAATTTTCCAATGTAATAAACGTTTTTAGCTTTTACATTTTCTGGCTTAAATTCTACAAGGACGTAATCCCCAACATCAGGAGTCCTCTCTAACTCCTCAAACGCTGTGGGATCTACTTCGATCTCGTAGTTGTCAGAAGAACCATCAGAATGCCATTGTTCCTCTACTTCTTCTTCTTCTTCTTCTTTGTCTTTGCTCTTGTAAATTTTTCGTTTCCCTATGTTATTGCTTCGTTTTCCTGATGTAGATGACATGTTTCTGTATCTTTCTTCTAATTCATTTTTTCAGGAGTATCAGTTGCTATCATACTTTTTCCTTTTTTTCGACCTTTCCTTGTTTCCTTCCTTGCTTCAGCTTTAGGATATGCGCGAACCTCCTCTGGACTTACAAATTGTTCAGCTACATTTTGTGAGGTTTCTTGATCGAGCAGATCTTGAGAATCTTGAGGAGGAGTGTGGTGACGTAAAACATCAGGAGCCGGTCTATCGGTTACCGAACTTGGCAAAAAGTCTATTTCTGTAAATATGGCCCTATCAAATGGAAATATTCCACATTTTTTGAAGGCAGATGTGATATTTCCTGGTGTCATCGCTTTTTTAAAAGCTTCTCCAACACAACCTGCAACTTCATATATTGAGATCGGTTTTCCCGGATGCTGCATCAACCAGCTATCTACGGAGGCATTATAAGCTAAACTGAATGGCTTAAATACCCCGACATCTAGAGGTTGCAACTTGTTTGTTGAATGCGGTGGAAATGTTAGTATCGTAACACCGTTTTCTTTGGCAAGATTCAAGACGTTAAGTGATAAATGACTCTCATGGTTGTCATAAAGCAGAAGGGCAGGGTTTTCCTTTGAACTACAGGAATGTTTGATGAAATGCTCCAATACTTTAAAAAATAATTCAGAGTTCATCCAACCTGACAGTGCTGCTAGCCCTATAGTACCAGGCGGAGCTCCTATAATCATATGTTCTTTAAAGTGAACCCGTGGGAAGACCATAGTAGGTGGAAGATGACTTCCTGCAGCATTGATGATCATGCATGTTGTGACTAGCACCCCTTTTTCACCACTAGTCACTTTATTGACTTGCTTCACACCTTTAGCAGCTAGGACCTTAGCTGATTTTTAAACAGTCACTGTGGCAGTTTCGTCTAGATTGTAAATACGTGTGCCATCACTAAATCTTTCATGGCGATTAATTGCATTGTATAGATTATCAAAAAATTTATTCACGTTGTGTTGATTAAAGGAAGTAGCACGTGACAGACTGCATCCTTCTGGTGTTCTAAGGGAAATTTAAGGATTTCTTCTCATAAAATTTCTCATCCATTCTTCTCCAGCTATGTTGTTTGTTTTCCAAGTCTTGGGCATTTTCAAATCATTTCTTAACGCCATTTCATACGCCAATTTCCTACAGTCAACTAGCCGTAACCCATAAAACATTTGAGAACATTTGATTATGTAATTAGCTAAAGAATCCTCTTGCTGCTGAGTGAAGATTTTATTCACTTTATAATTAGGAATATATCTAATTTCAACGTTGTCGTTGCTTTTCTTCTTATTTACGTATCTGTAATCACAGGACTTCTTCACTCGTTTATTAATAATTAATGTCGAGAAAACTATAATAATAAGGAATTTAAAATGCGTTACTCCTTCCACATTTTCAAATTAAATTCCTTTTCATTATAGTTTTTTTCGACATTGTTAATAATGAATATAAAGTTCATTTTTTATTTATATACCGATCATGTATATCTGAGTTAAGAAAATATATACGACGAAATGACTTGACGTGACAAAAGCTGCAAGTTCTTTGACTTATCGGTCGATCGGCATATAGTAAAAAAAATTACCGGTAGTTGCTAACTTACCTCGCCAAAGTTTGAAAACTCAAACCTTCTTCCTTTGCCACAGATCTTATACTAGGTCCATTCAAAACAGCTGCTCCTGCTCTTTTCATCGTTTCTTCCGAAAACATTCCAATTGTAGTTTTTCTTGGTGGATTTCTAGGCATGGTGATATTGTATTACATTGATTTTCTAGAGCAAAATTTTAACATTCTATCTTTGTTAACACCCTGCAACAACACGGGTAACAGTGAGACATGTCTCAGTGTTACATATTGGTAATTGTCTCACTGTTACCCAAGAGACAGTAAAGTCAAATCAGGAATCCAGCACTAACCTCAAATTTTATGTAAGACTTTTCAGTGGAACACTCAGTCACGAAACCTATATGCTTCAAACTTATATAATGAATAAACAGTCGCAATACCTCTAACTTTTATGTAGAAGTTCAAACTAGCCACTAGTAATTTACTTTTAGTACAGAGAATACGCACCAACACCAGAACTTGTAAACCCAATGTGTTTGACCTTCACAAATTGGGTAAACCGACCATTTTAGAAGCGGCCAACAAATGGAATTAGTGACATCTATGCAAATTGAGTATGACCAAAATTATTTCAAATGTCTCACTGTTCCCCTCGTCTCAGTGTTACCCAGGTTCCCCTCGTCTCAGTGTTGCCCAGGTTCCCCTACACGTCTCTAGTTCCCACGATCGGGTTACGGTACACTCACAGGGCAGAAGCGCCTCCGGAGAAATAGGCCGAAAGCCTGGTCTAATAGCCGGCGTCAGAAAACTACGCCCAAATAGGAAAAGCCTGAATGTAAAGGGAAAAAGGTTTCGTTAGCAGCCATTTTGATACACCCGCCATTGCACTTTTTTACATTACCTGGGACTAATTTGTTCCCGGGCTTCGAATTGGAGTCAAATTGACCTCCAAATGTGTTCGAAGGTATTACGTGATTTTCCGGCACAGCCGCGATTGAATTATTCCTCACAGAGAGCGAAAACTACGATAATTTCACAACATACGTAAATTACGTCCGACTTCAAACAAGAAAGGCCTTCATCAAGGCGAGTTTGTGGCAAGTGAAGATTGCTAGGATACCAAACCGAAAAACCAGTCACGTGGTGTGTCACACGAATAAACGTGGAGTCGTAAAGAGGAGGGATGTAGGGTTGCCAACTGTGTTAAAACGCAATTGAATGATGTTATATCGCCACGATATTTTGGCGCGAGATTTGAACGTAACAGTTCGATGTTTCAGCAAACATCGAAACCTCATTTTCAATACACCATTATATCTATCTGCAGTTGATCTCGCTGTCTTTTGTACATCATTAAACATTAGCTCCTCTTCAGTTGCTGGATTAGTTACAGAGGTAATAAGCCAAGGTCGAAGAGTATACCCTGAATCTCCTGGAAAATATTAAAGTAAAGAAAACAGATTATTTTAAAAGTACTTGCACAAAATTACTATTGTATTTTAATAAAAAAGTATTGCTTTCATACGAGGCCCTCGTCATAATATTTCGTCCTATAGCTTCATATCTCACATATATCTAAAAGGTGGTGAAACAAATAGAAAATCGCCATAGAAAATACAGAAATCGTTATTGTTTGAAATAATGCAACCAATTGTGAATAATTAACTTAAGCGTCACTAAACTATTTCAATTATTCTTAAGTATTATGCAACTCTTTCTAAAAGTCGTCATAATAGTTCATCCTAAAGAAATTACCATTGAGTATAGTCACCCTTTTGACGAAGAACCGATTCTAATCTTCTAGGAAGAGTGTCAGTAAGCTCTCTGCATGTTCCTGGTGTTATGCTATTCCAGATTTCAATTATTTTCCTGCGTAAATCATCTTTTGTGTGAACTGGATGATTACGTAATTCTCGTTTAATTTTTCCCACAAATTTTCAATTGGAGATAGATCCGGGCTATTACTAAACCAATCAAGGACAGGAACATTGTTTTCCAAAAGCCATGTTTTCACCACTTTGGCAGTATGGCAAGCAGCGCCATCTTGCTGGAAGATATAATGCCCGTTCTCTGTTTGTAGTTTCGGAATTGAGGGTTATAACGTTATTAAACGCTGTAAACAAGTTGCAAAAATTTTCTGCGGATAGACAATCAGCCAGGGTGAGGGTTCGAAATTGCAAGGTGGTATTTTCTTTTGAAATGCACCTCTCAGGTAAAAAACAGTGACATAAAAAAATAATACGATCCGATCTACAAGAATATATTCAACAAACTGGCAAATATCAAGAAAGCCTGACAAATATCAAAACATGGGCTACAAAAAAAATGTCCCACACAATTAGAAAATGTAACTCGTGGTCACACAACAAGCGCAGAAATTAGTTTGCTTATTTCTTTTATCCTTAAGTAAACTAAAATTAGCCTAAAAAAAGAACCCCGCCTAAACTAAAGTACCGCTTACCGATCGCGCACAGTCTGTCCTTCACCGTTTTCCAGTTTCATAATCACCCATCGTCCGATTTGCTACCGTTCATTCCTGCCGTTCCGCCTTTTCTTGTCCGCACGCGTAGACACTGGAAGAAATGTCGTCGCCCTCCGCAATGCTTTCGGATCTCGGTATTTTCTTCCTTCTGGTACCTCCAGAAGCAATGGTAAGAAAATATTTGACCACTACAAAGACGTCGTTATGTGGCCCTCAAATTTCGTTTTGTCACTTATGGCTCAACAAATTAATTTCACAATTTCTGGCTTTTTTTAATGACTTAAAACATCTGAATTATCAGAAACGATCTGTACACCAAGCCAGTTCACCGCCAAGAGACGGGATCCTCCCCGATTTCACCTTCTTCGGGCCTCTGCTATCAGGTTTCCGCGCAGATCAAAAACTGGAAAAATATGTTCGGGCAACACGGCCCAATAATGTTTGCTCGGAGAACACTTTAAAATGTAAATTTTTGCACAATTCAGCCTGCCGGAGGCTTAACGAAGTTCACCAGTAGCACAACAACACAGTCAAGAGGCGCTCAAAAGTTGCGTAACTAAACCCAAACCTAAGGAGCTTATCATCTAATTCTAAGACTAACTTTCTTATCCTAAAATAACAAATTTTTTAATTAACAGGGCAAAATGCACGTTACAGGGTATAAGTTGGTGTTCCAGAATACTGTTGATAAATGTTAAATTCCCAACCCCTTGACCGGACATACACCCCCACACCATCAACGAGGCTAGAAATGTCACCTTTCATACTAGACAATCTGGATGGTAAGCTTCCTCCGATCTTCTCAAAACCCTTTTTCTGCTATCTCCATCAGAAACTTCGAAACGAGACTCATCGCTCCAGATTAAACTCCATTGTTGTTTCGTCCATCCGAGACGATTTTTTGCCCATAAAACGCGCGCTCGTTTTTGTTTCTGGGTCAACAAAGGCTTTTCCTTGGCCTATAAGTCGATCAATTAATATCAATACCAAAATAAAAATATAAAATTTATAATGCAGTTTCTTTGCATATCTGCTACAAGTAGATACAGAAACACATCGTCCTAACGCTTCACTCCAGAATATAGCTAACTCAGATGCAGAAGCCCTCCTATTTTTCTTAATAATGCCATTCAAAATTCTTACATCTCGATGACTAAATGAAGCAAATCGTCCAGTTTTTTTCTTACATTCCATTGAACCGCGCATGGTATAATTGGCAACAATCGTCTTTATCGTCGAATATGGAATTTTTAAAAATTTCACAATTGAGTAGCCAGAATGGTCTTCCTTTAAACGCTCTTTAATAATTTCGCTTACAGACGCATGTAACGGAACTCCTCTACTCATGTTTAACACTTTTTAATAACCACTATTTCTAAATAACGAAGAAAGTGACAGATTAATAACCTAATTAATGAATATTTGTTTTATTTCCGTCAAAGGTACCTATGATTGTTTTGTTAAATAAGTAGAACCACAGCAAGGTTACTAAAGAGAGAAGGTTGCCTGGTAAGTCGTGGAGTGACGCGTCATTCAGTAGGCCATCTATTTGTGTATATGCATTAAATGGGCCTACTGAGTGACGTTGCAGTGACGTAGAAAGTTACCAGGCAATCTGTCTTTTTAGTAACCTTGGGACCACAGTATACTCATCAATCAGTAGGGACAGCTCGTGTCGGCACCTTTGATGTTCATACTACCGTTTTCAGAGCCAATATGGCCGTTACTGGCGGGCTTTCATTTTATTGCTACTAGATGTCACTGGTTGAAAAAATGGCACGGATAGAAATGATTGCAAGCAAATCATAGTATGCGATGTTGTTTTACACAACTTCAGACTTTCTACATAACATAAATTCATTATAATCTAACAAAGATGGTTTTCTGTTCAATCTTTCTCATCTCTCCGCATCCATCACACAAAATGCTGAATTAAAAAATGTCCGCTTAAAAGCAATTGATGAATTCACCGGTGCGCTACACGCGGCCGTTTGTGGAAAGTCCGCCAGTTTTCGCACATGCGCACTCAGAAACTGTAGTGCCAGAAACCCCTAGCTGTCCCTACTGATTGATGAATATACTGTGGTAGGACGAACTATTCTGATTGCCGTATAAGTATTAGTAATCATAAATATGTAAATATTTTTTCATTGCTTTTGATAATCCCACTAAATTATATAAATAGTATTCAGCATAATTATGTTATTCTTTCAAAATATCATGAGGCATTATATCCCCGAAATATTTTTTTTGGAATTATTTAAAGTTTAACATAAAACTTGCATTAGGACGAACTATTATGGTGAGGGGCTCGTACATAAAATCTTTGATTTAATAATAGCCATTCTAAAGAGAAATAAAATATTTTTTCCTCATACCCATTCAAAGTTATTTGAAAATAATAAATTGTATTATATTTTCTACATATTTATAAATGCGATTTTTGCATTAGTTGATACAATTAAGAAATATCCTCTGCTATCTAGTGAAGAAAAAATATTAATATCAGCAATTACAAAATTGTAAAATATGTAGCGCTACCATAAATTCCATACAAACATACAGGAACTTTTTATAAATTAAATTTTAAATAATTACCGTAATAATTATCATAACCTCTTCTATGTAAATCTTCTACAAAATCCTTAATGGTGCTGTTATTCCATATATGCTGGTCGTAAGTGCTTCCGGGGAATCTTGCGTTTATATTGTAATGATCCGTCGACACCCGCCGGCGTCGGATGGTCTCCTGCGTCACAATCGTCAGTCGACGCACTTTAGGCGACAGTCGAGAAGGTGCTGCCGGCAGAATAAACTAGAATAGACAGTCCGGCGCGTTCCAGACGATTCCCGAAGAAAGAGCCGGTTTATAAAATGTACGCGGCCGGGGGGTGAAGTTAAGTTCGAATTAAATTCAACGCTAGACAGACTTAAAGTCGCGTGATAAACTTTCGCTCGGCCGTTAAAATAAATTAGGATTAAGTTTGTAAATTATCTAGTGTTAAATGTTAGTGTTACTTAGTTTGCTTGTAAATTAGATTATTAACTATTTCGTGTTTTGTTTAAAATAAAAATTAATAGAACCTTTAAAATCGTTACAATACTTAAAATGCGTAAATTAGCATCACAAACCTAAAAAGTAAATAATACTTGTATACATTTGACTTGAATGAATAAAGTTCTTACCAACTGAACATTGAGGGAATGGTACCAATTTCTATTTACAAAAATGTGTTCATGTGCTAAAGGATCATGCGCTTTTGGTTGCACAATTGCTATGTGCGTACAATCGACGCAACCAATTACACCAGGTATATTGTATTTTTCATAAAATACAAAGTAACATCAGACTAATACCTCTTTAATTAATACCGGGCTTTCAAATAAAAAAACTTCTCAGGCAGGTTATGACTTTCTTTTACTCCATTAGAATTACATTGCATCAAATCAAATATTTTCATGGCTTGCCTGAGAAGTTTTTAATTTGAAAACCCTTTATTACAAGTACTTACTGTGTTCGTACAGCATTAAGCGTATTAAAGTCTCTGGCATAATTTATATATCTTTCCATAATTTGAGTATGATTAAGTGCTGTTGATATTTCACTAATGCAGCGACTGGTTGATGCTTGGGAAACAGCAATATACTTACTGTCACCAATATTCCTTGGTACCGGTACCAAAGAAATTTAATGCCACAAGAACCTAAAAATATTCACCTACATAAATTTGTTAGGAATAAATATTCTTGCAATCATTTGGACTTTTTAAAAAATTTAATCATTTGCAGATATTTTTAGTTTATTACATTTCAACAAAAGTTTTGAATAACACTGACTTATAAGGTCTGTTCACTGCGGAAGTGATTCGAACTGTTCAAAGCAGGCACTCATCTACCTTTTTATATGTAAATATTAAAATGAAATCGGCTAAATTTACTTGAAAAGCACTGAGCAATTAAATTCTTTACATAATTGTATTGAAAATATGATTAAATAAGTACTTACTTTTTCCTCAAGTTTTAAAGCTTTCTACAATGAAAGGTCTGAGTACTTCAATAAGATCCACAACAACGTCTTTTGTTAAACGAAAAGTTTTTAAAAATTTTGCATCAGCCATACCAAAGGCATTTTTACATACTACTACTACTACTTTTAAATGCACGAAATCGATACACACACAAAATGAATACAGTAACGACGACAATAACCCATTCGGTTTCGTACACGACCTACAAATGTAGAGTAGTTTTAACCACTCTACAATATCTCTACTAAAAATGTCGAAAAATTCTCGTACCTATACGACATTCGAGAATTAACATTCGTAGACATTCGGGCAATGTCGTGTTCGACATAAGTATTCATCAATAGCTACCCATACAATAACGGAATTATTGACAGGCTTTGCCCGTTGGGACCGGACTGACAGTTTCGGCCCGTCGCGGGCCAATCATTTCTACGGCCACTAACACAAAAATAAAAATGACAGGCAAAGCCGTTGATTTATCCCGTAAGAGGCCAATACTTCATGTTAGTGGTGCAAGTCTGCCGTAAAATTCCGTACGTTTGCTTATCCCGTGGACTTTCAACACGTTGAAAGTTTAGTAAGCGTATTATCATGTTAAGGCCAGTACACAATGGATTTGCATAAAACATAAGACATAAGACATAAGCCGTAACAGTAATTCGACCTACGTAAAGAAGTGTGCTGTAACACAATAGCTCCGTAACAAGAACCATACAAGAACAAAGCCAATGTGTTTCTTACGGCTTATGTCTTATGTTTTATGCAAATCCATTGTGTTCTAGGCTTTAGCAAGGTAAATACAAAAAGAAAAGCTCTTCTGTGTATCGCAAGCTACACATTATTAAAAAGAAAATTAAATAAAAAAAAAAACAGTGTAGTTGTACTAAAAATTGGTTACTAAAAAGGAAACTTAAATTCTGCTTAAATATTCTTTACACTTGATTTTCCATAAACATGGAAACGTTTCATATAACTTAATAAATTCAGTTAAAAATCCTTTGACAAAAACGCGTGTCAACAAACTCAGCTTAACTAACTACAACTAATACATATATAGGGTGGTGATAAAGTCCCGCAATAAATTGATAATTTGTTTATTTAATGTTTTATCTCAAAATCCTGAAACAGGTGAATTTTTAATTTTAGAAAGACACCTTTTAGTGGAAAAATATTTTCTTTATTAATGTGTTATCCATGATGTTTGTGACTGAATAAAATAATTTAGAACACGACGTGCCAGAAGGTCACAAAAAACTTCGTAGTAATTTTCAGTTATATTTCGGTCATCGGTACAAGAACTAAAGAATAGATGACATGTTTCGGTAAAAAACCATTCTCAAATCTAGAATTAATGAATTTGCGCTTAAAAATAATACATTAATTAAGAAAATTGAAACAAACCTGTGGCTGAGGTTAAGCCCGTTAACAGATGGCCATGTTAGCTTAAATTACAAAGACAGACAATGCGAGAACTTAAAATATGGCGAACAAAAGTTCCTAAACAATACCAACTTAAGGTTAATAATTACAGTAAAAGCCGATAGGCGCATTAATATAGTACCAACTTATGGGTAACAATAGAATCTGAATTAAATAAATAAAGAGCAAATTAAAAGCTGAAGGCAAAATTTTTAAACAAAAAATGAAAAGTAAATACCACTTAAGGGTAACAATTAATGTGAAAGCTGATGGCAAGTTTAACAAATAGTAAATACTATTTATGGGTAAAAATTAATTTAAAAGCTGATGGCAGGAAGATATACAATTTAGATAATACCACTTCGGGGTGACAATTTAATTTAAGAGCATATGCATCAGATCTTCCATAGTTTGCTTACGATTAAATTTGCTAGTGTTGTGCTCTCGAAAACGCTTACAGTCTTTTTTGTTTTCCATGTACTAATATTGTGTTTAGTAAACACCTTGTATATTAGCAATTTTTTATGAGATGTAATATACACTCACCGGCAAAAAAACCGGATCACTTTAAATTTTGTGAATTATTTTTCTTAGCCTGCGTTAAGGACAATTCTGGAATACGATACACATAACTCGTTATCGCACATAAAACATGTCGAGACAATTTCATAATTTATTGAAAAATACCAAAATAAATAGCGATAATGTTGAAAACGCCGGTTAAACAAACATAAAAAAAGTCCAAGATCACTTCTCTTAATAATAGCTGCTCTAATATCACCTATTTCCTCCTCTAGCTCTTATTACACATTCTAAGCACGCATTCATGCTCCTAATCATAGTCTGAATACTCTTCTGGGGAATGTTCTCCCATTCTTCTTGAAGAACATTTCGCAGGTCATCTATGGTCTCTGGTGCGACATCTCGAGCTCTCCCTCGTCGTTTGAGCATTTTCCATACATACTCTATGGGATTCAAATCAGGGCTACGCGATGGCCACATCATTTCAATATCGACGGTATTTAGGTATTGCTGTACTATACTTGCAGTGTGAGGACGAGCATTATCATGCATTGGCACGAACTCCTCACCTATGAAAGGCGCATATGGCACAACATAATCTTCCAAAATGTTCGTTATATTCCTGTTAGCAGTTAGTGAACCATTATCTATGAATACAAGTTCCGTGCGAGCATGAAAAGAAATTCCTGCCCACATCATAACAGAATTCTTATTGAACGGTGTTCTCCCGGAAAACGTACATTCGGCATACCGTTCCCCAGACCTTCTCCATACTCTCTGGCGTCCATCTGGAGATCGCAATGCGATTCTGAACTCAATGCTGTGCCCATTCTCCACAAGAGCCACACATCTTGCAATATATTCTGTAGTCAACGGCATTTTAAAGCTACAAAATACAGTGTTGTGTCTATTGACAAAAATTAACACAAAAAAATTAGACTTGTTGTTACGGAACAATAAATAAGAATGCGTTACTCTTAATCAACAGTAGAAATATCAACAATAGTGACACTTCTACTGTTTTTAAAAAATCGTATGACATTTCTAAGTATCACGGCCACCTTGATCGTCACGAAATACATATTGCTATGTTATTTTGATATTTTAAAATTTTCACCCTGTATATAATTAGTTTAGGTTTATTATTTTTGAAACCATAATTTAAGTGATATGTTAAATAACTCTACGTTACCTTGTGTGTTCCAGAACACTGGTGAAAATTTTATTTTACACAAATAACTAAAACACTTCTGTCCGATTTAGAAAATGTCAATTGACATACTTGACGTTACGCTTTCGCCAACAACGAAAAGCTGGTTCAACCAGAGATTCCACGAAGTACTCCAGGATGATCAGGAACATTGGGACGACAATCTCACACAGCATGAGTCGAGTTCCAAGGCATCCAAGGATTGAAGTGCTGTCCTCCGAAGTCGAAACTCCTGGACGAGTCGATCATGTCATCGTGGAAGACGTTTCAAGATTATCTAAGACGTTTCAAGATTATCCAGGCATGGCAAGTTCATCCAACACGCTAGAAGAGGAAATCCGAAGCAAACCTCGAGTCTACTTCTACAAGAAAAACGTCGTATTCTACAAGAAGACGTCGTATTCTTGTAAAACTCAAGAACCAAGACAGAATCCGTCTTTTGAAGTTAGATGCAGTTCGACTGGGCCTCTTCAGGATGTAACTTCATTTTTGCAACCTACAAAAGAAGATAGTTATTATTTGTGTACGCGAATTTTTGATTTGTTTACAATCTAAGAATTTTTAATTTTTCTTATATTTAAGGTTACAGAGTTTTTTGTACCTTAAAAAGTATAGAAAAGGGAGATTTCTGGGTAATTCATGCATTCAACCTAGGCCTTGAGCAGTTGAACATCCATTCACACTCTGTACTTAGCAATTGAACATACATACTCTGCATTTAGCATTGAACAGTTTGGTATTAACAGTAGTGACCAGGACATGTAAGAATATTCCATTTATTAATATGGTTAATGTTCAAAAATAATTTGTAAATACTTACCAACAGGTGTAAACATATTTCAAACATAGGGCACTCTTGATAAAGTAGACTATAATCGCATTTTTAATTAAAATTTTGATTAAAATTCCCATGTACCTACGACGAAGTGGATGACATTTATACTAAAACTCTAATGGTGCGATTGTGGTCTTTTATGTAAAAGCTACAGAATGTAACGTTATATCTGTCTGTAAGGGGAACAGATAAATTCGGTAAGTAAAAGATATTGTGGTCAAAAGGAGGAGTTAAATTGTATACCCCCTCCAGAAAACGCTGACAGCTAACTTCACGATTGTTTACAGAGGTTAGGTACCGCAAATTATAATTTTTTTTAATTTCAAAAATGAGTTTTGATAGGTAAGTAGAAATAATACTGTAAACTTTAAAGAGTGTTATATTGTAAAATTTTAGTTTGCAACAAAAAAAAAAGGCGTCGTGCTGCAAACACGACCCAAGAACAGTATGAAGGTTATGTTTTGATTCTGGAACAAGATGATGTGTTCAGAACAGGGTTAATTAATCCCACTCTTCCTGATGATTATTTAGAAAAAAAGTGGGCTGATCTTGCCATAGCATTAAACGCAAAGAGTAGAGGGCCACAGTTGAGCGCAGACAAGTGGAAAACTGTAAAGATAATTACATCTTTATAAATTTACCACAAATATTTAATTATTTTACTTTCCAGAGATTTAGTGACTGGAAAAACAGCACAAGACATAAATATCGTAAATATGTCATCCAAAGAAACAGTACAGGTGGAGGTCCAGAAGTAAAGAATCCATTGACACCACTAGAACAACGTGCAATTGATGCTTGGGGCCGAATAGCTGTAGAAGAAAGTGAAAACGTTCCAGAATTGTTTGGCAACAATTTTGAAGAAGTATCCCTTGAGGAAATAAGAAACCACACAGAGAATGCAGAGAATATACAACTACATGATGTTGCACTTCAAATTCACACTGGCCAAATTTTAGACGTTATTGAACAACCTGAAATACAGGAAGCACCGATAGAGACAGAAATTTTACAAAATAAGAAAAAAACAAGCAGTACACCGTACAAAAAACGACCCAGAGAATTGAATGTTTTAACGGAACAATTAGTAAATCAGATGAAACAAAATGTAATTCCTCAGCAAGGTTTAGCAAATGCGGTACAGCAATTGGCAGATGTACAAAAAGAAAATTTACGTTTTAAAGTTGAAAGTTTTAAACATTTACACAAAGATTTTAACTGTCAATATAAATTTGATTAATATTCTTCAGTATTTTAATTTAGGAAAGTAATTAATTTATTGTTTAGAATTATCTGTTTTGTTTGTTGAATTTAAAAATTGTAGGAAACTAATAAGTAAATTGTTTAGAATTATTTGTTTGTGCTTACCTTTACCTACCTTACCTTCCTAGCTTTAATATTGCGTTCAGAATAAATTTATGTTATAAGTAGGATCACAAATTCCTTAAAGCGGACACTGAAAATGCGCAGTAAACTTAACGTTTCGCTGTCGTTTGACAGCTTCGTCTAAGGAATTTGTGATACAATTTTCATCGGACAAGAACCTGCTTTTGTTATAAGCAGGTATACATATATTTATTCAATTAATAAATGAACTATAACTGATTTACATAAAATTATGTTGAATGTAGGCATTCCGTACTTCATGACCTATGTCCAATATTTCCAACTGTTGATTATTATTATCACCTTCTACATCTTCATCATGATTTTCATTATTAATTTCATCATTTTCTCTGCGTGCCATATTATGTAAGATTCCACATGTATATACGAGGGCAGTTTTTTAAATTCGCGGAATGTCTAAGTTGGCGATGGAAAAACAAGCATTTCATTTTTTACTATTAATTGTGAATCATTTCTGGGTAGAAACACCAAATTTCATACCGATATTTATGATAGTAGTTTCGCTATAGTTAAAAGATTAAGTAAATACATCAAATTCTTTGAAAAATGTCGAATATCGAGTTTCGCGCGGTTATTAAATTTCTCACAAAGCAGGAGAAAAGTGTAGATATCATTTTAAACGAAATTAGAACTGTTTATAGATACCTGCCCTGGTAAAACTATGATTTATAAGTGGTCACGCTTATTTAAACAAGGTAGAGAATCCTTAGAAGACGATGAACGCCCTTTAAGACCAAGTGACGTGACGACACACGAAATGATCATGAAAGTTGAACTTGCTATTATGGAAAATGGTCGACTAAAACTGAAGGAGATCGCAAAAATTTTCAACATTTCCGAAACAACTGCCTTCAAAACTCTTCATGAACGCCTTGGAATTCAAAAGTCAGTGCGCGATGGGTCCCCCGAAATCTTACACCTCATCAAAAACAATACCGCATTGATTGTTGTAAGCAATTTTTAGAGCTCTGTGGGGACAATCAGGCAGATGTTATCGGCAGGATTCTGACTGGGGATGAAACATAGGTTCATTTTTATGATCCTGAATCAAAAAGAGTCGAAGCAGTGACATGTAAAGGATGGACCAGCCCCAAAGAAATTCAAGGTCCAGCAATCGGCTGGAAAAGTAATGGCGTCAATTTTTTTGGGACTCTCAAGGAATTGTGCTTGTAGATTACAAGGCTAAGGGCGAGACTATTACAGGAGCATACTATGCAAACATTCTAACTCGTTTCCGAGAGGCCATAAGACAAAAAAGGCGAGGAAAGTTGCCAAAAGGTGTTCCCTTACTCCACGATAATGCGCCTGTTCACAAGGCTCGCGTTGCCGTATCTGCTATGGTGTCGTGTGGCTTTGAAAAAATTAACCATCCACCATACAGTCCTGACCTGGCTCCTAGTGACTATTTTTTGTTTCCCAACCTGAAAAAGGCCCTTCGTGGAAGACGTTTTGAGGACGAAATGTCACTAGAAGCTGCCATAAATGAACATTTTGAGAGCAAATCAGAAAATAATTTTTTGAAGGTTTACAAAAACTAATACAGAGATGTAATAAATGTATAACTGTTCGAGCAGATTACATTGAAAAATAAAAAATTAAAATTAAGAAATATGCTTCTCTTTATATCCCATTCCGCGAATTTAAAAAACACCCCTCGTATAATAAAAGCAGTGATGACTGGATGATATTGTAGCATACGAAATTTAGATAAACATCTAAATTTTGATTTGAGTAAGCCGTTTGTTCTTTCTACAACATTTCTGCTACGCTTCAGCACAATATTATATTGAAATTCAGGGGTCCCTTCTACAGCATTGTTAATGGGAGTTAATAGCCATGGTTCAATTCCATACCCACTGTCTCCAATTAAATAAAAATTTCTATTCCCCAAGTCGAAATCGTGTTGCAGGATCTCCCTGATACTTGATGTTTGCCAGATAGCTGCATCATGCACTGAGCCTGGAAATCTAGCATTCATACCAGTGATGTTGCAATCTGAATCACAAATTAGCATTACATTTATAGAATGCCTCCCTTTTCTATTTATATACAGATGTGGCTGATGTTCTTGATCTGTTGATGGAGGTGCAGCTATTTCAACATGCGTACCATCAATTGCACCGATAATTCCTCTCATTTGCCATTTAGTGTAAAATCCTCTTTGAATATTGTTCTTTTCTTCTTCAGTTCTTGGAAATTTTATCCATCTATGGGCCAAGTGATTTGTAATTAAAGGGCATATTTCCATTTATTGCAACGCTTATAGTTGTTTGACTCATACATGTAAATACCGAGTTACCCACAGCTTTTTGATCTGAACCCATTGCCAAAAAATTTATTGTAGCCAACATCTTTAAATGAAAAGGAATGGCATCACGTCTTCTGGGAACCTGCACATGATTTTGAAGTTGTTGTATCAGTTCATGTATAATTATTTCCTTTGACAATCTAAAATGTTTTGTGAAACTGTTGTCAGGAATTTCAAAAGGATTTTCTTGGTCTCGTAACTGTCTCCTAGCTATTCTCAATTGATTTCTAAAATATATATTTTTGAAAAACTGACACGACTCTATATGTTGCAAAATACCTATTATCATCTTCGTCTGCAAGTAAATATGCAATAACGGGTATCAAATCCATATTATTAACAAATTATTGTAGGTTCATACAATGTAAACATTCGACGTAAACAATAAACATAACCCAACATTTAACGTTGCCGGGACCTAAACGGCGCTTTAACGTTACAGAGGTAAGTAGCAAACATTTAAGAGATACATTGTGACCGTAATAGCGTTTGGCCTTAAATTCTTTAACTGGTCCCCTTACAGCGCTTAAATCTTTAACTGCGCTGACCACAATCGCACCATAAATGTACTAACCATTACAGTGAACCAATTTTACTTAATGTATTTATGCTTATTTGAAAATGTTAATAAACGAATTTATTATCAATAAATAAATTGTATGTCAATCTTTAAAATCGATTTTTACTTACCCACATACACTTCACATAGCGTGACAAAAATAACCGATATTTTAAAATCACCACCATTAGGACAAATACACTTCAGAACCCAGTTCAAACAAATTTGTTTTGCAATACAATTTGGTACCCTGAGATATTATATCAATAAACAATTTAATAACGAAAAAAGTCGTATGTTAATTTTTATGCGTGACTTTGTCATTTGAGTTAATTAGTTTCTAATCCTAAAATTTAACAAACAAATTTCATTTAACTCGCAAAAACATCGTAATATGTTGCATATAACATAACTCAAAAACTTTGTGATCCGGTTTTTTTGCCGGTGAGTGTATATTATCTTTGGGCGGCTGCGGACGACGAGCGATAGCATACTATATACAGTGATCGCCAGATAAATCGGGCCATATGGGAAATTTTTTTATTATTGATTTCTCAGAAAAAAATATTCTTTATGAAAGCCCCTGCATCTTACCTCTTATCATGTACCGAGGAGATCAAAATATTTGAAATCGACATAAGAGTAAAGTACCTTTTTCCTCTGCTAGTACTATAGCGTGTCATTTGTTAGGTTGCTGTGAAAAACAATTTCTCGACCTGAGATAAATAATTTTTTTATTATTTACCACGGTAAATAATGAACATCAATGAACATATTCAAGTTTTTTGATAATCCTGTAACAGTTTTGAAGAGAGAAGCTTTATAGGGTAATTTAATATAACCAAGAGATTATATTTAATGATATTTTATGCATTAAAATTGTCGTTTCAATAAATTAAACTGATTTGAAACTTGAATATTCAAGTTTTTTGATAATCCTGTAACCGTTTAGAAGAAATAATATTTTATGAACTAAAATTGTTGTTTGAATAAATTAAATTGATTTGAAAATCTGGCATATTTGAATTTTAGCGTTCTAATAAATGACATAGTAGATAACTGTTGATTTTGCGAACTGTGCTGCTGCAATGAAAACGTTTTTTAAAGAAGCCAAAAACGACGTATTTAGAAAATAATGATGGTTTAGCAAGGAAGGTAAGTAATAAGCAGCAGATATTTCTAATATTTTTTTGACTAGTTCTGACTAGACTCTACAAAGTTAGGTTAGAAAGTGAGTATGATTGGTTAATTGATTGATTGTGATTAATTTATTTTTTAATTTTATTTATTTTAGGTAAGCAGAAAGTAACTTTATTAACTGATTAGAACATACAAACGGATGGGCAATTATTTATAAAAATTGTAATTAATCGTACAATTATGACAAGTCATTGTGATCCTTGGACCAGCAATGTTCGAGGAATTTGTGTTCGTCAAGCTTGTTGTAGGCATGTTGATCACATTGTTCCTACAAGTATTTACGGTAAAAACTGATGATTTTTTAGGCAGATAATTTACATTTACAGTTGGTTCTTGTCCGATGAAATTTGTATCACAAAATCTTCTAAGCGGACACTAAATCGCGCAACTATACACTTTACGTTTCGCAGTCGTTCGACGACGCAGTCGAACGACTGCGAAACGTAAAGTGTATAGTTGCGCGATTTAGTGTCCGCTTAGAAGATTTTGTGATGCAGATAATTTACGTTTTGACGTTTCAAAAATGCAATTAATTTGGAAAATTTTGAAATATTAATGTTTTCTTTTAGGCAAAGAGTTGATTTTAACATAGAATAATGTGCCCATAAAGTGCTGGCTTTTTTATCATTTGAATATTCTTGAAAATATGCCAGAAGAACATTTTCAGAAATTACAGCTACATTCTTGGTGCTACACTATTTTTTGAATGTTACATACGCTTTCAGGTACAAATCTTTTGATTTTTCAGGCAATAGATTATTTGCCACTTGTCCGGCAATTTCCCGCATTTCAGGCGGCGTACAATTTAAATCGCAGTCGTCGCTAGCCATTTTTATAAGAAGAAAACTTACTAAAATTGAAAGCACGGTTTATTAATTAGGAAACATCGTTTACCGTACTTACTTTATTTAATTAACGATTTGGCAAAAAGATCGACGTAATGTTTGTGACAAATTAAAAATTTAAATCAACTGTCATATCGGTAATACAGAAAACTGTAAATCTTCCGTAATTTGAAATAAATATTTGTTCAAATTAAAATTATCATTTGCACTAGTAGTGGAAAAAATAGTATATACACCACGGTAGAGAAGTCTTATAACCCTCGGTCCTTTACATCCCTCGGCCCTAAGGGCCTCGGGATGTAATCATACCCTCCGGTTATAACACTAGACTTCTCTACCTAGGTGTATAATACAGTATTATTTTTCAAGGTACGTAAAAATATTACCGGGAAAAGTTATTAACCCTTCAGTGCTCGCGTAACAAAATCTAATGCCGTTATAGGAAAATGATTAGAAAAAATTCTTAGCAATTTTTTTCATTGAATATAAACTAAGTAATTATTTTTCTTTTTTTGTTATTATAAGGTAGGAAAATTATAAATGTGTTGAAAATAATATAAATAAACAACAAGAAACAACTACAATAACTCGTGAAGATATGATAATATAATTTACGTGAATATTCTCGTGGCGCACAATTGTGCTCCACTCAAACTTGACAGTGTTTTATAGAAAAAGTATTAATCTAATAATCACAAAACCTTACTCATAACTATATTTATAGTTGGTTCTTGTCCGATGAAATTTGTATCACAAAGTCGTTCGACTGCGAAACGTTAAGTGTATAGTGCGCGATTTAGTTTCCGCTTAAAAGATTTTGTGATACTTACTCATCACTTTATTTAACATGTAATAGACAGCTACTGAAAGCGCCACTTATGTAAATAAAACTTAATTTGACTTGTGCGCGAAATATAAACTCTGGATTACAATTGTAATCCACCCGAGCAATGAAGGGTTAAGAATTATTCTGAGATCTTAAATATGAAATCTCGGCTGTTTAGGATGAAAAAAAGAAAATTTGGACAAAAAAGTTAAAAATTTGTGGTATGAATGTTACTGATCATAATTTCTAGTTGATAGAAAAGCGAAAAACAAATTCCAGAGTATATTCATATCACACCTGAAGAAACGTCCAGCTTTTTACACTTTCAAAGTTCTACAATACGATACGGGAAAAAATGAAAAATATGGAAAATTTCTTTTTTCACCGTAGGCTGCCATGATTTCACATTTGAGATCTCATAACATTTCTATATAACTTTTCCAAATATTATTTTCGCGTATATTGAAAAATAAAGGTACTTTACTCTTTTGCCGATTTCAAATATTTTGATCTCGGTATGTGGCAACAGGTATTCAAATTTTGGTAGGTGCATTTTAAATTTGGAAATATGCAGGGGCTTTTATAAAGAATAAATTTTTCTGAGAAATCAATAATAAAAAAATTTCCCGTATGGCCCGACTTATCTGGCGATCACTGTATTTATAACTTTTATGAGCCTAGCTGCGGACTTGCGAGTTCTTCCCCGTTGCAGTGCGAATTTGTCAACAATGATGGCCGTTTCTCGTGCCTTACTAGATTCTATTGATATCTCGTCAGAAGATAAAAGTTATGCAGAATTTGACTCTGGTGCAGCAATACTAGCAGATAAAGTTAGAAAGAAACGTAGATTCTGGCTAGCAAACCATATAAGGTTTAGAAAGGAACGACGGAAATTTGCGCTTTTTAATAAACTGAGTGAAGATAAATTTATTAATTATTATTAAATGGACAAAGGTACATTTTTCGAACTTCATGCATTACTTGAAGATGATATAAAGAAGAAAAACATATGCGCGAGAGCAGTAGAAACGTTTTCGGCTTGACGGAGGCTTAGATTTGAGTGTCTCGATAAAAATGAATAATACCATTTCTTTCCAGCCATTTTCTTTTCTATGTTAAATCGATTTCGTAAATGAGGATTTGCTTCAATTATATCATATGCAAGTTTCTGACATTGGTCGGCGTAAGCCCAAATAGACATTCTTCAAATTTCAGAATGTGTTTAACGAAGTCTTCTTCTACTGTACCAGAAAGTGCAGTTTACCGTTAACACATCTTTTCTTTGCTGTTGGACTTACTTCTCCTCTCTTCACTTTTCCCTCCAAGTATCGTTTGAAAGAGGGCTTAGGAATTTCATATTCAGAATCATACAGAAATTCTTGTAGAGATGTTTTTAAAAATAATGATATATTAACGGTCACTTGCATTTACATATAGATATAATCTGGCTAAATATGTTTTTCTCAATAAAGATTTATTTAAACTTCATTTGGAATATCATGAGTACAATACTCGGAATGCTACACGGAGAGAATTACGTTGTAAAAGTAAATATAAATATAGTAATTTTTACAAAAATTTATATTACTATATGTGACAGCAAAATCATTTTATTAACTTAAAAACATATTTATATTAACTGTTATATATTTAAATTTAAAAAAAGGATATTCTAAAATGGCTAAAATATAAAATATAATATCGTTTAATATATTTATATTTTAACATTTATATCTACGCACGGATAAGAAGCTACGGGATTCACACGATCACCAACCTTTGCAGCTGCACCAAAAAAAATAAGTACTCGATTTAAGAAAAAACGTATATTAAATTACAAATTTTATAAATAAAAAATTGTGCAAATCGGTTTTGATTACAGCGGATTCCTCGAGCATGCTCTGTACAGCTGTTTAAGGTCTCATTGGGCCTTCATCAACAGAACCGTAGCTCCAGAACTCCACCATAGAAAACATAAATATATTAGAGCTAGTACAATATCTCCTGACCTCTGAGATCATTTGCGCAGATGACAAAATCTCGTTTGCTGGAGCCCGCCCACAAGCACAGCCTGTTCTGAAAACATTCTACTACGACCACCTCATTTCGTGTCGCATTCGAGTAGTGTTCACATCGTGCAGGCTTGCTTGTTTCTCTCGTATTTTGTTTGTAGTGCAGTTGTATAAGTCTTTCTAAAGACTCTGCCAAATTAAGTGTTTGCTTTAACGTAAGTTATATATTTTTTTAATGAATTTTGCTATCTAAACCGTGTAATATTTTGTAATTTTTGCATTCGGTATAGAAGTAAAATACACGGCACTTATTCACTGCAACGATGTAAATATGCACCATTAATAACTACATAATGTAGTTTCTACATTTCTACTGTTTATTATCCGTCATTTGTATTATTTGCTATTACCCCTAATGTCCCTTTCTTCGAAACTACGTTTTTCCAAATTTCTGAGTTTTAAATAAAAAATATGATAATAATCAATTACAACAAACACTCAAATTTGTGAATCATACAGAATAAGGTCCTATTTGTTTTACTTCTAGAAATCATGGCCACGTCCAACCAAAGCAAGGTGGTGCATAGCCAAAGTCGACAAATTATTTATAACGTCTACAAATTTATGACACGAGAGAAAGAAGAAGGAGAAGTTGTCGTACCTTTGAATCGCATATTGGAGCGCGTAGCAGAAGCAACAGGTGTTTCAATAAGCACTATAAAAAGAATTACGAAGGAGGGAAATTCTCAAGAGCAAGAAAAAAAATTTTCTTCTCCAAGAAAGAAAATACGTAAACCCAAACCCAAGTCTTCGGTTGATCAATTTGACGAAGAAATCATTCGAAATGTTATGTATAATTATACAGCTATAAATAAAAGAAGACCCACTATGAAAGCAATATTCCAAGCGGTAAAAGATGACGGTGTTAATTTTACTGGAAAAATAACTTCTTTCAGAAAGGTTGTGAAGAAATTAGGTTTTCGTTGGAAAAAAACTCAAGACAATAGAAAAATTTTGTGTGAAAAAACTGATATTCGTACAAAACGTATTGACTTTTTGACAAAACTCAAAAAGTACAAACGGGAAAATAGAAATATTGTTTATACCGACGAAACATACTTACACAGTTCCCACACTGTTCCTCTTGCATGGGACGATGGAACCACAAAGTGTTTAAAAGCACCTGTTGCAAAAGGACGGCGATTAATAATTGTTCACTGCGGTGGTAAAAATGGATTTGTTCCAAATGGACTATTAATGTTTAAATCAGGACTAAAAACCGGAGATTACCATGATGACATGAATCACAAAAATTACATGAAATGGGTGAAAGAAAAATTAATTCCTAACTTACAACCAAATTCTGTTGTAGTAATAGATAATGCGTCATATCACAATGTTCAAGTAGATCCAAGTCCAACTTCTAATTCGAAAAATCAGATATGCAGCAGTGGTTACGCGAAAAGAAATATATTTTTTGAAATGCAAGAAACGAAACCAGTTCTTTATGGTAAAATAAAGATACATAAGCCAGTGCACCAAGCATATGCGCTAGATAAACTTCTTGCAGAACATGGACATTCTGTGCTGCGCTTGCCACCATATCATCCGGAGTTAAATCCAATAGAAAAAATATGGGCTCTAGTTAAATGTCATGTGGCTTCACATAACGTAACGTTTAAATTAGAAGACGTTCAAAAGATAGCCGAAGAGAAATTTCAGTCTGTGGGAGTAGAGGAATGGGAGAAAATTTGTGCGCATGTAGAGAAAATAGAAGAGCAGTATATGGAAAGGGAATATATAACTGACGATTTTGAAGAAATCACATTACGAATAACCGACAGTGACAGTGACAGTGATGATTCAGACTTATCATCTGATGACAGCACAGATGAAACGAATTAGGATGTGAACTTCCAATATAGAATATTCTACACAATTAGAGCTATTTTAACTATTCTGGTCACCAAATTTGTTTTAAGACCCCAACCAATATTTTTTACACTGAAAATATGTAAATCTGTTTTCTAAAACCGATATTGTTTCATTAAAACAAAATTTGTGTAGAAATAAAAATAATGTTATAGAAAAAATTTTATGCATATAAAACATTTTAATTTTTTATATTGTAATTACTTCACAAACTATTCCTGTCACTTTGTGCAGCATTATAATTAATTGTTGTTAATTAATTTATATCAAGTGAATAAATTATTATTAAACCTCCCTTAGTTTTACTAAAAATTTCGTTATACGCCAAGCAACGTTATAATGTTAAAATAATGTTCGATAAATATTAAATAAAACGTTAGAAAATAATCACTTAGGCCCGAATTCAGAGAGACCGTCTAATTCTCATCTCAATCTAATTTCACCTTAGACTCGATCTAATTAGAGCCAGTGTCAATGCCATTGTGTCCACTCTAAGTTGACACGAGATTCAGATGAGTGGAGTTGCGAACTAATGTTTTTAGGATGTAATTAAAATGGTTGCTAGACTGGTACGGAAACTCCGCCTTCGCGCATCTCGCGATTACTTCGCGGTTCAAGAGATCTTGTACTTACTCTATGTTATGTTGTGTTGTCTATGAACTCCACTGCAAACCAAACCGATCTCTCCTATAAGTTATATGCCATTGCGATGTGAAAGTAATGAACAATTTAAGTAGTGACATCTTTCGATCGCTTTTTGAACTCAAATTTTATGTTGTAAACATCATATCTGCAGGCCGAACTCATAAATATTACAAAATCATATGCTTAATGTAATATAATCGCATTGTCATTTCTCTTAAGAGAAAAATTTACTTGCTTTACTTAAACAATTTTGCTACTTTTAAAACAATTTATTTTATTATTAATGATACTTTTTTTACAACACGGTTTTTAATATACATTTTTCTCAGTGTAATGATATTGCAACTAAACGGGCAAATACAGCAAAATTCAAAAAATCTCCTACATATACGCAGCTAGTTGTCTTTTCAATAATTTGCCCAAGTGTATCAAGGAGACTCAAAATTACAAGCTTTACAAAAAAAAGCTTAAAAATTTATTAACAGCACATGCTTTTTACACACTGGATGAATTTCTGGGTCACAGGTTTTAATAGTGCCTATGCGATAATATTGTATCCTGTAGCATATTGTTTACCTTTGTTAATTTCTGACGTGTCATTCTTTTTAAAAAAAGGAAACATGATTAATAAATATCTATCTATCTTTCTATCTATTTACGTCAGCAAGCATTTAAACTTATAGCGTTTTCCACTGGCTGCACCGGTGTGCACTCAGGACATCTCTATCTCGTTTTATTACACAAAGCTAAACCGAAATGAAAATACACTCAGTGCACACTAGTGCAGCCAGTGGAAAACGCTATTATACTGCCATTTTTGTATTTATCTAAAGCGTTTTTTATATCTTGTGCGGACCTTTTTCCATATTCTCTCTTGGCCATTTTCCACTAGAAATTAAAGTACGTAAGAAATTAATTTTAATTAAAATGGTCATTGTAGCCCTGGTACCTAAATCGCACCGGTACGATTTTGGAACCTGTATTGCGGTACGATTTAGGAAACACGACATAAATGTAAACATAATTCGTTATAACCTATAATTTCAAATATACACTTACCAAATCTAATGGAAAATATTCCTCAATAGATGTAATTTCTAAGAATGAACATAAAACTGGTGTAATTCTTCTGTAGAATAAGATATTGTGTTAGGAAAAACTGTCAAAAAGTATAATATATTGTTTGAATTTTTTAACACTACTTTTCTAAGGATCGATAAACTGGACCCAAACCAACTCTCGGACATACCTTTTGTGTTAATAGTAGTTACTTAAAACGTTAATAGAGGCCAGTATATTCGAGTACTTCTTGCAAAAATAGTGGTGGTACGATTTAAGCGCCACACCGGTACGATTTTGGCGACTTTACCCTATATTTGTATTAAAAATGTCACGTAATCAGTAATGAATAATGTAACTAGATATTTTGTCCAACAGTTGCACTTTTTAGGTGTTTTTTACGTTGGCTTTGAGTGACTAAAATCAAATTTCCATCACTAGTGACTAAAATTTAATTTAATTTTAGTCACTCATAGTGCAATATCAACAACTATCCATGACAATCGACCATGACTGCTTGACTATGTTTTAAATAATGTCACTTCAAAAATTTCTTTTGAAGATTCATTGTTGTTAAAAAAATGAAACTGTTGGACAAAACTTCGTATATCACACGTGAGCGAAATGCAATTATACACTCGTGAGAATTGTCTCACTCATATATAATTTTGCATTTCTCTCACTTGTAAGATAATCTACTATTGAGATAATGTAACTAGATATTGGTATATGTTGACCGGTTGAAAATGGAGCTATGCTTGGTACAGTATTTATTCCTGGAGATAGTGCATCATAACTTCCAGAATTTGGTGATAGTGCGACTGGAGAAGACACCTGATGATTTAAATTATGAAAAATATTCGAACTGGAAGAATGTTGAAGTCGTATGGGTACGTTTGTGTATGTAAATGGATGACTTAAAGGAGTATTGCCCACAGTAGTAGTAAGAAATGCCAGCTCTGGTAACTGCGATTGTCTTTGAAGCGCTTCCTCCCGAGCATCCATACAATGTTAAAAATTTGTCGTTGGACCTTTATTTGTAAGCACTTTGGTAAATTACTACTCATTGCGCACATACTTTCAAAGAATGTTTCCATTGCACTTTTCTGCTTTGGCTTGTCACTTTGTTCCAGATTTAACAATTTTTGTCTGAATAAATCTCTCTCCTCTGATCTTTTATCTCTCCTTTTTCATTTTCTAAATATACTCTAAGTGTATCACATTTTCTTCTGGTTCTGGGCACATTTGTTATTTGCTGCTGTTCCTCAATGGTCTCATTTATATCAGAATCGATTTTCGGTTGTGTATTTTCTATAGTTTCATCAATTTGTGATTCATCTTGAATATTCACAAGGGTTGTAGCTGTAGGTAGGGCTGTGGTGAAAGCTGAAGACTTTCTTCGTTTCTAACCCTTCTTATTTCAGTAACGTGGTTTTTTTGAAAAGAAATTTAATTAAGCATTTTAAATCAAAATAATTTCGCAAGAGTTTGAACACAAAGAAAATAGAAACTAATTAGGAAAGAAACTTATTAAAGTAACGGTTCGAAATTCGCTGCCACTACCGGATTCTTAAGAGATTCCGGGCCTTATAATGCCTAATTAAATTACATAGCCGAATATTAACCCTTCGGAAGTGAGTCCTTGGGCTGGAACTGTGCAAGCGCGTAATATGACCGCAATTTACCCTAATAGAAATCAAAGTCGTGGACTAGTTTAAAATAGGGTATATTGATTACGATAAAAAGACATTTTGGTTTCCCTCGGATGGGGGACACAACATTGAATTAAATGCATGTATCAATAAAATTAGAATATACAAAGCACCTACCAGGTACAGGTACGGTTTCGGGGTGGATCCCAGCAGCAGAGAGCCTGGATCTCGGGGGTGGAAGCTCGACGGTCCCTTTTCTAGGTGGGAAGGTTCGGCCTTTGGCACGCATACTCACACGACACCAAATTTAAATTTTTAATTGTTGCAACGGAAGACGCAAATTTGTATTTAAAAGAAAATTTAGCAGATGGAAACTTGTCCGAAGGACAACAAAAAAAAATTAATAAATTTTCTGAGAGGGGAACATTCGTTCTGCCCCGAGGTAGGATGAACATTAATTTTCAATTTTCCAATTCCTTCCCTCCGCGCGGTCATTATCTCATTTTAAATATAAACAAATTCCCCTTAGGAAGTGCTGGACTCACGCGGCCAATCGCTCAACTTTTATTTAAAACGCAAATTTTGGTCACTGAAGTGACTCGGGTTGCCTAACGTTAAGGTAATTTTGGGATTGTCTTTCGACTAATACCTAATAAACGTTTTGTTAGTGTTCCTAAAGAGTTTTCAAGGAAAACAAAATGGTTTAAAACCGCGAGAACAGATCTTCCAAAGTCACAGTCAAATTTTTATTGCTGTGAGCATCATTTTAATGTAAGCATTTACATGACATTTAAATAAGTACATACTAATATATTTTTATTAGTTTGAGGAAGCCATGGAAAACTATGTGAAGTATAAACTCATGGGAGGATCTATCATATTAAAACAGCATGTGGTACCCCACATTTTTGATTGCCAATTAGACAGAAAAAGAGCAGCTTCTACACAACAGTGATCACTACCACAAAAAAGAAAACGTAAACAGTTAATAGAAGAAGCTCAAAATGAGGCTCTAACAAAAGAAACAAAATCTATATCTGATAAAGACGTTATTTTTTCAGTTTTACCTACCTCTTGTGATGAAATGAAAATTTTGATTTTAGTCTACCTAGCACAAGTTTACACAGTGATTTAATGCACCAGATTATTCATACATCCAACGACGAACAGACACTGAAAATCCAGCAAATAACTAAGAAATACGTGGCAATACAAGTTAAAATAAGACCAAAATTTATTAAATGGTTGGCAAAATTTGAGTCGGTTTTTTGTAAATTAAAAGACCGAATGTGTTCTTGAATGCGTGTGCCAAAATTTCTCTTAGTCTGACCTATGCAGACACCTTTACAATCATTACATTTAAGTTTATATACGCCAGATTTTTTAAATTTGTCTATTTTATCTTTAGTGTTAAAAACCAAATTTGAGATTTTATTATAGGGTTTATGTGCAAGTAAAATATCTTGATTTTTGCTAATTTTTCTGCCTATTTGTTTGTTGTTACTCGAATTTACCTTGCGATATATTGTATTTAGTGTTTGCTTTTCTAGTTTATTTTTTAGAATTTTGTCAATAATATTGCTGTTTTATCCATTATTAATAGCTATTTGTTTTATGGTTGTTACTTCTTTTTTAAGATTATCTTGTGAAAGTGGAAGATGAATGGCTCTGTGGATCTTAGAATTAAATGCTGAAAGTTTTTGTTTGTGTGGGTGCGATGAATCTCCAGGAATTACTGAATCTGTGTATGTGGGTTTTCGGAAAATATCAAATGCTAAATTATTGCTGTTTTTGGTTATAGTTACGTCCAAAAAGTTTAAATTATTATCCTCCTCTGTTTCGACTGTGAATTTAATATTAGGGTGTATTGAGTTAATATAATTTAAAAAAGTTTGTAACTGCCTGGTTGTACCACTAAAACATGCTATTATATCGTCCACATATACCAGAAATGTATGTGCTTTTTACTTAAATCGGATGACAGGATTGTTTGTGTAATATAATTCATGAAAATGTCAGCCAGTAACGGGCTTAACGGTGAACCCATTGCTAAACCTTCTTTTTGTATATAAAATTTATTTGAAAACATGAAATAATTTTGATTAATGACTAAATTTGTTAATTCTAAAATTTCACTTGAGATTAACGGATTTATTCTTTTTTCTACTAAGATATTTTTCATTAAATCTAAGCAGTCTTTAGCGGGTATGTTGGAGAACATGTTGGACACATCGAATAGCATTATTTGGTATTTTTTCTTTCTCCAGTTTCTTAACTAGTTAGAATAGAATTTTGAATAGATGTGGGGTCCAAGAAAATAGTATCATTCGATGTGTCCAATTGTATTTTGTAGGTTTTATTTCAGTACAAAGGAGATTTTCCATTGTATGTACCGCACCCTTCATTGTTATTTAAAACGCGAAATTATTTTCCTACAATTTTTTTATAAAATTAAGTTGAAATAGACCGTTGAATTCTATCAAACTGAATGAAAATAAATATATGCTGGTTTAAAAAAAAAATAGTTGACTATCGCGGTGCGTTTTTTCTAATACAGAAGGTATAATAGTAATTTTATGGGTGATTTTATATTTCTTGGTTTTTATTGATTTTAATTTTCTCTTTCTACCCAATTTTGCCGCCCCCAAAATTTGCCGCTCTGGGCAGTTGCCCTGTTTGCGCCCCCCTAGGTTAGTCGATTTGCAGATTTTGAGTCATTGATGTTTATTTGTTCTGATATTCATACTCGTATTTAAGCTTTGTATGCTCACAAATTTATTTCTAGGTCTTACGTTTAAAGGGAAAAGACAAAAACTGGATAGAGCTAAATAAATACGCAACTGTGTGGCAGGAAAACGTGAACGCCAATGATTTTGACGATATCGCATTGTGCGCGCTCATCTTACAGCAGAACGCGACGACTAGCCACAGTCGATGTGCTTAATATCAAGAGCGGTATTTATTTGGGCTGCAAGCCGGTGGTACCCAAATGTCCGCTCTCTGGTTATTACACCAAACATTTTCCCATCAATCATAGTTAATTTAAAAGAAGAAGTGATAAAGATTTCTGTATTTGCGATAAGAACTTTTGTAGGTGATATAATTCTGTATTTGTTTTTCTATATGTTGTATTTCTCGTTTTGATAAGTTGTTTCCTTCTCAAGTAAAACTTTAATTGGTCTACAGAATCTTGTAGATTGTAGAAGATTGTCTTGGGTTATGCCAAATAATTGCGTTGGTTTTATTAGTTAAAATATGAAGTGGTACCATGCACACTACGAATAAATTCGCATCTGTTTTTTGTTCTGCACCGTCCTGAGAAAGTTTTTGATTATAAGTAGAATGTCCAGAACTGCAACCACACTTAAAAATTATTGTCAATCCTTCCGCAAGTTCTTCAATTTTCTGAAATAAAACATCTTGAACTTGTAATAGTCTAATTATTGTATGGTCAATGAGAGCTTGCAATGCATTGAGTTAGAATATAAGGAGACGCTATTGCCATTTAAACAAGTATCAGCAGCCAGGGACGAATTAAATAAATTAAAATAAATTAAATTAAAATAAATTAAATTAAAATAAATTAAAATAAATTAAATTAAAATAAATTAAATTAAAATAAATTAAATTAAAATAAATTAAATTAAAATAAATTAAATTAAAATAAATTAAATTAAAATAAATTAAAATAAATTAAATTAAAATAAATTAAATTAAAATAAATTAAATTAAAATAAATTAAATTAAAATAAATTAAATTAAACAAATTTCACTTATGAAAATTATGTATCCTTTATTGATTATAGGCGATAAATAAAAAGCTAATTTATGCACAAAATCTATTTTATTCCCTTTATTGGCCTGCAAATAATACAAGTTTATTGCTTTGATGCCTTAAGCCTGGTCTATACGTAACGTTTTGTCGTCAGTCTTGCATGATCTGGAAAGACTGACCAACAAGACTGACACAAATCGTGCGGCCACTGCTCAAACTTTCCGTCAAACTTTCGCTCAGTCGTTCCGAAATCGACATGGATGAAGAACTATTAGTGACGATCTGAGAGCAGAATGGCAGGTGAGCGAAGTTTGACCGATTAGACTGACGCACGTCTACATGCACCGACTTGTCTGTCGTCTTGCTTGTACACAAAGCTCCAACCCATCAGACTTTTGCGAGTTTGTCAAACCTCATTCACTTCATGCAAAACGTCCAACTTACCGTCCACACGTAACGATATGTTTGACAAATTTGGCATGATCATGCAAGACTGACGACAAAACGTTACGTATAGACCAGGCTTAATACTACCTGACTTAGGCTAATTTCACACACAGCGGTTTCGTCCGTACGAAAAAATTCCGTACGGAAAATATTCGTACGGGCATGCTTTCACACGCACCGATTGCCCCATACTGGATGCCGTCGTTTGTGAAAGCTCCCATAACATTGAATGTTCTACTACTTTATCCGGCAGGAACCGTACGAATTCCGTATGGACGGAACTGCTGTATGTGAAATTAGCCTTATTTAGTCTATTTTTAGTGAGATAAAGCATTCTAATATTCAGATATTTTTCAATAATGCTTTTTATAATGAGGGTTCTATGATTATCGAAAATGGATTGATCAAAGCTATGTACAACCAAGCTTGAAAAGACATCCGAAGAGACATATTCTCTGAAAATCATATTTGTTAAGAAATTAATTCAAATTCCTGATGCAATTAGTACTTGTTTCAGAAATAAACAAATTATGAGCTTGCTGGGGGATTTTATCACCATCGTGTATATAAAAGTACGAATAAATTTTCGTAGCTATATGTTCAGCATCTACGGGTAGAAGATCCGCAGCTGTCTGAATGGCGTTATGTGCGATATGCGCCGCACATCCTATGCCGACTATTTTCCTTCCTAAAGTTTCTTGAAGCTTAAAGAAAATGTTACGACGAACACCACCAAAATTTGTATTGGTATTGTCCGCACAAAATCCAACCACTTTGTTTCTGAGGTTGTTATTTTCGAGAATTTTTATCAAAGAATCATGTATAATATCGGAAGTTTCACCTGGTAAATTCAGAAGTTCTAATAATTTAACATTAATTCCAGTTTTGGGATGAAACGTCGGAAAAATTTTAATATTGTCAGGATTTCCAAGTCGAAGAATAACACGTTCACTTAAGAATATTTATTACACCATTTTATTTAACGACTAAACAGTAACAGTTATATCTAACTTAATGCGCATGCTCGGTAACGCTACAATTCATGATCAGTTGTCAGCTCAGTGGCGTCACCTAGTTCACTGCCGTAGTCGCCTGCCTCCAACAGCTCGGCCTCTCCTGACGGTTCGTCGTCCTCGACGTCCTGCTCCCTTTCTTCGTTCTCGATGTTATCTTTACTGTCGCTCTCTACATACTGCACCCATCGTTTTAGTCTCTCAGGTGGTAATATGCCTTCGTATGGTTTTTGCGTCACTTGACATTCAGGTATATCTTTAATAACGTATCTGTCTTTGTCAAGTACTTTGTGTACACGATATGGTCCAATATACTTGCTACCCATTTTTGGAGGTCCATCAGTAGGTGGTACTACTCTCTCTATCATTACAAACTCTCCTTCTCTATAATGCTGATGTTCTTTCCTCTTTCTGTCATAGTACTGTTTACTTTTCTCTTGGTTTTTCTTTGTCTCTCGTACTGTTTCCTCACGCCTTTTCTCTCTTGACTGTAATTGTTGTATTGTATACTTTCTTCTAGTGCATCGCTCAAAATATTTCCGCTTGCTAATCTCAGTTTATAGCCAAACATAACTTCACTTGGAATATTTCGGGTAGTTTTCTGAACGGAACTATTTAATGCTTGTTGGACATTGTTTAGCGCGATGCCGTCCCAATTATCTGGCTGGTCGTTCACCATTTTCAATAGAGCAGGCATAAATGTTTAGTTATACCTTTCTACTTGTCCGTTCCCCCGCGGTGTTCTAACGGCAACATGTACAAGTTGGATATTGAACTCTTCACAATAATTTCTGAATGTATCACTTGTAAAACTCGTACCTCTGTCACAAATGATTTTCTTTGGATACCCAAAAATCTTAAAATTTCGCTGTAGTACTTTAATTGTCTCTTCACTTTTGGTGGTTTTGGTAGGTTCCAGGAAAATGAATTTCGAAAATGCGTCGATAATAGCCAATATATACTGATTTCCTTGTTTCGTCTTTTGTAACGGTCCTAAATGATCCACATGAATAGTTTGCCAAGGTTGAGTCCCTTTGTCAATATTGAACAAATAACCTTCTCTATTATTTCGCTTGTAATTATGTTCCAAACATACCACACAGTTCTCTAAGCAATTTTTAACATATTTCCGCATATTTTTGAAATAAAAATTTGCTCTCAATTCATTTATTGTTTTTTCTGCTTCTAGGTGAGCTAGTCGATTGTGGGTGTTCATAACAAGTGATTTTCTCATTGATCTAGGTACAAGGTAAAGTAGTTTTTCGTGAATTTTTCTCATGACTTTATCGTTTACCAAAGAGTATCCTTGTTTCTTCAAATTTTCATCACCGTTAGTAAGTCTGGTTTTCAATTCCATTATCTCTTCGTCATCGTTCTGTATATTAACTAGGTTTGCTATTACTTCTTCCATTACTGTGATCACATTAGCACTGTAAACTCTGCTAAGACAATCAACGTGAGTCATTCGGTGTTCAATTTCATAATCAAACTCTTGCATTTTCAAACTCCATCCTAAAATTCTTCGATTTACTTCTTTCTTCTGTAAAGTTTGCTTCAGAGCGTTACAGTCCGTAACTATCTTGAATTTCTTCCCTAGTAGATATGTTCTGTATTTCTCCAACGCTTTTACCACTGCTAAAGCCTCTAATTCAAAACTATGGTACCTCTCTTCAGTCTCATTTGTTTTCCAGCTTGCATAGCTTACAGGATGTAATTCACCATTATGCCACTGTAGAAGACAAGCACCAAGTTCACTTGAACAAGCGTCTGTATGCAACTCAATGTTCTCCTTCCGGTCAAATATTCTTAGTACTGGTTTATTCACTAAAACATATTTCAGTTTTTCAAAAGCTTTTATCTGGTCATCTTCAAATCTGAATTTTCTTTCTCCTCGCAACAAATCGGAAAGTGGTTTGGCAATCATGGAGTAACCTTGAATAAATTCCCGAAAATACCCAGTTAATCCTAAGAATCTCTGGACCTCTTTTATATTTCTTGGCATCGGAAAATCATCGATTGCTTTGGTTTTCCCTCTTACTTCTTCTTTAGAGATGTAATAGCCCAAATATTCTAAGTTGGTCATAACAAATTTACATTTATCTAGTCTAAGTTTAAGCTCGTAAGTACGGATTCGATCTATTACTTTCTCCAGTACTTGTGTGTGCTGTTCCATGGTCGTTGTGTGAATCAGTAAGTCATCCATATAGATCTCTAAGTTACCTTCTTTTACCAAATCATTAAATATTTCGCTCACGAATCTCGCAAAAATCGCAGGAGCACATGTTAGGCCAAAGGGCATCTTTAGGTATTCATATTGTCCCGTAGGTGTTACGAATGCGGTATACTTTACTGAATTCTCTTCCACTTCAACATGGTGATATCCATTCTAAAAATCCAACAGCGTGAAATAATTCGATCCACTTAAGTTGTCAATCAAATCTTGTATGACAGGCAATGGGAATTGGTTCTTTATCGTATGCTTATTGATGTTTCGATAGTCCACACACATTCGATATTCTTCATTTTTTTTTCGAACTAGCACGATTGGACTGGCATATTCGGATTCACTACGTCGTATAGTTCCTTCTTGAAGTAACTTTTCGACAATTCTGTCAACAATTTGTGCTTCATGGAATGCTAAACGTCTAGGTTTTGCCGTGATGGGTTCTTCCATCTTCAATTCAATGCGCATTTTGATCTTGGAACGTTGATCTGGTCCGTCATTCAAAGATTTTGTTTCCAACAATTTCTTCAATTTCTTTCTTCAGGTGATCAGAAAGTTTTTCGTTTATCACCAAATCGTCGTTTTCACAATCTATTTGTATTTGCATCAATTCGAAACAGTCATTGTTTGCAGCACTTTGTACTATCGATTCGAACTTGATATACGTTTCATTTACAGTCCACGACACAGTGTCAAGAAAATCGCGACCGATTATAACATCCGTTTCTATCGCGTTATCTGGCACAATAATAGCATTTAGATCATAAGTATTAGAGTCTAGTTTGATTTTAAACGATGACATTAGCCCAGAATGTACCTTTATACCATTCAGCCCTACTAATACACTGTTAAGAGGATAAAAGTTCAAGTTCAGTCTGTTAGCACATTCAAATTTTATTATGCTCATGTTAGATCCCGTATCGATTAACGCGATAACCTATTCATCATTCACATTCAAACTTTTGTGGTACTTTGTTAAGTTAACTTGAATATTATTCACTGCATGATGTTTAGTATTGTCTTTTTGTCTTTGCAATTCGCGGTCCGGACATTTCCGAGAAATGTGCCCAGGTTTCCGACAATTAAAACAAATAATGTTCGTTGACCCAGTATTGTTACGCACTGTATTTGATGTTTCTTTAGATGTTTCACGCGATCGAGAATTTTGACCACTCGTCTCATAGTTACCAACTTCAAGTTTTTCTAGAGCCGTTGTACCCGGTATTTTTGTTTGATACTGTTGGCTCGCGCCTTTCAATTCCGGTTGCAACAATTTCATTGTTGTCAGCAAATCCTTCAGTTTTATGTTGCGCCATTACAAGTTGTGTTCGCAAGGTAAAATTGTCAATACCACGAATGAGGTGTGAAATCGTTTCGGCTTCTGACATTTTTGCCCTCTTTGCTAAGCGACATTTGTCATAAAAATAATCTTCAAACCGTTCTGCGCGTTTCCATTTACGTGCACGGACACGATCAACTAAGACTGCAATATCTTCTTTTACTTCAAACATTGTTAGTAATTCGATTTTTATCTCATCCCACGTTTTACTGATCATATCCGACGAATCATAAAATTTTCTTGCATTTCCGTCAAGTTTGTTTGTCGCTAGTATTTTCATAATCCGATCCGGTATGTCGTACATCAAAATCAAATCATCTACGCGCTTTATCCATTCGTCAACCTCGAATGAATCGCTGTCGCCAGAAAGTTTTGGAATTTGTGCACCGATTTCTGAATACGGAATATGTGAATTTTGAGTCATCTTACCTTCAGAAGTATTTTGTTCTAACCTTTGTATCTGATTATCCTTTTCTTGTAGCATCTTCGTTAGAGCATCCAATTGCGCAGTTATAACATTCAAATCGGATCCACAACTTGCCTCATCCAAAGTCAGTTCACTAACATTATTTTCCTTCACGTTTTCACGAAGTTCCTGTTCGTCACGTCGCTTGCTCATCTTTCCTTTAATACACGGTTGTCCGATAAATTTATTACCTTCACATACACAGGCTAAAACAATCGGGTCCAGCAACACGCATAATTTTTGAGAAAAACAAAGTCCACTTTTCACTCAGGCAACTTCCACTGCGTTTTTCTTTGCTATAACGGTTAACGATCGCACTTCTGAAATTTGTCAGGATTTCCAAGTCGAAGAATAACACGTTCACTTAAGAATATTTATTACACCATTTTATTCAACGACTAAACAGTAACAGTTATATCTAACTTAATGCGCATGCTCGATAACGCTACAGTTCATGATCAGTTGTCAGCTCAGTGGCGTCACCTAGTTCATTGGCGTAGTCGCCTGCCTCCAACAATATCTTTATGGTTGGATGAATCCGTGAATATACGAATATACGAAGGGCACCTCATCGAGATCAATCCTGACGTTATCTAAGGAGTATGGTACAATCGCATTTTTTTACAATTGCTTCACATTTAGTTTTACCACATGAAAATTTTTTTTCAAAAACTTTTTGGATTAATTTAGAAGTACATTCCATAGAATTAAAACTTTGATTGAGACATACCGTGTGAAAAGCCCACAAACCTTCAGCTTTTGCCAGTTCTGCTTCTTTGTCACCGTATTTTTCTACACGGAAAAAACTCGTCAACTGTGAAGATGTACTAGCGATACTTAGAGCCTTTTTGTGTTTACAAATGTCTTTGAATACCATTTTTACCACCATTTTCAATTGAAAATGTTCCATTACATTTATTATATCTCACATCCGAAGTTGTTATGCCTTTCTGTAGAAACTGGAACTCTTCTGCAAGCCCTCTGTAAACTTGCAACAGCGTTTCTTTGTGGGCACCATCGTTCAACAAAGGTCCTCTTAATATTCGATCTGCAGGTTGGAAATACACACTCGCAAATCAAAGTAGGTTCATTGTTTTCGACCGAATTTTAAATTCCGAATTGTTCAAATCTTGAGCAGTTTTGAATTATAACCAATTTCGAATAGGTACTGAGCATGCTCAGTATAGATTTGAACAGTTCAATATATTAAATTCTGTTTAAAGAACAAACCCGGTCAATTACCCGACAGTGTCCTCGGGAATAACCGGGAATGATCGTATGATAAATATACAGGGTCGCTGATATGTATGAAAACGGTCGATTATTTCTTAAAGTAAGATAGCTAGCGAAAAATATTAAATACAAAAGTTTTAGGGCTTTTTAAAATCTATTACACTCAACAAAAATTAAGTATACACGATCAGTCAAAAAGGCATAGGAAAACAAAGTTATTTTTTTTTAATGGAACACCCTGTATTTTACGCAATATTTCAGTTCTCAAAATTCTATAAACAATTGTGTAATACACCACATACTTAAACTTTACCGTTTTCGAGGTATCCAGTTACCTTAGAAATTTTCTAACTCCATTACAACGCCCCACATGTTTTAATAAACAACTATTTTCTTTGAAATCCTATTTTGTAAGGTGACCCCATAGAAAAAAGTCAAGTGGTGTCATATTGGGAGACCTAGCTGGCCATTCAATTGCACCCCTGCATCCAATTCCTCTACCAGGAAAAGTTTCGTCTAGATATTGGTAACTCGATATCTCGAAAACGGTTAAGTTTAGGTATGCGGTGTGTTATACAATTGTTTTTAGAATTTTGAGAAGAACTGAAATATCGCGTAAAATACAAGATGTTCCATTAAAAAAAGTAACTTTGTTTTCCTATGACTTTTTCACTGATCGTGTATACTTAATTTTAGTTTAGTGTAATAGATTTTAAAAAGCCCTAAAACTTTCGTACTTAACATTTTTCGCTAGCTATCTTACTTTAAGAAATAATCGACCGTTTCCATACATATCAGCGACCGTGTGTAGTAAGTACGTGTGCTAGTACTAGGTGCTGTAGAACTGCGTGCGTTCAACGTACCAGGTTGAACGCACGCAGTTCTACAGCACTTCGTGTACGATATGTAGCAGGACGCCATAAATATAGCGCTATAAAAAGTTACGTTAAGTAGCTTACCCTTTATTTTGTAACTCATAACAACATCGTTACATAACGACAATCATTAAGTGACATATTTTTGACCAATCAGTACATTGAAAGGCGTTGTATTTAAATACTGATTGGTCAAAATATGTCACTTAACGATTGCTGTTATATAACGATGTCGGTACGAGTTACAAAATAAAGGGGTTAGTCCTGGCTGAATGCAGGCATTCTATGTAAAACTCATAATTGGGGGGTTGGAGCAATCAAAAATGCGGGACAAGCGGGACTCATTTCATATTTTGCGGGACATTTTTGGTCATTTTTTCATTGCGGGATTTGTTGCTTATGCGGGACAGTCCCGCAGAATCCGGGACGGTTGGCAGCCTTAAACTGGACCTAAGTGTGATATTAAGTGCGTTAAAAAAACTGTTATTACATAAGGCATTTTTGGCGAATAACCGGTTACAATAGCGTTGGTTAGCAGTGGTAACGTCACGGTTAGTAAGTCGCCAAAACGAAATAGTTAATATTTTAAAAAGTGAAATAAATAATCTTAAATAAATAAAAAGTTGTGTCTGTGGTCGAAGTTAATACGCATTGACAGATACAACAGTTGACAAAAGGACAAAACTAATTGAATAAGAGAGAGATAGCAATATTCCATAACTCTCACTGGGTTAGGAAAATAGTAACCGGAGTAATGTTTGTGACGTCATAACAACAGTTACCGGTAACTCACAAAAATGCAATGGTTACTTATTTCACCTTACCACACATAATCGGTTACTCGCCAAAAGAACCTTAATGTCACGACGTAACCATACGATTACTATAAACATAACCTAACTTTTTATATCCATTTAATCACGATTTTCTACAAAACGGATAATAAAACGCAATAAATGAAATCAAACATTTATTTAATTGCAAATACCTCAAAGGTGTAAACAAAGCCTTGACAGTTGACGCTGTTGATAGTTCACAGTTATTCATATAACATATTGCAGTGATAATTACTTGCGTACAGTACAAAAAACAATCATTGTAATTATTAAAGTCAGAAAAGCGCACCAAGTTCAACGTCAAGTGCACAAGACGATCCATGCCGAGCGAAGGATCATCATAAGCGGAGAAAGCACCTCTACGTTTACATGGTGATGTTAGGAAACTCTGGTGTTTGCACTAGTGATGGGATAATTCGAATTAAAAATAACCTGTCATCCGATTATTCAAATAACCTGTATGATTCGATTATCAGATTTCGTAATTCCAATTAAAAATAATCGGTAATTCGAGAAATCGGATTGAAATTAGATTCGAGTTTCCGTTGTGTAGAGAATTCAGAATACCGATTATGGCATTTTTTCTTTATATGCCGATCGATCCATCCATAAGTCAAAAAACTTTTATATAGCTATCTCCTTCTATCTTTCGTGAAACGGCGTTGCGACTTTTGTCATGTCATTTCATCGTATATTTTCTTAACTCAGATCTATGTATGTATACGATCGGCATATAAAGAAAAAACGAACTTTAGGATATAATTCGCGGTCAACTCTACATGTACAGATTTGTGGATCTAAACGGAAATGAGGATAACAACAGAACAAAGTAAACGGCGCAAGACAGGTTAGGACTCAGAACTAAAATGATTTAGAGAACATTGGGAAAACGTTTAATATTAATTTACAAAAAATACCGAGTTAAAAAACAAACATTTTGTACTAATGCCCGGTTGCACCAACTTTTTAAGCAGAGCTTAAATTTAAGTTATGTTTAGAATGTGATATTTACGTATGGTCAGTATAATGTCATATTCATTCTGATTGACATTTAAACTTCAACTTAAGTATCAATTAGAATGTGATTAACATTTTGTTAAATCTATAAATAATGTCATAGTCTAAACACCACTTAAATTTAAGCTCTGCTTAAAAACTTGGTGCAATCGGGCATAAATGAAATAAATGTATGAATGTGTAAACAAACTATAAGTAATAAATATTAAACGAAGTAATCACAAAATTCCTTGGCAGCTGAAAATAAATAATAAATAAGTAGTAAGCAGTACATAAGTGATCATTCATCATTGACTTGTCATCGTATCGAATTAAAAATAATTCGAATTATAATCCGATTATTTGCATAATTGAATCGGTAGAATCCGATTATTGAAATAATCCGATTTTGCCCATCACTAGTTTGCACTCTGTTCATTTGTTTTAAATTAAAACGGACCGCAATCTCACGGTCTGCTTCAATGATTTGCCGGTAGATGACACTGACACTGCTACCTGTAATACCTACTGTAATAAACGTCAAAAGAAACTTCAAATCAAATTTATTCTTGGTCGTAATTGTGCGTAATCAAACTGTAATCAAGTGTCGTAAAGGGTAGCTGTTGTTTCTTGTTCATAATTCTTGTAAAGTTTTGTCGTTTTTCTTGTTCGTAATTCTTTTAAAAAGTTTTGTTGTTTCTTGTTCAAATTTGTTGTTGCTCCTTGTTCCGAAAATGCCAAGATATTGTTATCTATGTTTACAGTCTAAAAGAGATAAGCAAGATTTAACTTTATTTGCTGGCTGCACCCAAGATAAATTTCTTTCCAATTCCTTCTTTTTAATTTAAAAATTGGGTCATTTCAGAGTAAAAAAGAACGGAGAATGGGGAATCTTTTTTGGAAAACCAATTCCAGCAGCCGGTTTTGTCTGCAATACACATATTTCAGACAAATATTTGAAAAAAAAATTCAACTAGATCACTTCTTCATAAGTCTTTCACAAGCGACTGGTAAGTTTTACCACTATTTGGTGATGGTGAAGGCAGAATTAGTCAAATTAAAACGGTAGTGGTTAGAATTTTTTTGGCGTTGATTTGGATTTATATAATTCATGAATAGTTCAGATTTTAAAACACTTTACTTAGTTTCGTTTATTGTTATTTATATTAAATGTATATTCATGAAGCAATGAATTAAACTAAGAATGAAGGAGCAAATTATTATTTAGTAGGTGAAGTATAACTGACATAATGAAACAACTATTTTTCAACAACGTTTATGCTAATTTGTAAACCGTGAAAAAGAAAAAAAAGTTAGTTAATAATGGAATTATTAAAAACCTAGTGATGTTTTAATAAAGATGATGTTTCTCGGCAATAGTCACAAGAGCTTCATTTTTGTACACCCGGTCTTTATACCTACCTAACTAGTAATCCCATACTCCGTTGACGAGGCGAACCTAAATGAAAAAAAAGTCGTATTTATGCTTGAAAAGCTTTACTACGATTTCAAGTTTAAAGAAAATAACACTGATTTTTATTATAACCATCTTTAAAATTTTTAGTTTAAAAGAATTATCACAAGCACCAGATTTCTCGAAATTCCCTAATCCTGGCTTCCAACTTCCAAGTCCTGACAATGATTTATCTTCTTCGTTAAATGTAAGGTAAGTATTCAATTTTATGGCATCTATTATTACTATTTTGTAGAGTTCAACATATTCTACACAAGAATACAATACTTCAGATTAGACTGCATCCTCGCCTCGGTCATTTCGTATGGTGATCTTTGATACAATCTGATCTGGGTCGTCTCCTGTATGGTTAACAACTACCTATATCATTATTTAATTCCTTTCAGTAATATTCCTTTTCAGCCTGAGCATTCAGAATCCCTTCCTGCTCCAACTATTTTAAATTTTGGCAATGAGCAACGGGACTGTCACGACAATGATCCTGCGATTTTGTTTCAGGCAATTCGCAATAATGAAATAGTAATGCTTTTGCCATGTAATTGGGCCGTTCATAAACTAGAAGATTATATTACATATTCCAAACTTAAAAATACCAATAAACCTGAAGTCGAAAAATCAATAACAATTAATAATGATCTACAAACATTTATCCATATTAACGGGAGAAAATTAATTTTTCGCCGTTATAGACTGATAACATCTCCCAAGTCACTACAAGAATTAATTGACACAGTGGACAAAACAATATTCAAGGATACAAAAATTAAATTTAATTACAGTGCACTCGCGCTAACGTGAACACTACTTAACATGAACTCCTGTATAACGTGAACACCTAAATTTTAGCATTGACCACTGTCTAACGTGAACAGTGCACCTCGCTAACATGAACAGCTAGTTTATATACTATAGAAATTTATATCACAAAATCTTCTAAGCGGACACTAAATCGCGCAACTATACACTTTACGTTTCGCAGTCGTTCGACTGCTTCTGACGAATGCGAAACGTAAAGTGTTGCGCGATTTAGTGTCCGCTTAGAAGATTTTGTGATACAAATTTCATCGGACAAGAACCAACTGTAAATATAGAAATTTACAACATAAGTCCAAGGAATCACTTTTTACTTCATTTTTTTCCAAAAATACATAATAATGTAGTGCATAAATAAAGGTTGAAAGTGATGTGTCATGTTTTTAATTGTTTTTAAGACATGAAGACTGCATTTCGGAAACATGAACAATCGCGCAAAGTCCAAAGAATCACTTCTTACATCATTTTTTTCCAAAAATACATAATATGTAGGACATAAATAAAGGTTGAAAGTGATGTTTCATGTTTCAATTGTTTTTATGAGATGAAGACTGCATCTCGGAAACATGAACAATCGCGCAAACATGAACACAGCTGGTTTTAATTAGTTCACGTTAGCGCGAGTGCACTGTATAAAAATAGATTTTTTTACATAAACAGGAAAACAGTCATTTGGAAAAGACTAATACAGATTTACGAAAGCAGACTGTTAATCAGACTAAACTTGATGAATTTACTAAAAATTTATCCGACGCCCAAAAGGAAGTAGTAATGGCTTGTATAAATTCTTCAAAAAAAAGTAAAAAGGGAGTACAATATACGTTGAATTGGGTGTACTCTTGCATCTTAATGCGAATAAAAAGCCCCAAGTTATATGAACACATGCGAAGGGAAAATGTTATACCTCTTCCATCTCATTCAACTTTGCTACGGTATATGAAAAAAATTGACGGCAACTTCGGTTTTGAAACGCAGCTTTTCCAAGTAATTAAAGAAAAAACAAAAAAGATGAAAATGTGAGAAACGCATGGCAGCTTGTTAATCGACGAATGCAAAATTACACCTTCCAAACATTTAAATAAAAATACCATGAAGCTGCTTGGTTTTGTTGACTTGGGCGCACACACACCTAAGAAGCAGGAACATGAATTAGGAGACCATGTGCTGATATTTATGTTTCAACCGTTTGCAGGTAAAACATTTCATAAATGAAATTTGGTTTCATATTCACCTTCGATTCATCACAGGTAAAGCAATACAAGCATTGGCTTGCTTTTTATCCAAGGGAAATGTAACGGGGGCAGTACAGGCCAAACTGCTTCTTGAGTGCCTAATCTTAAGCTGGGTCCAGACTTGAACAAAACGAACAAAACAAACTGAACGAACAGAACGCACAGAACAAAATATTCTGAACAAAATTCTCGTTGTGTTCGGCGAATTTTTTGTTTCCATTAACATTGAAATACATATATGTATCTATGTTCCCGTTCAATTAATGATTCGCCGAACAATAATTTCTTTTGAACAATTCCGATTTTTAACGCGAACGAACGGAACAAACCGAATGCGCAAGGCGGAATTCGACAAGTGTGGACGTGTTTCCAAACCGAACCAAACGCGCCAAATATTTTCCGATGCTTGTCGGTAAATCGAAATTGCGCAAAAGAAATTATTGTTCGCCCAATCATTCCATTTAGGGAATACAGTTAATGCCGCCACCAAAGTAGAAGTGTAAACATACGTGCGAAAGATATTAACTTTTTCATCTGGAGACTACATAAAACATGGAGTGGGATAGGGAAAAGTGTTTACAATTAATAGATATTTATGAGCAGTACCCGGTTTTATGGAATCCTAAACATGGCTTTTTTTATAACAAAATAAAAAAGCACGACGCTTGGGCGAGCATTGCTGAAATAATACAATGTTCTAGTGAAGAAGTTAAAAAAAAATGGATAGTTTATTATCCAGTTTCAGGAGGGAAAAATCCAAAGGTAAAAAATCTGTTGGTACCGGTAAAGGTAAGTTATACAACACTGCTGAAATAAAGAAGGAAACACAGCTTTGTTTTTTTTTTATAGGCAAGCAAGAAATTTACGTCTCAAAATGGTTTGCTTTTACCCGAATGAGTTTTTTGCTAGATCGAGATGAACCAACTCAAACAATGAGTTCCCTCCAGGTAAACTTCTTTTTATTAACAAATATAAAACTACAATACATTATTTATTAATTATGAAAATAACGAGCAAAATGATCCCGCACTTCTTTTGCTTCCATTGAAGTTTTACGTGGTATATTTCTGATAGGTACAAACGATGATAAAGCATTGCTGCTGTCACTTCTCCAGCTACCAGGAACTATATTTCCTACACTGTCTTCCTGATCAAATGTTCCAGGTGGAGTACAAGTATTCCTAGATGTGCTTTTTCTTAGGAAGTTATGTAGACACACTGTTGCCATAACTACATATTTTGCCTTTTCTGGTTCTAATAGTATTGGTTTCCTTAAGACTCGAAAAACTGCAGAAATTATACCAAAAACATTCTCCACAACTCTCCGTGCACGACTGAGATGGTAGTTAAATTTTCTTTGGATAGTACTTTTGTCATGTATCCCCGAGTATGGTTTCATTATTCTATTTGTCAAAGGTAATGCTTCATCTGCTATAAAAACATAGGGCAATTTTTTGTTTAATTCGAATAATACCTCATCTGGAGGAAAAGCTAAGGTATCTTCCATAATTTTTTTGTACAGTGAAGTGTGTTTAAAAACACCGCCATCTGATATCCTCCCTTGACAACCAATATCCACAAAAATGAAATTGTATGCAGCATCCACAACTGCAAATAGTACAATACTGAAATTTGATTTATAATTATAATATTCGCTTCCACTGTTCGAATTGGCTTCCGCTTGGAACCGCGTCACGTTGACTTCTTCTACTGCCGACGTTTCATTCTCCATTGCAGAAGAAATTCCTCAGGGCTGCTGCTGCTGGTGGTGTTGCTGCTGCTTCTCGTGGGTCGTTGAGACTCAACGACCAGCAGCAGCAGCCCTGAGGAATTTCTTCTGCAATGGAGAATGAAACGTCGGCAGTAGAAGAAGTCAACGTGACGCCGTTCCAACCGGAAGCCAATTCGAACATGGACGACGGCCGCGGAAGCCTTCAAGTTAAATTCGCTTCCACTATTGATAGGCTTTGTAAGTACGATGTGTTTCCCGTCCATGGAACCCACACAATGTGGGAATTGCCATTGTTCGTAAAACTTTTTGGAAATTTGAAGCCATTCTTCAGCGGTTGATGGAATCTGAAATGAAATGTAAAATGCAATAAAACTAAAAAAAAAAAAAAATTGATGGCTCAAATCCGACAATAAGCACTAACGCTATTCGAGTAGGCATTTTTCTGGACTTAGCCTGTATACAGCGTGACATTGAAAAATCTACAATGAATAGTACCACGCGATAGAGGACCATAAAATAATAAAAAAAGGTCTTATATACTAATGTCCGATTGCCTTTTGTTTTCAAGATACAGGATGTTAAATTTTGAACATTTTTTTTTTTTAATTTATTTATTTATTTACTTGGTCGACATGAGCTTTAAAAACAATAACATAACAAAGAAAAACAATGGTACTTCGCTCTAAAGAAGGTGTTCAAATTGTTTTTAAAGCTCATGTCGACCAAGTAGCGATTTTTTTGTTATGAGATATTGAAGAGAAATAAATTTACTAAAAAAAAAATGTTCAAAATTTAACATCCTGTATCTTGAAAACAAAAAGCAATCGGACATTAGTGTATAAGAAATTTTTTATTATTTATGGTCCTCTATCGCGTGGTACTAGGCAGTGTAGTTTTTCAATGTCATCCAGTACATGTAGTATATCATTTATTGTTCAAGAAGTTTTTTATTTATTGTAGGACGACACAGAAGCTGAGGAGGCTGCTCTAGATAAAACAAGGGAAACGGTTGAGGATCCAGTTGACGTTCAAACCACCGATACGAATGATATTTTGAACGAAATTGTTGAGCAAATTTCTGAGAGCCAAACTTCACTTCCCAAATTGAAAAGAACTGGCCCTTCAACAGTAAATAAAGGGGTAAAACAAAAAATTTCCCGAGAAGGTAATAAAATTGATAAAGCTTTTGACATGCTAAACAGCGTATTGGTAAAGCAGAGGACTGAGGTAATTGCCGATGCATGTACTGATTATGGAAAGCACGTGGGCAATAAGCTCAGGAATTATTCTGAGAGAACCAAAGCTGTAGTTCAGTATCACGTTAATAATATATTATTTCAAGCTGATATGGGTCTTTTTGATGTAAATAAACATCCAGCAACGATAATGTACGGTCACAACTACCGAAATTCTTCAGTACCTTCTTCCATTACTACGGCGCCTATTCCAACACCATCTCCACAAGAGACAACGGAGAGTGGTATTTCATACACTAATTTGTCATCGCCGTTAACTGACATAAACTATCAGGAGCAATCAACCTTAACTGAAACAGCTTCCAATTTTTTAAGGCACTGGCAAGACGATTGCGACATTTAAACATGTTTTTTTAAATTTTTTCATTATTGTTTAAATTGCTGATTTTTTTTTATTATAAAAAATAAATATTGTTTCTTAGAAATTAAATTGATTTGTTTACCTGGCAGTATTAGAAAATTAGAATATCATAAAAACTGGCAGTTTTCCAAAAAGTTTTCATTCAGGGTTTATTTTTGAGATTTTGGAAATTCAAAAATAAGTAAGTTTATAATTTTTATTATTATCTTTTCAAAAAGTAATTTTTTGGTACATATCTCTGACGAGGCCCAATAAGGCCGAAATAATTCACGTGATTTATAAGAAATTCAAATTTTCTAATACTGCCTGGTAAGCAAATCAATTTAATTTACAATTTTCATCTGGCAAGACCTACTACTTTCATTGTTTCTTACCTTTATGTGATCCTTTAAAGTCAGAGTTAAAGCCTTGCAGGTTTCTGCTACACTTTGCTTAGATATTTTAAATAAGTATTGAAGGCTGGTGAAAGAATCCCCAGACGCTAAAAACCTCAACGTTAAAGCCAAACGTTCTTTAACTGGTATAGCTTTGCGTAATTTGGTATCTTTTCTTTCAATTATAGGTCCGACTAATTTTATTAATTCTTCAAAGTCTTCAGAAGTTATTCTTATAAAATTTCTTAAATGAATATAGTCCATTTCACGTAATAACAAGTTATTGCTGCGATGTGCGTACAATTTTCGTATCCACAAATTTCGTCGTTTGTTCTAATTTCTTAACAGTTTACAAATAATAAAAAAAGCGCCAAATGCTACTGTTAAGTCAGAGTCCATGTTTTCTTTATTTGGATATTATATTTTTTATTCTTTTACGATTATTACTACCGATATACCAACTCACTTCCTCTACAAACTAGGAACTATGAACGTGCCAAACAAATGAAAACGTTAAAAATTCCGCAAATCTCCCGAAAGCAACAAGCATTTTGTTCAGACTATTTTGCTCTGCGCGTTCTATTCGTTCAGTTTGTTCTGTTCGTCCTGTTCAAGTCTGGACGCAACTTTATGTGAGAATGCGGGACTTCACATCGATACGGTGACGAGTGATGGGGTTACGTGGAATCGCGCTATGTGGAAACAGTTTGGCGTTGAAAATGCATTAGAGCCGTGATGCACTCACCCTACGGATGATTCAAGATTATTGCGATTTGTATCAGACTGGCCTCACTTGATCAAATGTCTCAGAAATCTTTTAATGGCAAAAAAACAATTTATTGTAAATATAAACCATAATATCATGCTTTAAATTATCTCCAGAAGGTACAGGCAAACGTGAAAATTTTGAACACCTGTGGAAACATGAAGCAAAATATGAATTTAAAATAGGGTCTAAATTAACATACAAACACATTATGGCCAAAAAACTTTGAAAAAATGTCAGCTAAGCTAGCATTTCAGGTATGTTTACAAAATATCCAAACTCAGTTATAACATGTTTTTAAATCCACAGCTTTTTAGCAACAGTATTGCTAAAAAGCCAAGATCTTATCAAAGTGAAATAGGCCCTTAAATGATAGTGCACTAACAGCACAATTTTGTGAAAGACTAAACAAAATCATAGATATCATGAATTCATCGTCGCCATTTAATGGGCTTAAATATAATTCACATGACTTTAAGGTAATAAATTTGTCAAGACAAATATTATTTCAACATTAAGAATACACATGCAACAAAATACATTTTATACATACCTGTTATAATATTTTAGGAATTAGAAGATTTTCTTGTATATTTAGATTTATGGGAACAAATTTTCCCACAAGAATATTTTTTATCAAAATCTACATTTGATGGTCTTCGAGCAACAATTTCATCTACTTTAAATCTGACAAGATATCTAACTGAAGAGGTTGGTTTTACTTATTTAAGGACAGCTAGACTTAATCAAGATGCTCTAGAAGTAAAATGTTAACTCCAAATGTTAGAGCAGTTGTTGTCATGATAAATTTCATTTTAGCATTTCTTTGGCATGTTGAGAGCTGCTGGAGGGTGTAATAATCATCCGGAATCCCTCCAAGTTAGACAAATCTTCAGGTTGATGTCCATATATTCTCTTGTAAAGCCCCCAAGAGGAAGCAACGTTTCTGGTGGAGAAATGTTGCAGACTTTATTGAATGTTGAAAATATTCAGCATTCCAAACAAGAAAGACTTCACATTAGCTTGAACATAGTCACTGATAACCAAGCAAGTTAGCATTCAGGGACGTTTGATGATAATAGGGAAGCATTTGCCTACTTGTGTGGCTTTTTGGCAAGAAAATACAAAAAAATTAATTGCATGGACTGCAAATCCTTTATAATCGGACAAGGATCTGAAAATTTTAACAAAATAATTAAAGAAAAAAGTAGCCATACCCATCAAGCCAATTTTATAATTTTCTTCTTGATATTGAAATGGTAGTCAGCAATATTTTTAAAAATGAACTGAGGAAAGATGCTTTAACGGTGATCACTAATACATTAAATAATCATAAATACAGATACTTGTTAGGTTGTCCTGAACATGCAGCAGAACTGACTCAGGATGTCTTACATCAATTTGTTGTTCTCCGTTTGACAATAACCTGCCAAAAAGAAAGCAAAAATAGGAATGATCAGAACAAATCGAAACAATTTGCAAAACTAGCAAAATTAAATTAGGTTATGCATTTACATTTTTCCACCTCCTAAATTCAATGTACTTACCTACCTGAATCCAATTATAATAAAATATTGTTTATTTCTTAGTAACTTTAAATTCACTCTAAAAATTAGTCGAGATTTCACCGGAAATTATCGTCAACTTGACTTATAACTTATAAACGTCAAAGTCGTCAAACGTCCATATGTGTCAAATAAAATGAAGCCAGAAAAGGACAAAACGTGTGTAGGCCTCTGTGGGTAAAGATTTACTTAATGTTTTTTATAAATTTAATATAAACTATGTTTTTCGTTGACTTTCGATAATAACTAATAGTAACAATTGAATTATTAGGAAAATATATACATTCGGCACTATCTTGTTTCTTTTTGTAATTTCCCGCCAACTATCATAACAGCGGTGCTGTGTGTGTTGCCGCCACACCTCTATTCTTTAGTTCTCCATCTAGCGGAGAGTCTTCGAACTAGACCATGAACTTCTGTTGCTACGGGTTGAATGATTTTGCGTGTAAAATATTAGGAGTGGAGACACCATATTTTCCTAACATCACCGTTTACATGAAAAAGTTCCTTCGAAGAGTGTTCAGCATACCAGAGTGAAAGAGACCATCGTACACAACTATAAGTGTACATCGTAAGCAAAAACGTCACATCGAGCAAGTTCTCTTCATTCTACAAACAAAAACCACAGTAAATGAATCGAAATGCAACATTACAACACTCCACTGCCACAACAAATAAAATCCACTTCATTTGGGTGAACAGCGAGAGGGTGGTGCTGATTTCCATGCAAGCCATCGACGTAGGGTTCGGGTTCACGTATTCGTATTCACTTGGACGAGATCCTGAGGATTTAGTGAACCATCAACGTTTGTGCATGAACATTTACGGTGAACTAGTGCTAGACTTTTCATTTTGTGTTAATTTTCGTTTTATCTGTTTAATTATTTGAAGTTTTCTGAAAATAAGTTTTTGTCATTTGAGGTTAGATTTCATGTTTATGTATTGAATGCTTGTAATTTATGCCCGTATGCACAGACAAATCACAGCATAAATACATAGAGCAGGTTCACTCTCCTTGGCGGGAAAATTTCCCGCGCAAACTGAGCCGCCATATTCCGGATGGAAAATCTGTCATGTGATTTGTTAGAGCACATTCGACTGGACGCACGGAATGTTTCTTTTTCTCACTCTTACATGCACTGACACGCAGTCGCTTTCCCTCACACTTCGGCTCATTGCGTGCATCGAACATTATGTCGAATGCGCCCTTCATTTGCACGAATACGATCAGTGGTGTCTCGTGTAATTAGCAGCATAATAGGTGCTTTCGATTATGCATGCTGGGGTGCACTGAGTAAACTTAAAATTCTAGGCTTTCAAGTAGTGATCGGATAATTCAAATTAAAAATAATCTGTCATCCGATTATCAAAATAACCTAAATAATTCGATTATCAAAAATATTTTTATTGCGGCACTGGGTTTTACATTCGCAAAATGGCGCCAAGGTCAAAAAATTTTGCCCCGCCAGATCAAAGGTGCCGACAAACAGTTTCCATGCTGGTTATGCTGTGGACAAATCTTAGATTTAAGCCAAAGTAAACCTTTACTTTGAACAATGTAACTATATGACGCACAGTTTGATATGAAGTTAGCTTTAAGTGTCACTTTTTCCTTAAGCCCACCTTGAGATTTGTCTGTGCATACGGGCAATAGGTCTTTTCGCGGAGACGTTCCGAACTAGTTCGGAACCTTAAAATCCATGCACTCATGAAAGTTATACACTTGAAAGCGTGTTAAAATCGTTCATTATTTCGATGGGCATTTGATTTTAACCGTTCCGAACTAGTTCGGAACGTCTCCGCGAAAAGACCTATTGTAATTTGTAAATATCATTATTGAAAAGAAATGTTGGTAATCATGCAGTTTAAGCCTGTTTTACTGCGCATGCGCGGAATTTCCTCGTTTCTTCACTTTAAGAGCGTGCAATGTTGCCAGACTTACTACAAACATAAACGGTGAGCAAATAAAAATCAGATTGTTCTATTTTTATTAAAATAAATAAACTAAATTTTCTATTTCGTACAAAATAAATTAAATAAATGTTCTGTTTATATTACAATAAATATTCGCTTTTCTATAAAATAAATGTACTACATATCGCTCCGTTGATGGAAAAGTGACACATGTAAAAATTGCAAAGTTTCCAGTAGAGTGATATGAACTTCTCGGATAGGGTAAAAGGTATAATTTGGATAGGAAAATGTGCGTTATTCGATTGTATCTGAATATTATATGTGCAATAGAATGCATTCATTCAAAACCTGTGCTAATATTTCAGATTTTATTTAATACAACCCTAATAGCGTGCTATATTCATCCCTTATTTGTAGTTGTGTCACTTTTCTTCAGAAGCAGATATTTGGTTGCTAGTTTAAGTTTAAGTTATTTAAGTGAAAAATAACATTTTTTGGGTATTTTTTCTGAAACATTTATTAAAAAACTCAAACAAAACAGAACAAAACAAACTTATACATTAAAAAAAAACAAACTGACAACGAAACAGCAAAAACTAAAAACCTAAAATTCTTTGGCACATTTTGGTGAAATCCTTATTTCTCATAAGTTGCTATAAAATTCGGCATAACGGTGAGGAATATGTTTAAGTCTCAGTAATTCCAATAGCCCTTTTTTCTTCTGTTCAGGAATTTTTATTTTCTCTTCGTAAAGTGATCGTAATGTAATTTTTCTCGTTCTATTTACTGCTGCCCTAGGTTTTTTTATGTTCACTACGCTGTAATCTTCTTGTGCGTAGGACGTCTTATAAAGAATTTTAAACGGATCTTCTTTTTCAATTTTTATTATTTTCATATTAGTTATCTTGCTATCTTCATCATTACTTCTGTTATCTACATTTCCAATTGTTTCATTTAATTTTTAAATCAAAAAATCTTTGAAAGACAATTCCTGCACTTTGTATGGTCTTCCTGTTTTCTTTGCACTTTTAATTAGAGCAACGTATTCGGTTGGTAAAAAAATTGGTCCCGATTTTAAAGTACGTTTCAACTGGCGCTCGATCACAGAATGTGCAGAATCCCCTTCGTTCTGTGTGTGTCCCGTTAGTAGAAATTTATGTGTTATAGATTTTATGTTTGTGAATGTCATTAAAGTATAAACATACATTGTCAAAATGTACCGATTCTTTTGTTGTCCCACACAGTTATCTGAATAGAACACAATTTCTACTGCACCATCAGGATTTGATATTGATATCTCTTCTATAAATTATAGAAGACAAGAACCAATTTCATTGGCTCCCCTTCGCTCTTGGGTTTCGTCCCATACATAGCAATAGCACTGATCTCCTTGTTCTTTCTGTCGTATTTCATAAACCGTCAAATTAAAAATATTGAGCTTAGACTTATAGTAAAATGTTGACGTATCTCCCTGAGGACATGGCATCACAGCCTGGAGATCAAAACAAGCTACTACATAATTTTTATCAACTTTGTCTTTGTCAGTCTGTTTTTCAACACGGGACAATTCTTTTTCTGATAAATGGATCTCGTATTCGTATTTTAAATGTTCTTTATCTTCTTCAGAAGTATTTGTGCAAGTCGCCCAAACTCCACATTGATCCTTTCTTGGCTTAAAAAAGGAAATGTTGAATTCACGACTGAAAATTTGGTGATAAATTAAATACTTGGCATAAGGTAAGTTATTATCTTTGCATTGTTGCACATAATCTCTGTGCAAGTCACGTAAACTCTCACCACCTTCGATGAACTCACGCGAAGAACGAGCCCTTGTATAATGACTCTCAATCCTGGGTATGGAGTTTATATGATTTCGTATTCCTTATTTTATGCCTGTTTCAAGTTTTGGATGATTTCCATGTTTTCCACGAAAATCGCTGGAAATCATTCCTCCAACTCCATTCCGTTTCTCAGTCACTGTTCTTATTGGTCGGTCTGTAATATCTAAAGAGGATTTAAAAAATATTTTGCAAACACGAATGCGATCTCCATTAATAACGAAATGAAAGGCATTGTTATCGCGTCGTTTGTTTTCATTCCGAGGATACTGATATTTTGGTTTGTTGGCGAGATTCTGCAGAAACCCTTGAATTGCATTTCAGTTTACAGCTGTCTGTACAGGGAGGTTTCATTTTTCTTGCCTTAATGACTTTTGATGACTTTGAAGATGACACGTATTCTTTACCAGAATTTCGAGCTATTTTTGCTGAATTTTTTTCCAGAGCAATTTATCAGTTTTACGTTTTCTAGTTCGCTTAATAGCATTATCATTTTCTGTGCTAGGATTTTCTACGTTCTGCTGTACTACTTCAATTTCTGTATTTCTTGATACATTTTCTTTCTCAGGCTCTGATGAACTTTCACTGTTGGAATCGGATGAATAATTTGGGTCTTGAAATGAATCATCAGATCTGTGAAACGGATCTTCATCACGGCTAGTAGATGTGGAAACACTTTGATTCTCATCAGACTTGAACAAACAATCATCTTCATTGATGAAGGAAGAACAACCTATAACAAGACAACATTTTCACTTACTTTAACTCTTATACAAAACAAGGACAGACAACTAGTAGAATAAAAAATCAAATGACACTTTAATAACCTCTTTCGGATGATGTATTCACCATGCCTTTGGTGGTCTCCTCATTTTCGACAACTTCCCAATGTGGAATATTATCCTTATTAATTTTCTGCTTCATAATCAGTTGAGTTCGTTTAGACATCATTTTGGGCAATAACGGCTACTTAACCTAAAACAATTATTTGTCATAATTACAAACTTATTTTACTAACATTTGGAGAAAAGCGTCACATTTCGAAATCTGAGGTTATAACACAGTCATAAATAAAACATTAGTTTGTAATATATGTTGAAAATTGTCACATTCCGAAAAGTAACGTTACATAAATCAATAAAACTGAGTTTTTTACAGAGAAGAATGGCACATCTCAAAATATGACGTTTTATAAGTCATGAAATCAAAATTAATTCACTTACCTTTTTAAACAAAAACGACACAATTGAAATATGACGTTTTACTACAAACATTTGACGGCACACTACATTCTACCACTGGGACTAACTCACAACTGACGTTGTTCCATAGAAGGTTTTTGTACTTTTGGTATATGGACAAGTGATACTTCTGCTCTCTGGTGGCGACAGGATATAACTACAAATGTGCCGCTTTTACATATAAATGTTTTAGCCTTTTGTGACAATGTTAACTAATTAACTCAAAAAGTAGTATTTTTGAGTTATGTCACTTTTCCATCAACGGAACGATATTTCATACAAAACAAATATTTCATTTTCATAAAATATTAAATTAAAAAAAAAAATGAATCTTTTGGTGCAATGGAAAAGTTTACTCATCTTCAAAATAGAATATTTTCCTAAATACCTAAATAATATATAGACGACAGTATCAGACTGATAATAATTCATCAATAAATAACGGATATATTTTTTTAAATTATTTGAAAAATTCTTACACTACAGTCTTATATTAATCTCCTTTAACTTTCTTTTCTTAAAAAAAAAAAAAAAATTAGTAAACTTCTCCATTAGTTAACTTATAAAAATAAAATAAAGATGTATTCCATTTTTGGAAATTCCAAACCATTTTTGGAAATTCGGAAGTACACTAATGTGCAGTTTTTTTTAATGTTTTGCACCCTATCTAGACGCTCTATTTCAGGAGCTAGGAAAAAATGATTTTTTATTTTAGCGAATAATGTACAGGTGTTCCATTGAAATGAAGACACAAATTGTAATTTTTTCTTCTCTTTGCGATGCTCTTTTATTTCTTGTGATAACTCTAAAAAATAATACGTATAAAACTCTACATCTTTTGTATTTAAAAATTTTCTCTAACTCTTTCTAAGGTCCTTATGCACAGACAAATCTCAAGGTGGACTTAAGGAAAAAGTGATGCTTAAAGCTAACTTCATATCAAATTGTGCGTCGTATAGTTACATTGTTCAAAATAAAGGTTTATTTTGGCTTAAGTCTAAGATTTGTCTGTGCATACGGGCATAAGTTTCTAGATGGGATGCAAAATATAATAAATCTAAAGAGGATACTGTTCAGTTATACATATTAAAAAATTGGAGAAAACATCTTTAAATTTATTTCTCCATAAAAATTCTTGTAGATAAGATGGAAATAATACTTCGGAAGTTCCAAACTGTCGACGAAGCTTTCTTTTAGCTCTCATCCACATGTTTTCTACATTTTGGGTGTGTACTCTTGCATCTTCAGGATGTACAAAATTTTCGTTGTGTACAATCACCTGATGTTCACAAATTTCACCACCTATTTGATTAATATTGTTGTATTGCCACAGATGCTGCATTATCTATTTATTTTTTGTTGTTATTAATTATTATTGGTTGTCGTGTCAAAAGATTGTAGTAGGGGGTGATGCTAGATCTTTGGAGGGAGAGCGGAGCACAGGGCGGTGATAGACATTAATCATTAGACATTCGACATTCGTTATTAAGATTGGCTGGTTGTGTGAATTGCGGGAGTGTAGGAAGAGCGAAGACTAGAAGGACAGTGGGAGAGGAGATCGTGACTTGCGGTTGGTGCGTCCCGACGCAAACCCCCTACATAAATGTTGGTAGCTTAATAAATAACTTATTGAGAAGTCTGAGTTTTCTTCTGGATTAGTGAAGTTAAGATGTCTTTTGTTTGGGGGTCTAAACCACCCTTAAAGGTACCATGAGCTGCTGTTCTACCTGGGCTACCCCCTAGCGGAGCCCTCTGTTCCATGGCCCCGTGACAGTATGCTCTCCCGCCATTGGACATAATTATAGTGCCAGGAAGAATATATCTAGAAAAATATTCAAATGCTGTAAATTTTTGAAAAAACGAAATAAAGATTCGATAGGAATTCTGTAAAAGGCAAATCTGATAAGAATAAGATTTCGACATAACGGTCAATAACATGCAAAAATTTACTTACTGTTATATGATAGGTAACAATGTTTCTTCGGTCCTATTAGGGACTTCAACAAGAAAACATTTGCCCGAACTCCTCTCTATCCCCCCAAAGACCCAATGTCCCTCCCGCCAGTGACCCCGGTGATACTTGCGATGGTAGAATTTCGACTCATCTATTTCAACAATTTTTGAAATATTATTTTCGTCTAGTCCACCTAAAACAGGTGGCGCATTTGTAAGATGGTGTACGCATACATCTCTACAAAAAGAACACCAATCTACGACAGTATGGGTCGAATTTTGTCCCAGTCGAGCTTCATGAGTGATATCTTTCTGGCTGTAATCTCTTGACCAACAATACACAATTATTAAGATTTGTCCTAGAGTTAAGTGATTCCTTGAAAAAAAGGAATCACTTCTTATGCTAGCAGAAGCGGCACATTGCTTGCATTTCCACTGATAGCCATCTGTTAGCCGAGCCTTTTTAACAAATGACATGGCTATGTTGCACAACTCGCATTGATAGGAATTCCGCAGGAGACGTCGTTTCACGAGCCAGATAATACAATCTAAATTAGATTGGAAGGCAAATTCCACCATTGCAACATTTTGTTCTCGAACTTGTTGGTCATCTAGTATATCCGCAATATTTACAATGTTTATAGGGGCAGGAACTCCTCTACCACCCATTTTTAAACTTTAAGAAACCCGTGAACTTATTCAAAAATACTGACTATTTTTAAAACGAAAATTTATTTCATAACTTCGTAAAGCATATGTAACAAGAGCGGGGATTTTAATGGCGCGAAATTTGTTCGGAAACCGTTACGCAACTGCGCAAGTCGTATTCTTTGTCGTCGTATATTATCGTAAACTAAGACGCGTATAATTCACAGTGCTTTTCAGTGTTGGTTTTAATATTATGTATATTATATTGTTTTTGCTATTTAAAAGTTTATATATTATCGAATTCCTAAATAAGAAAAATTGTAATTTTCCTTAAAATAAATCTCTTCTACATCGTAAAAACATCATCCAACCTACGCCAATGAAGCTTGGTATCTTGCTATCGAAACCGAACAATTCATCCGCACAGTGCCGAACCAAAGTGCCAAATACATTTCGCGCCATTATTTTGTCTGCTGTGACCCGAAATAACATACGGCAACAATGCAATCTCTTGCGTCGCAATTTCAGACATGCGCAGAAAAAGAGGCCTAAACTGCAGGATTACCGAAATGAAATGTTACTTACCAGAGTAGAATAATCCAAATATGTTGTAAATATTAATTTCAACCATTTTATTGTATATATTATGTAAAAATTATGTATTTTCAAACATTGTAAACAAACAAATGTCAGGCAAAAATGCACACCGGGGTCGAGGGTCGAGGCTAACAGGCCAGGGGCGTGTTCAAAACTACAGGGAGTAAGTATAAGAGTTATACCAACAGAGTGAATAAAGTGAAAACCAAAATATACAAATGATTTATATGAGAGAGAAAAAATATTACCCAAGAGTAACGCTCTGAGTTTTCGAACACGCCCCAGAGTTTTGATGGTTACCATGACGATGGTCGCTGCCAACAAACTAACACCTATAAAAAGGCGAGTACGTCGTTTCCGAATTAATTCGCTTTGGGCTTTCGAACTGGTAACAACTAAATTAATTCCGCGTAGATCTTCGAAGTAGCAACAACTAAATTAATTCTCTTCAGGCTTTCGAACGAGCAACAACTAAAACAAGTCCGACGACCATGTAAAAATTCCGCGATAATTTTTAATTTTGCCTTTGACATACTAAGGTGGAAATAAAGCTGGATTGTTAGAAAAATTCTATTTTAATTAAAAGAAAATAAAATACAAGAAAAAACCTTATCCAGAAGAACCCTCCTAGATTTTCCTGTGGTCCTTAGAGCTGATTATAAAAATTTAAAAGGGTAAAAATGACAATAATGGAAGAGGAAGCAAAGTAAGTCAGATTCCATACCATCATACACACATTTACACTAATCACAAAATCATCGTATCTGAGGAAGATTACTGTTCAGCTTTGACCGCTAGGTCTGCTGAATACGATCTGACCTTTGATACGGGTGTTTGAACATCCACGCACACTAACGAATATCTCAGGTATCATAGAGGGATTATTGTTCAGCACTGAGCGTTAGTTCTGGTGAATACGATCCCATCTGTGATACCGGAGTATTTACCACACACACACACACACACGAACAAACCTACACACACACACCATTTCACCCATTCCTTTTCCGATTCTTCAATCTGACTGAAAGCGAAGTCCATTAAAATTCGTTTCGAAGAATCCACCCTGAGCAGTAGAGAAAGACAGAGCTACACGAGATACACAAAAGCAGTACGTACAACCAACACAGTATATTACATATTGGAACCACGTGGGGATCACAAAAGAAAAATATAAAAATAAAAGGTAAAAGCAAACTCCCCCACGCCCCAAAACATTACAATACGTATATACTAACAAGCTACGACGAGTTGTCATAAAGAAGCAGGTTCAGAGTCTTCTTGACAACGGATTTTTTGAAAGCACTTAAATTCAATGGATATACCAAACGGAATCTAGCAGTATTCGAAAATCGAACCAATCAAAGTCAAGTGTGTGTCGTTGTACGAGTGAGATGGGAGTGCAGCCAACATTGCGCAGTATTTTTCCTAACATACAGCTGAATTCAAAAAAATCGGGAAATGTCAAAATAAATCGACACGTTTTTTTCAATATTTTCATAGTGTGAAAATGGATTTATTAAAAATAGGTTAGAATTATTTGACGATATGTCAGTTCATAGGTAAATAGGTTAATTTTTTTTAAAGATATGTATGTATTGTCAAGTAGACAATTAACTGACAAATGGAACCAAATTTACAACTGGAAAAAAATCATTTCCCGTTTTTTTTGAATTCAGCTGTACATAAAAACCAGTTTATCATTTTTTGAAAAATATTTTTAACTATTAAAAGTTAAATAACTGGAATGGAAATAGCAACAGTAAATTGATGGAAATTTATTAAATTTGATGGAAAAATGGAAATTATTTTGAAATAATACGGTGGGTGCCGAAAAAAAGTGCATTAAAAATTCATTGAATTTGAGGTCTTATTGTATGGAAATTCGAAGTGTAACGTATACCAAATCGCATATTACTGAAAAGCTTAATGAACAATGTATCAGGATCAGTACAATATACAGGGTGTTGCATTTAAAAAATCGGAGTAAAATAGGCATACGTGTTACGACTCACCCTGTAAAAATGAATAGGAATATTTTCAAAACAAGCATTGCTTTCTGTAGCTAATAAGTCATGTAATACTCCTATAAAATTTTAAAATTAAATTTTGATAAACAACTTACCTTATAAAAAAGTGTTTTATTCTCAAGGACGAATCGGATGAGACCATAATATATAGGGTGTTCCATTTAAAAAAATATATCTTTGGTTTGGCACATCCAGGCGAAACAACCTGTATAATTGTAACTAATTTTGAATAATGCAGCTATATCTCATCTAAGTCACAGCGCAAACGGATTTTAAGAATATGCAATAATAAAGTCCCTAAATGCCCGTATTAAGCAGCACGCCCACTGAATCGACTCGGATCGGTCAACTCGGCACGGTACGATCGACAGCGTACACCGCGCACAGAATCCGCCACATTCGGCGCTTTCAGCAGTTCATCCAATACCTACAGTTCATTTTTAATAAGTGATAAACGATTCTCCTAAACATATAAAATATGTATAAATAAATATTTATTTCGTGGTAAGTCATTCTCTAAACTGAAAGAATTACGGCAAAGAAATTAATTCTCTCAGTTTTAAAGAGTAACTTACCACGAAATTAATATTTCTTTGCTACTACATATTTAAATAAATATTTATTTGCTACAAATAAGTCTTTTTCTCAATAGCTTCAATGAATGACATACAATTCTTGAAATATATAGTTGAAGACCGTCGGACCATTTGGCAATTTTTGCTCCTTCTTTTGCCGAAGCCGAGACGATCCGGCCGGTCTGAGCCGACCGAACCGAAGCAGTGGGCGGGGTGCCGAGTCGACCGATCCGAGTCGATTCAGTGAGCATGCTGCTTTAGTAGGAGGTGCAGTGTTTGAATCAGTCATGTGAGTGTTATGTAGATTGCTTATCCTCATGCATATTATAAGTTTCAAAGATGATATCACACATTATTACAGTGAAAGATATCACATTTCCGACAGATTTTATTATAAGAGACTGACATGGTGTAAATAGGTGATCTCAATAAAATGTTTGTTCTTGGGATAGACGTATAAAAGGTAGAACTGTTTCTGGTCGACAATCTTGGGGTATAAAAATTAAGTTGACTTAAGAGTAACCCACAATCAACTGTGTTATGTAACAGTGTATGCAGAAATTAATGTCAAAGCAGTTTCTTTACGTCTATTTGCCAAAGTGGATAAATCAAATAATCGCAACAATAATTCATGACTGAAGCCCCTTTCGGGGTAGACATTATTTTATTTGTAATAAAGATATTTTAAAAATTTTCTCTGGATGTTTTCTAGTAAAGTATGATGACTTTCATAGTAGGGATACCAAACAAGGGAGCAATATTCAAGTTTAGCTCGAACGAAACTAAAACATAAAGTTTTTAGTAAAGACACGTTGCTAAAAACAGCACTGTTTCTTATAACAAAGCTTAATAGTTTACCGGCAGAACAGGATATGCTAACTATATGTTGTTTAAAGCTGAGTCAAACAAAACACCTAGATCTGTCGTGTTGGTACAACGTTGAAGCGAGACATTGTTAATTAAATAATCGTGAAAAATAGGAGTTTTATTACGATGGAAGGCCATAATTTTACATTTATTAATCTTAAGTTGGAGTCTATTAGTATCACACCAAAGTGAAACACGAGCGATGTTTTCTTGTAGAATCTCACAGTCTATGTTTGAATTGGCTTCCGTCCAAACATGGACGACGGCCGCGGAAGCCTTTAAGTTAAATCTCACAGTCTACTTCAGAGAAGATATTACTAAAAAATTTTGGATCATCCGCAAAGAGAAGGCAATTGCAATTAACAGAATAACACAAATCGCTAAGTTTGAACCTTGGAGTACTCCCGAGGTGGCAGAATAATTAAACGATGTAAATCCATTATAAGCTACGTATTGTGTTCTGTTATCCATGTATGAACTAAATAGATTAAGGAAAGCATAACTAAATCCAAAAAGGTCTAACTTATGTAGCAAGATAGAATGGTCAATGCGGTCGAAGGCTCTAGCGAAGTCTGTGTAGACAACATCAACTTGCTCATGCTTATCCAATGCCTCAGCAACAAATTGAGTAAAGGTGCTAAGATTTGAGACAGTCGATCGATTTTCCATAAAACCGTGTTGTTGTGGCGAAATAAGGCACCTAATTTGCGGATACACAGAGAAAAATTTCACGGAGTTAAATTCATCTCCTCCATAATTTGCAATTAGTATCTGTTTTTTTGTTAGATCTAACTAAAAATTAATGTATTTTTCACTTTTTCGGATAAACGTTTATCTTTTGGAAGTAGTTAAAATTAAGGTGGAATTATTTGACTCCGAGGATATGAAAATTTCTACCATATTGACACCGTAACTAGTCAAGCTTCACATACTCGTTTTTTACATACATAAAGTGGAAGTATATACTGAAATTTGTTAAACACCTTTGTAGAAGTTGTTACAATTTTTCGTGATGATGTGACATCTTTCAGCAAAGAGTTAAAATAATCTTAAAATTTGTTACGTTTGAACACATGCTTCTTAGCGCACGCGTGTTACATCTTTGATTATAGAATAAATACAGAATTTTAGAATTAAATATCAACATCATAAAAAGAGGGAATTACCTACTTTACCTCCTTCTTGGAGTTAAGAAAAGTAACTCCCTTAAATCTAACACCTCGGACAGATGGTTTCCAGGGAACTACTAAAATGAGTTACATCCAGACCATTATTTTTTCCTGTGTAAATACGAGAGTATATGATTTTCTCGAGAACTTTGGCAAAATTTAAGATAGGTATTGGAGATGGGTCTGTAGTTGGAGATGTCAGAAAAATCTCTAGATTTTAAAACTGGACAGATTTTAGATAATTTCCATAATGAGGAAAATGTGCCGCATTTAAGACATAAATTGTAAATTATTGATAACGGTTTGACGAAAACCATAGCACAGTCTTTCTTGTGATTTTCACAATAAATAACTATTAGTTTTAACTTTTTTAATAAGTTGTTAAATAGTTAACAAAAGAACCAAAAGAAAGTAACAAAACGACGCACGTATACACTCTACAGTTACATAGATTTTCAATACACAGTATTACCAACACATAGTTTTTCAGTCTTACAAAACGTAAAATAATACAAACTAAGCTTCATATCACAATGGGCGCATTCAGCAGACCCGAAAGTTGTGCAACTGTTGACCAAATTTCTGCTGAATGCGACCTCTCACAAGTGATCACTCAACTGATGAGTTGGAGCGATCGCCATTTTTTGTAGCGTAACTTCTCCACTACCTGGGTGCTTATTCTCGAAACCGAGAATGTGAATAGGAACATTCCCATCACATTCGTATCCTGCTGACAACATCATACGTATTTTTGAGTGAGTGGGAAGTGAAAGAGAATATGAGAAGGAGGCGAATGGGAGTGAATGTTGCAACTTAAAATAATCTTTTTATTGTCAAAACTAGTTTCCGAATAAAGTACGACATTACCTTAAATGCTTAAATTGTAAATGGTCAGTATGATGGATGGTCATTTGATTTTAATGATTTTTTCGCGACTAACCGTGTTAAGATATAGCGGTTATAAACGGTTAGTCCCCCACCCATCAGCTGATGAAGTAACGGTTATCTATTACCGCGAAAACATATTTGAATCTCGTAAGTAATGAAAGTAAATGAAAATAAATTGATTTTGCAATTGTGAACATAAGTGAAACTAATCTTATATGACACTGAAACTTATTTCGTAGAATTTACAGTATTTTTCTTTTGGTTTTCCCCTTTTGTCAATTATTTTTCCGAATTTGTCTAATGACTTTCCAATCCGCAGGCCTACTATACTTTGAACGGATTGGAAAGTCATTTGACAAATTAGGAAACACATTTGACAAAAGGGGAAAACCAAAAGAAAAAGACTGTATTTAATTGGGACATTAATGCATGAAACAAAAACAATATGAATTATTCTTAATAAGTTTTTTTTCGGATTTGTAAATACCTAAGCATAACATATCCACACATGTCAATACAAAAAAAAACAGCAAACACGGCCCTAGTCTCACTTTTATAACCGCTTTTCGTTACACACGTAGAGAGCTGTGTTACTGATTCAATAACACGGTCACAAATGATGACGTTGCTCACATACGTCATAACACCTTCCCCTTGATAACCGCTGTCAAGAAAATGAAGCGGTAATAGTAACCGTTGCGTTCGTCAGTTCAACGGTTACTTGCGAAAAAATCCTATTTGTGTAGCTATACGTGATTGTAGGCAGATTTAGTAAATCTTAGAAAAGTAATTGCAGAGAAAATGCAGAGGGGAACGCAGCTAAATTCCGTACAAAAAGATAAATTAGTGGAATATATGCATATGAATGAGGAACTGGCGAAAGGCAGGTTTTCCTCAAATTTAACTGCCAAACAAATAAATAATATGTGGGAAAAAATCGCGCTGGAATTGAACGCAGTACCAAGTGGTGCTCGTAAAGATTCCAATCAATGGAAGAAGGTAATGCATGTAAGTTTTTTTAAGCAAATATTTAATTTGATGATTATAGACATGGCAAGACATAAAAAAGAATACTAAACATAAAAAAGCTAAGTTAAATACAATTATAAATACGACTGGAGGGATTCCTCCCACAGTAGAAGAGCAACTCACAGAAAATGAAGAGAAAGTGATAAATATAATCACAGATATTGCTGTTAAAGGATTAGATGTTTCGGAATCTACTTCCACCAATTTTAATGTAAGAGATGCATGTATAATTTATTAATTTATATACAATGAAAAACATTGGATTTGATTGTACCCACATTATGAGAGCTACTTTTGTTCATACAAATGAATGCTAAACATACAATGAGAATTAACTTTATATGTATTCATTTGTTACAGAAACTGAAAAAAAATACTAATGGCGGATTTCACAAACGTTACTTAAATTTAATCATCCGTTAAAAGTAAACGTTGCAATGGTTACATGTGTTAAAGGTATAGGAATGATTATTATTAATCGATGATTAAAGTTAAGTGACGTTTGTGAAATCCAGCATAAGGTAATCATTCCAAGGATTCTAAAATTTTCTATTTAAATATTTAAAATTATTTTTAAGGAAATAGAAACGAAGAGCATTGAGCATAATTATGCAGATAGCACCAGAAGACCTGGAGAACAGGTAAATCACACATCAAAAGAAGCTAATTTAGCTGGAAGTAGTAGTGAGAAACAAAATATGGTATATTTAATATAAAACTGTGGTATACATTTTAAATTAATATGTTTTGAAGGTCATAGACAAAGAAAACATCGAACTCAATCCAAAACGAAAATGTATGGATAAGCAATCAAGGCTACGTAAATCCTTAGAATTAAGTACAAATTTTGCAGGAATTAGTAAGGAGCGTGGTGAAGTACAAAAACATTATTATGAAAAAAAAAATTGACATTATGGAAAAGAATTTAAGAAATAAAGAAAAATTCAGAGCAGCAATATTAACAAAAATGGACATGTTACTAGAAATGGGAAATGAAATTTTAGAAAGCTTGCAATAGCTTAACATTATAAACAAAATAAACAAAAAATACTTTCAAATGTATTTTCTAGTTATGTTAAAAGAAAATTTGTTTCATCATTTTAAAATTAATAAGATCTTTATTTTTAATAGAAATTAATTTCATTTTATTTCTAGAATTAATAAGAATTTAATCTATTTTATAGCCCAACCTTTTAAAAAAGAATGTGATTTTATTTTGTGATATTTTTATAGCCTTAAATGTTAGAGAAATATTATGTTTGAAATGGAATTGTATTTTTCAATATTCACAATTCACTATAACTTTATTTTTCCAGTTATATTCTTTATTATTCTAAACAATTTATTTAAATAATGGTATAAATCTTTGTACTTGTAAAAAAAATAAAAATTAAATTTCTTAATGTGCCTAATTTTCTACAAAAAAAAAATTGTAATAAAATAATTACCATTATTGAAATAAATTGGAGAAAAACTTTGAAACTGAAAATTATCAAGTAAATATGGAAGGTTTTTACATAAAACTAGTCACGTTTTATAAAAGTATATATATTTACACAAAATAATTTCTGACAATATTATTTTGAATATTTCTTCGTGCTAATAAATCTCTTCCGTCTAATCTTTCTTCCCTAAAAACATCCCCCATGTTGTCCTCTTCATAATCTTTATCTTCCAGATGTAAATTGCGAGTGATGCAAAAATTGTGTAACACACCACAAGTGTTAACAATTTTCGCCGCTTTTTGAGGATTGTAATGCAACACTCGGTGTTTTAAAAGGCATCTCCACCTATTTTTTAATATGCCTATACAGCGTTCCACATTGGACCGTACAGTTTTAAATGTTGCATTATATCTATCCTCTGGAGATCCAGCTACTACGTTCCTTATTGGAGTCATAAGCCATGGCCTTAAAGGATACCCTAAAACATTAAGTTGAAATGATATGAAATGTAAAAAAAATTAAAAGCAAATGGTATTAATCAAATACATATAATACATATGAGTATAATTTCAACTACAATACCTACATAGATATAAAACTTACTTTAGTTGTTATACTTAAGGCAGAAGATCTACTACCATCTGCAATAAGAGGAGAAATTTCACCAATTAAATCATTCGTCATGTCTTTACTTAGACGAAATAATTTCTTGAAACTGTGATCTGGTAATAGAAAAGCATCTGAACGTTGAAATTGCCTTCGAGGTCTTCTTTCCATTTCTTCATTTTCAGCTTCCACAATATTTTGTAATATTTGATTCATAAAAACATTCTCTTCTATATTATCCATTATCTTATATATTTACGAGTAATTTTCTCTTCTCATAAATTATGCAATTTAAAATTTGTGGAGTTATACCTTCGGATTATACGTAAGACACTCACTTCACACTATTCAAATGCGCATAATCGGGATGAATTCTCCAAATAAAGTGCAGGAGAACTTGAGTGTGATCATTTCTCTTCATATGAGCGTGAATGGGATCGTTCCCGAGTTCAAAAATACGACAAGAGAACTTTTTGCTCCTTTTCACATCCTACTCACTTTCACCGATTCGAAAATAAAAGCCCTGATCGGAACATGTTATGATGAGTGATCCTCATTTGGACGCATTCAGCAGACCCAAATGTTGTGCAACTGTTGACTAAATAAAATGGAGAATAATGTATGAGAACAAGTACATTCACAATAATTTAATTTATATTGTCGAGGCCACATTAGACATGCATCCAAAATTAGAAAACGGTAAATATATTTCATGACACTAATTAATTAAATATTGTTTCTTATGACTAAGGCTCGTGGGATTTGTACAAAAACGTCACGAATGTTCCCCCACCAAACAGACGACTCGCAGTGCAGGTTCGTTACGGGCAAATATTGCCGCCTTAGCGGCGGCGTAGCGCTCGGAAAACACATCACACGCCGCTGGGCTATTTCGTATATTTTTCACGAAGCTTACTTATGATCACGGTTAGGCGGATCGGATTCCGCTCGCGCTGACAAGAGCGTCACGTCTAAGTGCACTCGATACGGGAATAGCAAATAATCGCATGTATAATTTGCAATAGCAAAGAATGTTTAGTGTTTAATTTAATTTGTTTAATTTTTAATTCTAAAATACGAAATTTTGTTTAAATTGAACAATATCTTACGCGATGAAATTAAAATTTCGTCCGATGCTTATGGAGAAATGAGCCAGTGCAATGATCGTACATAAACATACACAGTATAAGCGGCGACCCAGGCGGACTGTTGCAAACGGAATCTCATCCTCCTAACCCTGCTTATGACACAGAAATTAGGAATATTAAGGAAGATATTTGTGTATACTGTTAAGCGTTTTATATGCATAAATTAAATTATTACAGATGTTGAATTTGCTGAAAATTATTTTCAAGAGCATGGAGCAGCTTTGGAAGTAGCTGGTGTTGCTACTGAAACAATAAAAGGTAGGTACATAGTAATTCACATGAAATTTGTAGCAGAGAAATATAATTAGTTAGAGATAACTAACATAATAAAGAGTAATAACGTTTCATGTAAAACATTAAATAAAATTATATTTTCAAAATCACGAGTAATATACTTGAAATGAATGAACGGTAACTTCATTAGAAAATCTTATTTAGCAGAGTGCATATTTTACAGCGAACTATAATCTTAAGTACCAATATTTCCTCATATTAGTATAATTGATAGTTTTGAGTGCAGTCAATATCTATCCATCAAGAGATAGTAGATACAACTCCATAGTAATTTCTTTAATATGATTGCAATAGTACCGTATGATTTTTAAAATTTTAGATAAAGGGAAGCCGTGAAGAGGAAGACATATAGCTTAAATTAACTCATTCGTACGTTTTGGTTAACACCACTGAGAAAATATTGTTCAATTATGAATGCATTTTGTAAATATCATTTTGAATAAACTGTTGTATTTTCTAGTTTACGCCATACGTTTTGCTTTCACACGGCCTTCCTTTATCTAAAATTTTAAAAATCATACGGTATATTTGAGAAAAGTCCGATTTGAATATAAGTTATAACTATACTACGCATTAGCGTAGGTACTTTCAATATCATTAATTTAAGTTCACCGTTTTATTGCAGACATTTCATGGAACCGGAAATCTTCTCTTTTGTTGGTAGATTTATACAAGCAGCATATAAAAGAATTTAGAGATCCAACAATAAAGAAAAAAGGTTTGTGGACAAAAATTTTAAGAGAATTTCAGATAAAAGGATACAAACATTTTTCTGAAGACATACTAGATAGAAAAATGAGGAATATGAAAAAACTTTTAGAACAATTTGCGACAATAATAGAAAAAAAAACTGAAAGGAGCAGAAAAAAAAAAACTGAAAGGAGCAGAATAGCTTGGGAAACTATGATGCATTTGTCGACATTTTTAAAAATGATCGCACAGTTTTTTTTGATCCAACTGTTTCATCTTTAAAGCCACATTGCTTTAAAGATAAAACAGTTGTACCATCAACTGCCACTTCGCTTCATGTATCATCACCTTTGGCAAGTTGTCAGGCTATGAACTCTTTTGTTTTATCACCGCATAACTCTGTCCTTTCACCTGACCTAAATACAATACACATCTCTGTTCCATTACCTGACTTAAATACATCACATACCTTTGTCCCATCACCTGACCTAAAAGAATCACATATCTCTGTCCCGTCAGCTGGCTTAAATATGTCACATACAAATACTCCATCTGCACTTCTTTCCCCTCAGCCATCCATATCAATGTTACATCCTTATAATAATAATAATAATAATAATAATAATAATTTATTTCGATCCGTTTGACCAATTACATGGTTTTGGACATTGTCAATTTTAAAAGATAAATAAAGAATAAAATATATTACAGGTAACACATTAAAAAGTGGTGCACAAAATTACTTTAATTTAAAATGAAGCATCTTCCAAAAATTCTTTGAATGTGTAATAACATTTTGTAATTAGGATAGTTTTCATTTTTCGTTTAAACTCTTTATCATTTAGAGATTTGTAGTCATTCGAAATCTTATTATAAGCTGTAATGGCTAGGTATTTTGGCGATTTTTTGAAAAAAAGTTAATTTATGGCGCGGAATTTCTAATGACAATCCATTTCGTGTATTATAACAATGATAATCATTTACTTTTGTCCACCGAGATGTATTTTCGTGAGCATATAAAAGTAAATAAAATATGAACGTGCTTACAACAGTCATAATTTGCCATTTTTTAAATATGTCCCTACAACTTGTCTGCCAATGTACGCCTTCCATAAACCGCAAAGCTCTTTTTTGTAATTTAAGGATTCGTTCTAGTTCAGATCCAGAACCCCATGCTATTATGCCGTATGATATTAGTGAGTGAAAACAAGAAAAATAAAATGTTCTTAATGTTTGTTGGCTTACATATTTTTTTAAGTGTTTGATTTTGTAGCATATAGGTGCCAACTTCTTACACAGTTCATCTATGTGTCTTGTCCACTTACATTTATTATCTATGATAACGCCTAAAAATTTAACATGATCAACTTGTGTAATGCTATCATTGTTATATCGAAGTAATAAGCTATAATTTGGATCATTTGATACCGTAAAATTTATATATACTGTTTTTTGTGCATTTAAAGTTAAATCATTTAGTAAATAGAAATTCTGAGTAGATAGTAGACAAGAATTTGCCGCTAAAGTAGCTGTTTCGCTAGTGGCCGCCTGAATAAATATTGACGTATCATCTGCAAACATTACTGCGTTACTAAGTGGAAAATCGTTGACGTACAGTATGTACAAAATTGGCCCTAGAATGGATCCTTGTGGGACTCCTTGGTTTAATGGCGACATGCCAGATTTAGTTTTATTAACCTCGATATAATGTTGCCTTCCCTTTAAATAGCTACTAAACCACTGTAATGCTATACCTCTGACACCGTAAGAATGCAATTTAGTAAGTAATTTGTCATGATTGACAAAGTCAAATGCCTTACTAAGATCAAGAAATATGCCTAAACTTGTGTGTCCTTTATCCAAGTTAGAATATAGTTGGTCTAAAAAATTTAAAATAGCTAGGGTAGTTGAGCGTCCTTTGCGAAAACCAAACTGGATTGGATTAAGCAAATTATACTTCTCTAGAAAGTATGTTAATCTGACGCTCACAATTTTTTCTATAATTTTTGAAAAACAATTTAACAGGGAAATAGGCCGGTAATTTTGAATTAACTCTTTTGATCCTTTCTTATATAAAGGTTTAATTTTTGTAATTTTTAGTCCGCTTGGAAATATTCCCTGAGTAAAGGAATTGTTTATAATTTCGGTTAAAGGCGTAACTAATGCTTTTAAACATTCTTTGACTACAAATGGACTGATGTCATCATGACCCGGAGTGTAATTTATTTTACAACTAGAGACAGTGTCCAAGATATCTTTTTCGGTGACTGGACCTAGAAAAAACGAATTTTTATTGAACGGGGGATGTTTTCCGAATACATTATTAGAATAGTTCATTTGCTTTACAGCATTATTATTTTGAGTTTGTTGTGTAGTAGAAATATTGTTAAAGTATCTTTTAAAATAATTAGCTACTGTTTGAGGATCTGATATTAAGTCATTGTCAATCTGAAGATGTATGTTTTTGTCTGTTTCAGTTTGTTTATTAGGTTTTATGATGTTCCATACAGCTTTCGATTTATTTTTGGAGTGCAGTACTAAGTTATTATTATAAAGTTGTTTAGCTTTGACAATGACCTTTCTGTAAATTTTTATAATTAGAATAATATTCCTTAAATAATGGATTACCGTTCTTTTGAAGAAGATACAAGTTTTTTAATGTTCTAGAAGATGTTTTTATACCAGAAGTTATCCATTTCTCTGAGTTAGATTTTTTATTACTTTTTAATTTCAATGGAAAGGCTTTGTCATATTTATTTAATATTATATTGATAAATTTATCATACTGGTCGTTTACGTTAGAGCAACTCATTACTTCGTTCCAGTCAACTTGTAGCAACATATGTTTGAAATTCTCCAAGTTAAGTTTATTTCTTAAATCACGATACGTATGTGTTGTATCTTCAATTTTACATGTCGAACTGTAATATAGTTTTATTTCTTGAGCAGAGTGATCCGATATGCCATTGTCGATGACGGTACTCCTTCTCAGTTCAGCCGGGTAAGACGTACAAATGTTATCCAAACAATTTTTATCTCGAGTAGGGCCAATGATAGTCGGCGTAAGGTTGTAGGAACTTAACAGATCTTGAAGTTTATGTAAATCTTTTGATGTTTTTAAAAAATTAATGTTAAAATCACCGCAAATTATGACGTGGTCATTTTTTAAGGTACTAACTGTTTCTAAAGCTTCATTTAGTTTGTCAAGAAAGATTTCATAACTTCCGTTTGTGCTTCTATATATTGTGAGAATTATGAAGTGCATATTATCTACAATAATTTTAGAGGCTACACATTCGAAATGAAGCTCGGTGGACAAATTACTAACGGAGTCAACGTTATCAGCATTCAAATGATTTCTTACCAAAATAGCTACGCCACCATGAATGTGAGCTTTTCTGCTGAAATGATTTATAAGACGAAAATTACTTATATTTAAAGAGTTAATGACATTATCCAGAAACCAGTGTTCACTCAGGCATAACACATCGCAGTACGTTTCACTTAGAAAAATTTCTAGTTCTTCAATCTTATTCCCGAGACACTGAATATTTTGATGCAGCACTGATAAACAGTTAATTAGGTGGAGATTTGGTGTATCGGCTGTATGAAAAAAGAACTGTTTCCATTCTCAGTCACATCATCATTTGTAGTTATGTCCGGCGCGGCCCCAAACATTGATTTCCTGAAGTTGAATAAAAGTTCACAGAGGTTTCTTTTTGCCTTAATTTTTAAGTGGATACCGTCTCTCGTGTAATCATCCATAGTAATTACATTATTTATACAGAAAATTTTGACATGTGCATATTTTTTAGCCATATTGTATATTTTGTAATTAATATGCTCAATCATTTTATTAAGTTGTATTCTGTGACAGAAGAAAGGGATGGTGGATAATATAAGATTTGTGTGACTAGTAGCATTCATCACAGATTCGAATTCAAGCAACACATTTCCAATATCATCACTGTCAAAACAATCGAAGATGTCATTTGTACCGGCAATTAAATAAAGGTAATCTGTTTTACTGTAGTCTTTGGTTAATTGATGTAGATTCTCTGTAACTTTTTGGAGTTTGGCATTAGGTTTCACTATTCCAGTAATTGGCACATCAGGGGAAGTATGCTTTAGTAGAGAACTCAGATGCCTGCCATGACTGTCAGTGAGTATTAAGATTTTGGTGGAATTTATCTCAAGTATTGAATTATCAGCTTCAACCGGTGTCTTCGTTGTTAAGGTGTCTTCTCCATTTTTTGAGACAACTGATGTTCTGCTGTTCAGGATTTTTTTGCCATTTTTATTTTTAGACATTGTATGAGTTGTTTCAGCAGCTTGAAGTTCTCTGTAAAGCACACTCTTATTGCATGTTTGAGTTTCTACTGTTGTACGAATTAAATTATAAGTTGTTTCTGAAGTTTGGCTGCCGTTATGGATTACATTTATTTTATCTGTTTGAGTTCCTGTTGTCGTACGAATTAAATTCCGTGGATTTAATTTGTCGATCATTTTTGAGTGATTTTCTATGATGAGTTTGTAGCTCTCTATTTCAATAAGTAATTTATTTATCTGTGTTTTCAGTGTGTCGTTTTCTTCTTGTAATAGCGTGTTAGTGTTATCATATTTTGCGAGTTTATTTCTTAAATCAGTAACAATGTCATTTAAGTCATGATTTTTCTTTTCATTTGGTTCATTGTTGTAAATTACGCTAATATAGCTGTTGTTTTTTGTCATATTCGGGGAATTTTTGGACATGATTTGTGGTTTCTTTTCTTGTAGTTTATTGTCGAGTATTTTATTTCGTGTTGATCCAGAGCGCGTAGAGTACATTGTAGATTTTTTAGAGGGTATTCCGACGACAAATATCACTTCATAAGACACTATGCAAGCGAAAGATATTTATTTCAATTTTGCACTGTACAGTATTAATAACCAGGGCACTTGTAAAATTACTTTTACTTGTAGAATGTATTAATTATCACAAAACAACGGCTGAGTGATAATAAAAACAGTTGGAGGAGAATCGGCTATTCACAAAAAGTAGACCAGATTTAGATTAATTTCACCTTCACTGATTATCGTCAAAAATTATAGCGCTTACAATTAGCATGTCTTACTTTTGATAAAAATTGCATTAATTAACGGAGCACATCTCAGCACGTCTTAACCTATTGCACTTTGTTACTATCTACAAACATTTCCCCAGTAAGCTGTATAAACCAGGTACAATACCAAGATCAGCAGCAAGAAGAAGACATAGCAATTTCAACACCAAAAGTTAAAAAGCAGAAAAGAATGAACAAGCTGTATGAATACCGGAAACGAAATTTGGAAATTGAAGAGAAAAGAACTGAAGAACTGAAATTATTACGTCAAGCAGTGGAAAGAAATAATGAAATTCAAGAAGAGAGAAATAATATTTTACTGGCACTAATACGAAATGTAAACAAGTAAAAGCAAGTATTTATTGTACAATTTATTGTAAAAGTAATTCTACGATAGCATTTCTTTTATCTTCACCTTCATGTGCAACTTCCATATTAGGCACATTTTCATTTCCTTCTTCAATAGGTATTTCTTCATTGGCTTCAAACACCATAACATCATTATGGTTGATAATGAAATTGTGCAAAACATAGGCGGCAGTTATTATATCATTACCAAATTGTGGATCGGTAATATCCAGGTATTTTAAACGCCTAAATTTCCCCTTCAGCAATCTAAATGCACGTTCTATAGTAGATCGGATGCTGCATAATTTTACGTTGTAATTCACTTGTGCATTAGTAAGATGTCCTGTATCTCTGAAGGGTGTCATTACATGTTTTTGCAACGGATATGCAGCATCTCCAATTAGATGTTGGCTGGTAAGGAGATCATTATCAGTGTTCAATAACTCCCATACAGGGCTATTCCGAAACACTCTAGCATCATGCATACGTCCAGGCATCCCAATAAAGACGTCAATAAATTTCAAGTGATGATCACATATACCTATAAATGACAAGTACATGCTTTACAAACTGTTCCTGGCTATTATGTACACTGGTGACCAAGTAAATTGTTGCGACTTAAAAGACATGTAACCTTTAGGCAATATGAGTGGGCAAACGATAGCTGTATGTTAAATACGATATGCATGCAGGTCGTTAATGGCCACCACTGTACAATGTGATCATTATTGCTTGCTGATGTTTTTCACACAAATTTTTGATTATCCACAAAAACCAATAGTGGTTAAGAGTTTGACCATCAATGGTAGGTACTTGCAGTAGTAAATTATCAATTCTTAATATCAAGAGAAAAATAGAAATATTTTTATTACTATGTAACCAATAGTCTCTTGTGAGCTTCAAGGAATTATGATCGTTTGTTGTTACATACCTTGCAATATAATGGAATGTACTCCTTTCCTGTTATAATAATCATGAGCATTACCAACAGGTTGCTTAATTGGTATATGGCAACCATCGATGACTCCAATTACACCTGGGAAGCCTTGGGAATGTATTTGAAAAGTCTAAAAATTAATTCTATTGAAACTCTATTCTTTTGGAAAACTGACATGCTCCTTATTAAATTTTATAAATACAGTTTGTTAAATGGATCTTTTTACGCACGCCATTGACAAACGCACTATTAAAACTAATTTTTATATGTAACTATTGTATCTAGGTACATCACTTGTTACGATTGGAAAAGGAACATCTTTATGCGAATGTTTGTAAAGTTAAACTTACGATTTATTACTTTGCTTGAGAGTATTGATGTGTTTCTTATGAAAAAAATTAATGACATGCGTAAAATGATCCATTTAACAAACAGTAGCAATGAAACATACATTTATGATTTCTTCACGTTGCCTGGCATCAGGCCATCTAATAAATTCGTTCACCAAATTTGAAAGGCAGGCAGTAATTTCTTTAAAGATACGAGTAATGTCCAGTGCCTGGCCCAATTCCAAATCTGTCACCAGCAGCCAGAAAACTTTCTGGTTTTCTAAGGATCCAAACTGTAAACATTAATTTTTTTTCTAGAGGAATGGCACTCCGAACATCACCGATATGCTGGCCTAACGTATTCACTAAATCCTAAAATTAATTATATAAATAACTTCATTTCATGTTAAATTCTTCTCATACACTTACCTGCATAGTTCCTTGTGACATTCCAAAGTGCTCTTTGAATTGATCAGGAGAATATTGTGGTATGGTCATTTCAAAATAATTTTGATTTCTAGGAACTTGCTGCCGTACATCATCATTTTCTAAGTGCAAAGGCTGAGCAAGATTTCCTGCTATTTGCTGGACTAAATGCATATCTATCCCGGCGTCTTCTGCTGCTAGGAACTCAACAATGTGATCCATTACACTGTGTTGACGTGTAAAAACTTAGTTGCTGACAGTTTTCTTTATTTAGTAATAACACAGTCTACATACAGTCTGTTCACTTGGCGTCGGTACCTTTGATCTTTGTGTCTTCAATGCAACCACTGCGCATTCCTCCGTGCGTTGATTCTTACGTGGCGCAAACAATTTAAATTTAAAATCTTGCAGTATTTGCAGTTGCCCGAACGTGCCCGAACCAAGCCGGTAAACAAAACTACGAAGAGAAACAGCGAGACTACTGCGCATTCATCCCCGAGTTTCCAAGAATTTTGTACGCGAAACTAGCGCCAGTGACAAGACTGTATGTAGACTGTGGTAATAATAAATCGATAGCACACATATACTAACTCAATACAAAACAATCTGCAATTACGTATCACTGTGAGACTGTTTTATAAAGTACTCACTAACTAGTTATCACGATGAATTGATATTTGTAACTAACTGAAATAAGCAGAAGAAGGTATAAGATAACTTCAATGGTTGGGGGTTCAAATGAGGAGAAAGCAATATTATTGGTGGAATATTAAATAGAAAATAAATACATAGATGCATCTAATAGATTCAGCATAAATGCGAAAATACGCTTAAGAAATCTAAGGAAAACCCAAGGTATCGTTAGGGGTCAAATCCTATGAGAAGGGATTAGTATTAATAAGAGATTAAATACTTAGGAGAATATAAAATTTACTCTTAATAAGACTATTTAGGTAAAATTTTATGGAAGTAATTTCTCATATAATTATATTAGTATACTTACGAGATTAATATACTTTAGAAAAATTTGAAATATGGTCATTAACAACAAGATTGTTTTAGTAAAATTTCTTCGAAGTAGTTTTACAAAATGATATGAATAATGAAAAGGAAAAACGAATTTGAAGAACGTTGCGAGAAGCGTTGTTAAACTTTGGACAAATGAGGAGCTTTTTTTCAAAACGCAATTTCTGTGAAATTGATAATCTTGAGAAACTCGACATTTTATTGTAAAATGTAAACCAAACAATAAGAAAAATGAGTTTTAAGGCGAAGGTGAAGTATTCGTGATGTAAATACAGTAACTACAATAATTAAAGAAAAAAAAAGAAATTGCGTTTTGAACAGAAAAACTTAAGAAATTGTGATTTGAAAATAATAAGTTGCAGATATTGCATTTTGAAATATAAACTTTATTACTATAAAGTAACACAAAATATAGAAAACAATAAAAATACTATATTATAAATTATAACTCCCAACCTAACAAAGATGTGAATGTTTTAGATGGTTGAATCTCAAATTCAAACACCACGGTCTTCTTCACAGTCACAGTCTTCTTCTTCTACTTCTTGGTTATTGGTTTGCTTTTGGTTTTCTAGTGTTGCCAGCAGATTCTTATAAAATGTAAATTTCTCATCACTTTCCCATTCTTCATCATATTGGTGTAACAGTGTTTTGATATTTTTCAACTTTTCTTCTTTCACATGGTTCTTGAGTGGTAGTGGATTTGTTCGTATTCCATTCATTTTTACTCCTTTCTTCATGATAGTTGTGAATGTCTTAGATACATTGTCACTTCTGTAGTTTTCTTCCATTTTAACTTTAACAACTTTAGTTTTGTCTTTCCCAATCACTTCTTTCTTGATGAATATTCTCTTCATTGTACTGATACCTAATAGCTCCTTGCAATTGGTATCGTTAATTTTTTTAATATCAAAAAGCGTCCAGTTTGTTCCAATTTTTCTTACCTCTCCTATATCGCCCAGCACTTTTTCATAATCTTCTTTTAAAATTATTTCACTCATCTTACGATACTTTTTTTCCACCTGTCCAAACACACGATCAGCTGGCATAAACGAGTGTCCCTTAACGGGGAATATAATAGTTATATTATTTAAAGTTGTTGGTGCATTATTGTATAGCCACAAACACATAGCGTGTACTACATAACAATTTTATTTTGCCAGCGCAACCGTCGCAAAGAACCGTAAATATTGATATGGTCTGGTATTTCCAAATTATTTAGAAACCCGCTAATAGCAGAGGATACTTCATTTGCTCCCCTGCTAGCTTCATTTTCTGTCCATACATAAAAAATAGGTTACTGACAATTTAAATCAGTGATGCATAGATTCTAAAATGATAACTGCCTCAAATAACATGCCTCTGATATAGGCAGCTTAGGTAATGGTTGCACTTGTTGCATGTCAAAACAAAATGATGTCCTCTAAATTTTCCTTCATATAAAGATGAAATTGTTTTGCTCGAAGCCTATGTATACGCAAATCAACCATCACGGACAAGGTAGGTTTATTTTGAAGTTTGTATCTTTTGAGTTTGTTCCTCAAACGAGAACACAAACTGCACGTGTCAGTGGCAGGATTTCCAAATCCTATATTAAAGTTATTACAAAATATTTTATAAAAATATGGATAACTAACTTTAAGGTTGGCATTTTCTTGATTATATATTTTCCATAATTTGGAAATACTTAATTCTGATGGCAAGTAGTCTTTTAGACTTGGATCTGTTGTAATGGCTGTCCCTTGCCTTCAATTTTCCAATAAAATTCTTTACAGCAGTGTTTTTCGCGTGCAAACTCTGCAATCGTGTTTACTCTTCTGGCAGTAATCTTAAAGCACTGTAAAAAAAATTCTGGCACACGTTTACTAATGTTTTATCAGTCTTTCGTATTTTATATTTAATTTGTTTTGTATGTTTCTGTGGTCTGGCAGTTGGTTTATATTTAGGTACATTACGTTTTGGAGTGGTCACGGATATTAACAGCGATAGCTTTCGATTCTGTACAATTTTGTTCGGTATTTGAAAGAATTTTTTTCTTGCGTGTTGAACATCATTGTTTGTTACCTGATTGCACCTCCATGCATTTTTATCGTGATTGCACGGTCTCTCAAAGTCGTCTAAAGCATTATTCATATGATCCCCATATCTGCAATATCAAAGTAATCTCAACAATTGAAAAGCTAACGTCACTTGACAGCACTTACCGTAATTTTTTAGCTCTCTGTACTTTATGCAGTGTTTTTTTGTTTTTTCCTGCTTCCACCATTTCTACCCGACACAGTAACTGTCTCATAATTGTTTTCCATGTGCATCAACACTCAGTAACTTATAGTAAAACAAGATAAAATAAAAACAAGACGAACAGAAGCACAATCTGACAGCAATCTGTAGATATTGCACTTTGAAAATAAAATATTGCATAGAAATTGCGTTTTGAAAAAAAACCCAAACTTTAGATGTGTTTTTAGTATCGATAAAATGCGTTTTGAAAGTAGAATTTGGTGTAAATACATAGCTTTGTGCCTAACGATGGCAATGCCATCTCTAACTCAACAGCGAAAATATTGCAGAAATTGCGTTTTGAAAAAAAGCTCCTCAAATTAGCTAATTAACGTTAAATGTTAAATGTAATACAATCTTTTAAAATAATAAATTAAACTTTTTACCGCTCTATCGACTGACGGTCATTAAAGAGACACGATGACACGAACAACTTTCATATTTGATATTTTATTATCCTGTTGTGGTAGCTCCGAAACTCGAAACCTCACTCAGCAGAAATGAGTGCTCAGTCTCAACTGTTGGAGCGGGAACTGTTAAGGCAAGCGTTCACAGGCTCGCATCGCACGCATCGCATAAATGATCTTTTCTATAGTTTTATATGACGCTGCGTTAACTAGGCCGCATAGAGCAGCGATCGCATTACTGAAAATGCGACTAGCATTCTCGAGAGAGCAACTTCTGCGATTCTTGCGATTCGTGCGTGCGACGCGTGCGATGCGAGCCTGTGAACGCTTACCTTTACTGATATGTTCTGCTGAATGCGCCCAATAGTCTTTAATCAAAAAACTAGAAACTAAACCAGACGTCATTTTATTTTTTAGTTTATTAATTGCATAATTAATCTCTTCTTCATCGATATTATTATTACAAATGCATTGCTGATTAATAAACTTGTCGCTTGGATTGTATGGTTGAGAATTTAGGTACACAGAACTGAAAAAGGTAGCAAAGGCATCTACGATTGATTTAGGATCGTTAGAGGAAATATCACCTAGAAACATATTACCAGGAATTCTGGTTTACCCCTTTTTTGACCGAACAAAAGACCAAAAATTGCCAGGATTGTCTTTGAGAGTTGATTCCATGTAAATAATTGTTGTAGGCTTGATTAATTTGATACTTCACAAGTGACCGCAAATGCTTAAATTCACTTAAATCTTCCGGAGATTTCGATCTTTTGAAATGTTTGTGCGCAATGAATTTAGCTTTAATATTGCATATAATTTGGGAATTATACCATTGAGGATAAGCGCGTTCTTTATTACTGAAAAGTGGGACATGTTTGTCAAACGTTTTATAAAGAATACGGTAAAAAGTATTACAAGCTTCATCAACGTCATTAAGTCGATCAAGTTCAGACCAATTTAAGATAAATAATTCACTGTATAGGTCCAAATAATTAGCTTTTCTAAAATTGTAAGAAGAAGTTTTGAATTCGCAATAAAGTTATCAGCCTGTATTAGGTTAAGATCAAACGTAATATTTAAAACCGGATGATAATTATCTTCCTTAACGAGGGGCAAACAATTTCACAATCAAAATTCACGAATACTAGGTCTAAAAGTCGCCAATTTGTATTGAGTATGTTATTGAATTGATTAATGTTTAAAAGGCTCATAAAATTATTTAAGGTAATAATGGATAAGTTTATAATTGTAATTTCAAATTAAAGTTTAATGTATAAAATAGCGTTTTCATTATTCTTATGCTGTAGGACGCTTTAACATCTTCGTTTTGGGAAGACAGTGATTTTTCTTCATCAGATGAAAGTATGGATGAATGCCAATGTCAGAGTAAACAAAGAAGAATTGTTAAAATAGATGCATATTTTGAGAAGATCGTGACTGGATATGATGAAAAATCATTTCAACAACATTTTCGAATGAATCGCTTAGTGGCATATCATTTCATTGGTAAGAACACTTGTAGTGGAATGTAACAAATGTGGGTTATTATGTGTAAGCAGTTTTGTAACCACGCGAGTATTGCAAATCGGTCAGTAACAGGACATTGATTCCTATCGATATTGCTGACTGATAATTAAGAAATACACGCGCAGTTGCGAACAGTAGAAATTAGGACTTTAGAGTATAACCTTTAACTATGTGCTGATGGGAGAAATATAGATACACTTAGGGTTTAAGAAAGGAGTCTTTCATTCACCCCAGACCCGGATAAAGTAATAAAAGTACTAAATAAATAAAATCTTTACATGGGTACACTGCTCATTACATGGCGATCCTGCTATATTCGGACAAGGTAGTGAGAAGATTCGGTTATCTAGAATGTAAGTAAAAGTTTAACTGCGAAGAAGAAAAGGTTTTAATAACAATGGGCACGAATCAGTCGAGGGAAGAAAAGGAAATAATTGTGTCGCAAGCTGGAAATAGTGGCGGAATTACTAATACGAGTTTTTCCTTGTGGGAAATTGGAATAATGCTAATTGGTCTGATGCTAACTATAGCAATTGGGTACTTCATATGGAAAAAATGTGACCGAAGAACGAATTGCAAGATCCGTCGGGAAATTGCCAGGAGCCAGGAACTTCTTTCCTTGAGTGTTGTGAGTGCTAAAGGTGATAAGTGAAGTGAAGGGTGTAAATACCTAGTGAATCTTGTGTGAGATGCCAATTATAGACAACTTCAAGAAGCTACTGGACGAGGTTAAGTTATTTAAAAATTATAGAGTTAAAGATAATCAGGAAAAACGTAAAAATTTAGAATTTACATATAAAAAAATTGCTGAATTAGAGGAATTTTCGAAGCAACTAGAATTGTTAAAATTAGAAGCTAATAAGGATATTTCAAATGTAGATATAGTTAAGGAAATTAAACTTTATAGTTCAGGTATAGGAAACTTAATCGTTGAAATTCGTGATATATTAGGAAATCGGATAGATAAGGGCACTGCAATGGGAGAAACATTTGATTTAAAAACGGCAAATGGCTTGTTGCCTTCAATGGATGGTAACGAACAAACAACAAAAAAGTTAATAGATTCAATTGAATTATATGCTGAGTTATTAAATGCAGATAATCAACAACTTTTAATTAAGTACGTGTTAAAAACTCGGTTATCGGAAAATGCTAAGATAAGATTAAACAAGAAGTGTAATAGTGTAGAAAATCTTATATCTCATATTGTTAACGAGAAAACTGCAATCAGTACATTTTGCAATGGGTTAAACAATCATGATTTGCGCACGATTCTCAAGTCTCGAAATTGTCAAACTTTGAGGTCAGCTATTAGCGTGGCTTTAGATAAAGAAAGGAATAAACCTTTTACTTCAAACGTATTTTATTTGGGGAAACGAGGTAATCGCGGAAATCAACATTTTTATAATCATGGAAACAGAGGTAGAAGTAATTTTCAAAATTTTGGAGGAACCTCTAATATAAATCGGAATCATTTTAGAAATTGCAACAGTTCCGGTAACAACCGCATTAAAATTAATGCTGACGATCAAAACAATACGGGGACAATACGGACAAACATACCGTGGCCGACGAGGTTTTCAAGGTCGTATACATTCCGGATCGCGTTCGTCGAAAAATAATGCATTTCTCGCAGAAACCAATAATTCGAGAGAACATGAAGTAAATGATCAGCGGTTTTTTCGAGAATAACAGCTGTGAATGCGTAATTTTGAGCATGAATGGTATGAATTATGTACGGATGAAATATGGTACGAACGAGTTATTATTTCTTTTAGACACTGGTGCAACAATTAGTGTAATTTTTTCTAAATTTTTGCAAAGCAACGAAATAATAGACACAAGTAAAATAATTACAATAAATGGTATCGCGGATTCAATAAAATCCACGGGTACAGTAGATATTCCTTTAAATATAAATGATCATTTAATTAATCATGAATTTGTTGTTATGGATGATTTTGATGGTGGTATGAATGGAATTATAGGATCAGACTTCTTTACGAAATACAATGCAACCATAGATTTTGAAAAATTTGCATTTTCTTTTTGGTATAATTCGTTTAAAGTAACAGTTAATTTGGAATCGAAGTTTAATAATTACGTAAATATTCCACCACGATGCGAAGTTATAAAATATTTCTGGACAAATGACTCGGATGATTGCGTGGTAATGCCTACTCAGATATCAGAGGGTGTTTTCACGGCAGGAATTATAACTCGACCAAAACTACATATGATTCCAGTTCGTATTTTGAATACTAATGATAAGGAAATTGTAATTAAAAATTTCACTCCTACAACTTCTAAATTATTAGATTTCGAATTATATAATTTTGACAGAAATAGTATTTCTTTAAATAGGGTTAATAAAGTTTTAGATTTAATTAGTGTTAACCATCTAAACAGAGAAGAAAAGGATGCTATACATAAAATTTGTGCAAAATATGCAGATATATTTCTTTTGGAAGACGATTCTGTAACGGTGACGAATGTTATTAAAGAAAACATAAAATTAAAAAAAGATGCTCACCCGGTATACGTTAAACCTTATCGTTTACCTCAAACTCAGAAAGCCGAGATTAACAAACAAATAAATAAAATGTTGAAAGATGGCATTATAGAAGAGACCAAATCGAGCTGGTCTTCACCATTATTAATTGTGCCAAAGAAAACGGATAATAATGGGAATAAAAAAATGGCGAGTAGTAATCGATTATAGACTTTTAAATAAAAATGTTGAGGATGATCGTTTTCCGTTACCTAACATCACCGATATTTTAGATTCATTATTAGGAGCATTTTATTTTTCACATCTCGATCTGTCGCAGGGTTATTATCAAGTAGAATTGGAACCCTCAAGTAGACAGTGCACAGCTTTTACAACTAATAAAGGTCAATTCCAAATGACTAGATTACCCATGGGCTTAAAAACTAGTCCCAGTTCATTTTCAAGGGTTATGACTATAGCTATGTCTGGTTTAAATTTTGAATCATGTTTTGTTTATCTTGATGATTTAATAGTATTCGGCAATAATTTACAAAATCATAATCAAAATTTGGTAAAAATTCTTAATAGACTTCGTGAAGTAAATTTGAAATTAAATCCAGCGAAATGTCAATTTTTGAAGAAAGAAATATTATATTTAGGACACGTAATTTCTTCAAAAGGAATTTCTCCTGATCCAAGTAAAGTTCATGTGATCAAAAATTATCCGGTTCAACAAAATTCAAACGAATGTAAACGTTTCGTAGCATTCGCTAATTATTATCGCAAATTTATTAAAAATTTCGTAAAAATTGCATATCCTTTAAATAAGCTATGCAGAAAATCTGTGCAATTTCACTGGGGTACAGACTGCCAAGAATCTTTTGAAACACTTAAAAATGCTTTAATAAATCCACCTATTTTACAATATCCAAATTTCTCTCCAGATAATGAATTTATATTGCGAACTGACGCTTCCGGCTATGCTATTGGTGCGTTTCTTTCAAATTCAGATAATAAACCAGTTGCATACGCCAGACGAGCATTAAATAAAGCGGAAACAAATTATGCAACAATCGAGAAAGAACTCTTAGCAATCGTGTGGTCCGTAAATCATTTTAGACCTTATTTATACGGTAGAAAAGTTCAAATATTTACCGATCATAGACCGCTAGTGTATTTGTTTGGGATGAATAATCCATCCTCTCGATTGACTAAATTTAGACTCATATTAGAAGAATTTGATTTTACAGTGCATTACGTGAAAGGTAAAGATAATTCAGTAGCGGACGCGTTATCTAGAATTACTCTTGATTCTATATGACCACAAGAGCACAACAAAAATCAAAGACTTCTGAGCCTAGAGTGTGATCCAACAATGTTGATAATAAAAGGACTGGCCATCCAGGAATTGTTGAAACGCCCCGTAGATTCCATAGAATTAAGACAACTGACATATAACGAGTCGAAAAAATACTGTAATGAATTTACAAAATCGGGTAATAATATTTTTTATGACAAAAAGTCACAAATAATTTATATAAGTTCATGTTATCAATCAACACTAGCCCTAGACGTGGTGTTGAGATACTTGAAAGAAATCTGTATTAAAAACAATATTTCATAAATATGCATATTTAAATGTAAGGAAAATGAATGCTTAATATCCCGATTTTCGAAAGAGTCTAGTATGCTCAAAGACTTAAGTATAAAATTAATATTATTAACAAAGCAACTCGTATTGATTGTACACAGACTCGACATCTAATCTTAAATGATTTTCATCTTCTACCTACTGGAGGTCATGCGGGAATGAATCGCATGTATGCGAATATTAAGCGGTATTATTTTTGGAAAAATTTAAAAAATGATGTCATTAAATTTGTGAGCAAATGTGATGAATGCCAACGGTACAAATATTCGAGATCTCACACGGAATCGTTGTCAATCACCACAACAGCTTCATCCGCATTCGAAAAAATTTATTTAGACCTAGTGGGACCTTTACATCAAGACAATGAAGACAATAGGTACATTTTGACACTTCAGTGCGAACTTACTAAATTTGTGGAAAATCATCCAATAAAAAACAAAGAAGCCGAAACTGTAGCAAGATCTTTTGTTAATAACTTTGTGTTAAAATTTGGGATCCCGCAAGAGATTGTTACAGATCAAGGTACTGAATTTTTAGCTCATGTTTTCAAAGAGTCAGCGAAAATTTTAGGCATTAAACAGTTAAATTCAAGCGCATATCATCATGAAACTTTAGGATCTCTGGAAAATACGCATAAAAATTTAGGATCATATCTACGAATGCAAACAGCAAAATTTCAAAACACCTGGAGCTCTTGGGTACCATTCTGGTCGTTTACTTTCAACAATACCGTGCATACAGAAACAAAATATACTCCTTTCGAATTAGTTTTTGGAAAGTCTTGTAAATTACCAAGTAATATTATAACTAGCAATCAACCAATATATAATTTTGATAATTGCAGTAATGAATTAAGATATAGATTGAGAACTGCATGGGATGACGCTCAATGTAATTTAATTGAATCTAAAACGAATAGAAAATATAAGTTAGATAAGAATACTAAAGTTGTTAGTTATAAGTTTAATGATAAAGTTCTACTAAAAAACGAAAGTACTAATAAATTAGATCCCATATATAACGGTCCATTTAAAGTAATTAAGGAAAACCCGCCAAATGTAACTATGAAAGTTAAAAATAAAGTAGTGGAAGTTCATAAAAATAGAGTTAAGAAATATTGTGAATAAAAAAAAAAAAAAATTTTTTTTTGGTGGAATGTAACAAATTTTTGTGTTAACGAAGTGTAAACATTGATAAGTTTATTTAAATTTAAGAAAATTTAAACACTAGCATATTTAAATTTTCTTCCGCTATAATGAAGGTGTAGTGGAATGTAACAAATGTGGGTTATTATGTCTAAGCAGTTTTGTAACCACGCGAGTATTGCAAATCGGTCAGTAACAGGACATTGATTCCTATCGATATTGCTGACTGATAATTAAGAAATACACGCGCAGTTGCGAACAGTAGAAATTAGGACTTTAGAGTGTAAGCTTTAACTATGTGCTGATGGGAGAAATATAGATACACTTAGGGTTTAAGAAAGGAGTCTTTCATTCACCCCAGACCCGGATAAAGTAATAAAAGTACTAAATAAATAAAATCTTTACGTGGGTACACTGCTCATTACACACTAACATCGGGTTGCAGGAATGTCCATCAAAATGAATTAATCTGTAATGCTCCATTAATACCCAATTAATTTAACATAATAACATAACATAATTTTTATTTCAGATCGCTTACAACATAGCAGCACAATAAATAATCACTGTAATGATGAGAATATTGTGTCACATGAAAAGGCTTTCCTAATGACACTTTGGTATGTTTCAAATACAGAAACCTTTACACAAATTGCTGACCGATTTAACGTGTCGTTAAGTTCAGCTCATCGAACGGTGACAAAAGTTATCAACTTTATATTAACGTTAGGAGAAGAATATTTTATGTGGCCGAGTGAGGAGCAAATGGAAATTAATTCGCGTGAATTTAAAAAGAAACAAGGACTAAACAATACAGTGATCTTTTTAAGTGTGGCCATAGGGATTTACATGTTAAAAATTTGACCTCAATTTATGTATGTTATGGCACAAATGTGAAGCAAATTATTATTTTTTTATTATCAATAACATGTTCTATTTAATAATTGTCCGGTTAGAAGTTGATAACAAGTGTTTATTAGGGGATTCAGTTTACCCATGTAAAAACTGGTTAATTACTCCACACAAAGATAATGGAGCATTGACTCAACTCGAAAAAACATTCAATTACAAACACTCATCAACCAGAATTGTTGTCGAAAACGCCTTTGGATTACTAAAAGGTCGTTTTAGGCTTTTACTACATTTAGGGCCAGTTGTACAAAGTAGGTTTAAACTGACGCTCAACTGAACCAGGTTCAAAGTAAACAAATTCGCATAGGATCTTAATGACAGATGGCAATTAATGCATTTATAAATAAAATTTGATGCGATTTTGTTCACTTTGAACCTGGTTCAGTTGAGCGTCAGTTTAAACCTCCTTTGTACAACTGGCCCTTAGATAATTTGAGTTTAAACTTCAGTTCTAAATGCATCATGGCCAGCTGTACTTTATACAACGTGTGTACTATAAACGAAGATGATACATTATTATACCCAATATTAATAATGACTTGCAAGGTGAAGGAATACCTGAGTATAATAATGAAGAAACACGTCGACGGCAAATGTTTAATGAAGTTTTTAATTTGTAGTTGTGCTATAAAAAATGATTTATTTTATTACCTACTCTCCTGTTTTTTTTTACCCAATAGTTTTATGTAGTAAATATTTTTGTGATATACTCGCATTATGATAATTGTAATTAACCAACTGTTATGAAATCATTTTAAGTTTAACCTTCGATGTAAAAACAGCCTTTCTATATCGACAATTGAAAGAAGAAATTTATATGCTTCAACCAGCAGGTTTTGACGATGGAACCAAAAGAGTATGCAATTAAACAAAAGTCTCTATGGTCTGTAACAGGCTCCGAAAAATTGGAATGAGCGTTTCTCGAATTTTCTAAATACGCTCAAATTCAATAACACCGATGATGATCCAAGCATCTATTACAACAAAGACAAGAGTATAATAATTGCTCTGTTTGTTGACGATGGTCTTGTTGTGGGACATAATGCTGACAGTATGATGAAAGTTTTGTATAAACTCCATAAAAATTTTGAAATTACATTTGATAAATCTCTTCAAAATGTTCTCTCATATCTCGGAATGAAAATTGAACTGAAGTCTGACGGAATATTCGTAAGTCAGCCAAAATATACTGAAAAGATTCTGAAACGTTTTAAATTTGACACCGCAAATCCATCGTCAACGCCAATGGAAAAGGGAATGATAACTGACGAAACAAATTATGTGAATGACAAACCGTTGCCAGAATATGAACCGCAACGTGAAGCCATCGGAAGTCTGCTGTATCTAGCCACCATATTTCGACCGGATATTAGTTTCGCCGTGAATTATTTGAGCCGGTTCAATGGTAAACCTATGACAAGCCACTGGAAAATGGTTAAGCGAGTTTTCCAATATGTAAGGGGAACTACAACGTATGGAATATTTTTCGATGGAGGAGACAAGCTCATCGCATATACAGACTCAGATTATGGGGGAGACACCATTACGGGACAGTCCACCAGCGGAGTTTTGATTTTGCGAGGGGTACCTCTTGTATGGTACGCCCAAAAACAACGCCTAGTAGCTACATCGACCCCTGAAGCCGAATATAGAGCTGCTGTCTCTTCAATAGACGAAATCTGCTGGATTCGACGTCTAGGATATGAACTTGGAATGTTCAATATGAATCAACCAACTTCACTATATGTGGATAATCAGTCAGCCATACATATGCTAAGGAGTTCACATGAAGGCAAAGTTACAAAAGGGAAGAAACACATTGATATCCCAAGGAAATTTATCCAAGAGCATATCGATAAGACTGTGAGGCTGGAACATGTCAAAAGTTCAAATCAACTGGCTGACATATTGACAAAGCCACTCTCTCGAAAATTTTTTGCGGAATTGAGAAGTAAAATAATTAAGGAGGAGTGTTGAGTTTAATTAAACGTTGTTCATTAATTAAAAAACCACCACCTGTTGCATTATGTTGGTATAAAACATAAGTCCTCTATAAAACATTATCAAAATAGCAAGGTTGGCAAGGTATTTGAAGTTTCATGTCAAAGTAATTTGTCAAATCAATTTTATTATTATATTGTTTACATTTATATTCATTTTAACAAGCCATTTCAATGCCTCGAAAGCAGAAAAATATTTTAAATGCCAAAATGAAAGAAGCACTCGTCAAATGTTATGTTGAAATAAAAAAATTGGCACCAGATTTAAGCAACCGACAAATACATACATGAAAAACTTGAAATTATTTTTTCGGTAAAACCTTTATGCTTATTCCAACCATTCCTTAACACTTAAAAACCATGAATCTATCACAATTATGATCACAATTATTAAATTTAGCACCACGGATCTGTTCAGCACGCATATAACCTTGACGTTTATTGCAAACACTACTTGTCAATTTTGTTACCAAATTTCTAACTAGGACAATGTTGCTGGTTGTATTTTTCACAAAGCAACATCGCCAGTGGTCTTTTAATTTGTGAACAGATAATATTTTCAACTTATGATAAGCACTCATTTTTAAATATTTTGTTTTGTATAAGTTGGCACCAAAAATCTAACCGTCATAAATGTACTATTGCTATCATAAAAAACTAGGACAAGGTTCTTTAAGCTGTGTAAAACTGCTACCGACCACAAATTTAAAATTATTTGAAATTGTCAATCATTTTACAGTAAATATTGTTTTAAAAGCTAGGATAGCTGCTTGCATAGAAAAGGGTGTCACAGTTAGACAAATTGCTCAAAATTTCAGCGTTAACAAAAACACAGTTACTGACTTGACAGCGAAGTAAGATTCAATATGATAAAATAATGGAAATGCATGGCTACATGGCATGATTGAAAAGTTGTCCTAGTTTTTTATGATATCGATAGTATGTGTTAATCATCTTACGAGTTACGAATGGTCTCACCGATCTACTCTTTGTGTTTGTTAAATAAAACCAAAGGTATATTATTTGTTTCTTTGTGCAATGTATTTACTAAAATTTGTTTGCAGGTGCCTCTGGTCACATTAAAAGAGCCCTGTTATGAAACTGCAGTAGTCTCATTTCACACCACCTCGAATGTCCAAATAATATAAATCACATCATTAGCATTGCCTTAAAATTGCCTTCATTTTCTTGGGGTTGAAAATTAAATTAAATTGTCCACTTAACGGCAGTCCCTGTCGTCCACATAAAATAATTGTTTTATTTATCGGTTTTATTTTTTCCCTATTTTCTTCAGCTTGTTTGTTTCTTGCTTTGTCGAGAGATTTGTCAACCCATTCTGATTTTCCCGACATTACTTTTAAAAAGTTTTCACATTTCAAAGTGGCATGTTTGTGATATGGATACTTTTGATGATTGTCCAAACGCTTTAGGCCTTTTTTCCACGAATTAAATCCGACAGCAACTAATTGGCCAGTTGGCTGCGAAGACGTCATCCCAACTTGATTGGAAGTGAACAAAACACATATTTTACAGTAAGCCGAATCTTCTAATTTTGAGTAGTTCTGTAGTATCTTTAATAGGGAGCGCTGAGGGGAGTACTCCACAGCATGCTTTCCGGAACCGAATTTTAGGCGAATTGAAACGGCCATACATACACGTCAGTGAATGTTAATGGAGCTGGCCATGCTTAAATATAGTGCGTTTAGCATAGGTCACAAAATTCAAAATAAACAGGCGATAAGTAAGTTAGGTACTTATGTGTACAGTTGGGGCCAGAAAATTTCGGATGTCACTGTCATTCCACTGACGTAAAAGTTAAGAAATTCCTATATGTATACGTCAGATGAGTGACAGTGACATTCGAAATTTTCTGTCCGCAACTGTACAAATGGGAACAAGTGGAAACATATGGGAAGTTGTGTCTCGCTCCGAAGACAAAAAAAAGGTGCGGTGATTTAGCTACTTTAGGCCGAATTCTTATTCAGCATTATTTGCTCTAATATTAACAGTATGTTCCGTTCTTCCGTTGCATCGCCAAATAAATAATGCGGAGGACGGCGCAGCAACGACGCGTTTCTAAATGAGAACTCGGCCTTCTCAGGTCACTTTCACACATTGTAAAATATTGCCTCTATTCCTAAATCTCTTCACCTAACTCGGCAGTAGTGTGAGGGCACTTATTTTTACATTTTTCGATCTATTAGCAGACTGGCAAAAATCAGTTCCATAAATAATTAATGAATTACAAATTTGCAATTCTTAACTGTAAAATTCTAGTACGACATAGCTGACTCTGGGGGGAGCTTCAGCCTCCCCCGTGGGTGCGCCACTGCGTTGCCGAAACCATCGACGCTCAGCAACAAGTTGACGTCGTCTACACAGACATAGGAAAAGCTTTTGATCGCATTGATCATCCTATTTTATTACAGAAACTCGATTTATTTGGGTTTAGTTACAATCTTTTGAGCTTATTTCAGTCTTATCTGAGTGAAAGGGTCCAGTATGTCACCTATAACGGTTTCACATCACATCGCTATTTTACTCGATCAGGTGTTCCTCAAGGTTCTAACCTAGGACCTTTGCTGTTCCTGCTTTACATTAATGATTTGATTCAATCTGTCAACTGTAACTGTCTTTTGTTCGCTGATGATGCCAAGTTTTATTGGAAAGTTTCAAATTCTAACGATTGTGCTTTTTTACAGGATAATATTACTCGTGTTGTTGATTGGTGCAGTACCAACAGACTTCAGCTTAACATCTGTAAATGCAAGGTCATGAGTTTTTCTCGTAATCGATCTCCAATTGTTTTCGACTATACCATATCTAATGTTACACTAAATCGTTTCACTAATGTAATTGACTTGGGTATAACTTTTGATACTGAGCTCAATTTTAGACAACATATTTTCAATATAACGTGTTCTGCTAGTAAAATGTTAGGTTTCGTCATTAGGAATAGCGCTGGTTTTAATAACATTACCGCATTAAAATCTCTTTATTTCGCTTTTGTACGTTCTAAGTTAACCATTTTACGAGTGTCACAATCCTTTACTCGAAAGTATTCAAAGAAAATTTGTGAAATATCTTCGGTTTAAAGAAAATCAAGCTTACCCTGAAAGAGGGTTTGACTATATCCTTCTTCTGAATTCCTTCAATTTATTATCATTGAAGCTTAGGCGTAAAGAAAAATGCGTTGACATTTTTATACAAGCTGTCGCATAATTTAATTGACTGTCCCGCATTATTAAACCAACTGAACTTTAACGTCCCAAAATTCTCCACAAGAACAAATTTTACTTTTTATACCAACATACCAAGAACTAACATTATGTTGAAGTCTCCCATTTGCGTTATGTGTGCCGCTTATAATAAATTGTGTAATGTTTGTGATATTTTCCATGATACTCTAATAGTAGATTATACCACGAGTCAATAATGATAGCTATTATTCCCAAGGAAAAGTATTTACGAACCGAGCGCGCAGCGCGAGGGAGTAACACTCCGAGGGAATAATAGCCATTATTGCGAGTAGTATACTCTACTTTATCTACGACTAAGAGATTTTTAATGAACAGTACAAATTCACAAACACTACGCGTTTAACAATGACAGTTTTGAGTTTGTGTATTTTGTTGCCATGGTATTATTTGATTAGAGAAATTTTGTAATTGGTGAGCAAGAGGGAATAATGACTATTAATCCCTCGTCATTATTCCCTAATAGAATATTGCATGGCATTATTGTTCACAAACCACACATATAATACTTCCATTATATTTTAGTCGTAGATAAATATTATTATTCAGTGTCACCGTGACGGAAATAATATTTAACTGTTAATTATGTCTTTATGTTTCTCGTTCACCAACAATAAGCTAGTATTCAATTAATTTTTCTCTTTTTTTATATTGCCTTGTTATTGGACCTGTGTTTGTTGGGCAATAAAGATATATTATTATATTATTATTATTATTAAAAAAAGATCAAGAATGGCAATGGTCAAATACATGTTAGCAAGCTTTCCAACGGATTAAAGATGTACTTCAGTCGGATCTTCTCCTTACTCTCTACGATCCTTCATTAGACATTATCGTTGCTGCTGACGCCTCAAATCTTGGACTCGGTGCTGTACTTCAACATCGTCTACCAGACGGACAAATTAAGGCCGTTACTTATGCTTCTCGAAAAGAAGCTCTGGGACTAATTTTTGCCGTTCAAAAATTTTATAAGATGATCTATGTGTTGTGAAAAGCTCTTAATATATGTTATGTGAACGCGCCACAAGACGATGTGTTCAGTGCGCCCTCTAAAAGACAGGAGAAACAGTTGGTACCGGGGCGTCAGCGAACAGTCGGTCGGGGATCACCATCTTTAATCGTTCTTTTGTACTTATGTAATGCATTTCCCTTGTTGTAGTTACATATAAATATATCTGTGTATAAGTAAGAACCCAGTATTTATTAACAAATACAACACTATGGAAGACACTTTACGTTACTTACCGATCATAAGCCTCTTATTGCAATTTTTGGAAATAAGAAAGGCATACCGACACATACTGCAAATCGTCTACAACGATGGGCAACAATTTTAATCGCTTACAACTTCAAGATCGAATACCGGAGAACTACTGAATTCGGACAAGCTGATGCGTTATCACGGCTGATTTCAGATCAACCAACGCCAGATGAAGAGGTAGTCATTATAGCAGTTCAACAAGATTACGATTTTACGTCAATATCATCTCAGGTACCGGTAACATTTGGTACACTATGTGAGCAAACTAAGAAGGACAAACTCCTACAAACGGTGAAACAGTACGTACAGACAGAATGGCCATCCGACATCAAGAAGTTACCAAATTGGAATAGTATGCAACATTTCTTTCGACGACGTGACGGTCTCACCATCGAAAAAGATTGTCTCCTCTACAATGATCGCGTCATCAGTCCTATAGTTTTACAAAAGACATCCAGGCATTCGACACATGAAATCCTTAGCTCGTTCGTATGCCTACTGGCCGAACATGGATAAGGATATTGAATCAATGGTACGTCAATGATCTTTATGTATCGCAGCAGCCAAACAACCGAATACTTCAGAACTGTATTCATGGCCGAAACCACATTTTCCTTGGGAACGAATTCATTTGGATTATGCAGTTGCATATCAAGGTTGTAGTAGACGCCTATTCCAAATATCCAGAGATTTTCACGATGACAAGTACAACATCAATCTCAACGATTAATAGACTTCGAAAACTATAGTTATTACACTGATCAACAAAATGTCCACTTTTTTCTCTAACTTTGGTACAATTAAGTTTTTCCACTTTATTTTGGCTCAATATTTGGAAAGTCGAGCATTAATCTTGTAACTTAGCTCAAATAAGAAATTTGATGTTACACTGTAAAAAAATACTAAATATTTTAGAAAAACTAAAGCTCAACTGGAACAATGTATTTAAATAATCAAAAACGTCTAAAAAAGATTTAACAAGTGTAAAAATAGTCCATCAGAACAAACAAAATTTGAAATCAAAACAAATATGAATTTTTCAAACTGAAAAACAGTTAAGTATGACGTCTTTTGGATTGTCTCTTATAGATTTCATTTGAAGTGTCTCGTTTGATGGTCCAGCAATATTCTGCGAGCATTTCAGAATTCCATCGTCCTTGATAACGTTTTTCTATTGTTAAAATATCCAGATGGAAACGCTCTCCATGCTCGTCGCTCATGTCACCACAATTTTTGGGGAAAAAATCAAGATGCGAATGCATATAATGCATTTTTAAAGACATGTTACACTTCAATTTGTGATACGATAACAATATATTTTCCACTAACTGAGCATAGTTTTCCGCTTTATTATTACCCAAAAAGCTTGTTACAACCATTTTAAAACTGTCCCATGCGTCCTTTTCTAGTCCAATTAAGACGGCATCAAACTCAGGATCGTTAAACAACTTTCTTATCTGAGGCCCAACAAACACTCCCTCTTTTATTTTTGCTTCGCTTAAATTAGGAAATTTGGATCGAAGATAAATAAAAGCGTCGCCGTCCTTATTCATGGCTTTCACAAAATTTTTCATTAGTCCCAATTTAATATGCAAAGGTGGTATAATGACTTTTTCTGGTTTAACCAAAGGTTCATATTTGACGTTTTTGATGCCTACTTCAAAAGATTTGTGTTTTGGCCAATCTTTCTTTTTATAATGAAGTTCTCTGTTTCTGCTGTCCCACTCACAGAGAAAACAGCAATATTTTGTATATCCTGGCTGAAAACCTGATAAAATACATATGGAGTAAAATATTTTCTAAAGAAAAAAATGTTACGTACCTAACAAAATTGCAATTACTTTCAAATCACCACAAATAAGCCATTGATGTTTCTCGTAATTGATACTTTTCAAAATGTTTTGGAAGTTTTCGTATGTTTCTTTCATGTTAGTCGCATACCCGACAGGTATAGACGGCAGCTTGTTCCCAATATGCAATAAAACTGCTTTTAAGCTAGTTTTAGAGGCATCTATAAAAAGTCTCCAGTTTTCAGGTCTGTAGTCAATTTTGAGTTCTTCCGTTAACCCTTCAATCTTGGTGCACACTGTGATCGAGCTTTCTGTTTTAAAATAAGGAACCAAGCTTTTGGATCGTGTTCGAAAATATGAAACGGAGACGTTAGAATCTAAATGGTTTCACTGCTTTAATCTTGACGCCAGAATTTCGGCTTTGTTTTCTGGCAGTTCCAACTCTCTAACTAAACCATTCAGTTCAGATTGAGTTATTTTGTGCGCAGTCAATTCATTACAAACAAACTCGCAATCAGATTTAGTACATGACTGTGAGCTAGATATAACACAGTCATCAGATTCATATTCAACTTCTTCAGATAGTGGCAGAACTGATAAGGATGACGAAGAATGAGTCTGAGGCCTAGTGACCGATGAAATAATAGGATAACTAATCGAATTCTTCTTTTTCTTAGAAATACCACTCATAAGAGGAGTGGTTAAACAAAAATAACAATCATCTATATGATTAGTTTGTTCGCGCCACAGTGTAGGAATAGAAAAAGGCATTGTTTGTATTTTACCTTTCTCCCATTGGTAAAGATTTACAAAACAAAAATTGCAACAACCATTCGGAGTCCACGGTTTGTCGAGATGTTTCATAGGAATTTCAAAACAAGACATGTAAAGTTCTTGCACTTTTGAATTAATTTTTCGTTTTTGCGATAATAACGTAACATTTCCACAAATAAAGCAAAAATTGTCCGGATTATTGACACAATTTCTAGGCATTTTATCGTGAAACTGTACACTTCACTCAAGAACACTTTAAGAAATTATCATTTTGACATTTGGTGACAAAATATGTCTTTGCAATTATAGCGCCTACTTGATAATAACAAAATATATTATGATTGATGATGGAATCTCAGTGTTTTTCAAACAATAGTATTTTTTTAATTACTTTAAAACTAGAGCTAAGTTACGATTTAGAGATCTATAGTATCATTTAAAATCACAAACAAAATAAGATTTAGCTAATTTTATAAAAGTTAGAAATCTGCTGTTGACTAGTGTTATCAGCGATAACGGAACACAGTTTAGTTCATACGAGTTCAAGAAATTTTGTCAAGAAAATGGAATTGAACATATTTTCTTACCTCCGTACCATCCACAAACAAATGGACAAACGGAACGATTTGTTGATACGCTAAAACGAGCACTTCTCACATTGAAAGGGGAGGGAAATATACAACGTTCGCTAGACATCTTTCTTGAAACATACCGTATTACCCCAATTTCTGCACTTCCCGACTATAGCTTTGTTCGTATAGCGGCTTCTGACTAGTCCGAAATTGTCAGGAGCATCCGCCGATCCAAGTTTCACATTTAATGCAGCTCTTGAAAGCGGTGATTAATTCGATGGGCGAATATATTTGACAGTTTCAAATTAGTCAGAAATGCTGTACGAATAGACCTAATAAAACACCAGCTACCGAACTACTGTTCGGACGTAAGCTCAGAACAAGTTTGGATCTTTTGATGCCGCCTAAGAAGCCGTCAATACGCGACATTAAGATGGAACAACAATTTAACATTAAGCACGGTGCTCATAAACGAGTTTTTGAGATAGATGAACATGTTTATGCACGACATCGTCGATCGCAATGCTGGCAACCCGGAAGAATTCTACAGAAATTGGGACGAATTCTACAGATAGAATTAGAAATAGATTTTTTTTTCTTTCACAAGGACATTCTACCTATTGAGCACTATAAGCTAAAATTATTTTAATACCTACAGAGTCTGAAATAATTGCGCCACAGCACAACTATTTTCCAACTTATAATTCGTGTCGTGAAAGCAAATAGCAACAATACCGCTGCCTCATAAGCTAACACGCACGAGATGGCAGTCGAAGTGGACAAAACGTGTCATCGCAAACATGTAAATGTTGGTTGCGAGTCGTCAGGATCGCATGCGTATATCTTGTTGGTCGTCGGAGTTGCAGTGGAGTTCTCGAGCTACTGTTCTGCTGATGAGGCCCCAATTAGGGCCGAAATAGCTATACAGAATATGCTCGGGGGCCCCATTGCAATCCTGACTACTCGTAACCAACATTTACATACAGAGTGTTACGTAAAATAATGGCAACATGCAGCGGGATTTTTTTAAATGGAATAACCCGTATATTTTCTTATAGAAAGACATAACACTTGATCCTCTAAACAGTAGCACATAAAATATTTATATTTATTTAACCAACTTAGAGTAAATTAATATTTTGTTGAAAACGGTCTGATTTTCTACTTCTCTTGAAATACTTACTGTAAACGTATCGTTTGTCGTATAGCAATAAAAATCCGTAGTGCTATAAACTAAAGTATAAGGTATAACCTAGAAGTAAATTGTTTTAGTTTTATTTGATTTTTCAAACGTTCGAGCCTGTGCAATTGTCAGATTTTCAAACTGCCGTTACTCAATTTTTTTAAATGCAACCCCCTCAATCTCTTTTCACGAATAGACAGTGTTCAAGTTCCTCCTCAATTCTGTTATAGGTTTTCTGTATCTAATCCTTACAGTTTTTTTGCTATAATAAACTTTTTCTACTTTGCGTTCACAATGAACTCATTGTGACACCAAAAACAGTTTCACAATGAAGCTCATTGTGAAACTGTTTTTGGGGAAATTTTAGTCAATTTTTAATTGAAAATAGACTTTAGAAAATAACTCATTATTTATTTGTTACTTAACAGAATACTCACAATGAAGCTGGATAAGACAAATTAATAACTGGTTAATGTGACTTTTGATTAAAACGAAAGGTTTTCAGTGTTGCCACGCATTACAACTAAAATTCCCCATATACTAAGGAGATCCAATTTTTGACAGTATTTTTCATATTTTTGTTCAATAAGTGACGCAAAGTAGAAAAAATAGTATATTATACACGTTTCACAAGAGGCATTGTAACACTCGTTCCGTTGGGGCACTCCTAGCTCGCTACGCTTCGCTAGTCGTACCCCAACCCCACTCGTGTTACAATAAGCCTTCTTGTGAAACTTGTATAATAATATACTATTTTACATTTTTACTCTAAAATCAATATTAAACAGTTATTAGTGTAGGGTATTTTAATTTCCTTAACACAGGGCCATCTATTTCATAAAACAAACGGATAATATCAATGTTTACAATTGATTACAGACTCTAATTACATTGTGATCATCGTGATTTTGTTGCAATACAGTTTTTTTACTTTGTCGTAATTAACAAAGTTTTAAAATTGATTCGTTGTAGTTTCTAAGCTTCAGTTGTCTTAATTAACATTTGATTTAATAAAATTTCACACCACAAAAGAAATCATCAGTGTTTGCAAATAATTTCCTTAATGTAAAAATTGTTTCATTAAAAAAATTATACAAATAATATATGTATTAATAACCTAATAATATTTTTTGTTCGAGCATTCAGATTTTATTAAATCAAATGTTAATTAAGACAACTGAAGCTTAGGAAATACATCGAATCAATTCTAAAACATTGTTAATTACAAAGTAAAAGAACTGTATTATAATAAAAATACGATGATTACAATGTAATAAGAGTCTGTAATCAATTGTAAACATTGATATTATCCATCTGTTTTATGAAATAGATGGTGCTGTGTAAAAAAAATTAAAATACAGTACATTAAATAACTTTTTAATATTGATTTCAGAGTAAAAATGTAAAATATAGTATTTTTTTCTACTTTGCGTCACTTATTGAACAAAAATATGAAAAATACTGTCAAAAATTGGATCTCCTTAGTATATGGGGAATTTTAGTTGTAATGCGTGACAACACTGGCAACCTTTCGTTTTAAACAAAAATCACATTGACAAGTTATTAATTTTTCTTATCCAGCTTCATTGTGAATACTCTGTTAAGTAACAAATAAATAATGAATTATTTTGTAAAATCTATTAAATATTTTCAATTAAAAATTGACTAAAATTTCCCCAAAAACAGTTTCACAATGAGCTTCATTGTGAAACTGTTTTTGGTGTCACAATGAATTCATTGTGAACGCAAAGTAGAAAAAGTTTATTATAGCACAAAAACTGTAAGGATTAGATACAGAAAACCTATAACAGAAATGAAGAGGAACATGAACACTGTCTATACATACGTGAACAGAGATAGAGGTGGTTGCATTTAAAAAATTAAATAACGGCAGTTTGAAAATCTCACAATTGCACAGGCTTGAACGTTTGAAAAAACAAATAAGACTAAAAGAATTTATATCTGGATTATTCCCTATACTTTAATTTATAACACTACCTATTTTTGTTCCCGTACGACAAACGATACGTTGACAATAAGTATTTCAAGAGAAGTAGAGATTCAGACAGTTTTCAACATAATATTAATTTACTCTAAGTTGTTTAAATAAATATAAACAAGTGTTATGGCTTTCTAAAAGAAAATATACAAGGTATTCCATTTAATAAAATCCCACTGCATGCTGTATTTACGTAACACTCCGTATGTATCAAAATAATTTTAGGTTATAGTGCTCAATAGGTAAAATCACGTAAAATGTCCTTGTGAAAGAAAAAATCTATCTCGTTCTATAAATGAGCTATGGAAGAAAGGGCGCTTAAAAACTCACCGTGTATAATATTTTTGTTAATGTAATTTCTTAAAAGGGGAGGTGTTGGCTTGTCGATTACGGGAATATAAAAAGTAGGCTTTGGAGTAATAAACAAGTTTTGTCAGAGTTTGTATAGAAAAAATACACATTTTGTTAAACCCAATTTGTGGCCTATTTTCTATTAATAATGACTCAACTAATGTTATGCTCATAAGAGCAGTTTCTAATAGGGGAGAGTGGGGTAAGATCAGGAAGCTAACGTTTGATTGCTTGCTAAAACTATATTTTCAATGATATGTATTTAGTTACTTGTATAGTGTTATTACTCTGTATTTATCCATTAATAATAATATGACTCTTAAAACGTGATTTACTTTTAATATTATTTTTTGCAAATTTTTTTTGTAAAAATGGCACATCTCCCGGTCTTACCCCACCATAGGTGTAAGACCGGGTATACTTGTTAAATATATAGGTAGGACTACAAGAAATAACTAGTGTTTGATCAAAACGTAATTTAATGAAATACCATAAGATAGAAACTTATTTTAACGTACTACTACGCATAAATCGCATACGAAAGAATCTTCTTCCTCCTCAATTCCACTGCAATGATCATGTGCCCAGCCTTGGCACTTGATGCATTGGATCCACCCCTCGAGATTGAAAAAATGATACGGTAGCAGAATTCTGCTACGGTTGGCAACAATGAATTCAAATAGAACGCGAGAATTAGAATAGCCCCGAGCGACGCGCGTGGGAGCGTGGCTAAATAAAATAACGCGCGCTGTTTTCAAAACCTAAAAGTGCTTTGTTTAGGACATCATTATAAGTTATACAGTGATTTTTTTGTGTGGCCATAGGGATTTACATGTTAAAAATTTGACCTCATGTTAATGTATGTTATGGCACAAATTTGAAGCAAATTTTTATTTATATTAATAAATAATTTAAACAATTTTCTACGAAATGCACATTGCTAGAATAACAATAATATGTTCTATTTAATTATTGTCTGGTTAGAAGTTGAAATTCATAAGTCATAAGCATAGAATTAACCGAAGTCAAAAATCAAGATAGCTGAAATGTCATTAAGAGAAAAGTTCCGTTAATTGTCTTATTGCAAATTTGTAAAGAAAATGTCCGTTATTATTAAGGAAGCATTAAAATTATCAATTATGTATGTTATAACAATAACAAGTTCCACTCATTTTTCAATGGTATGAAGAGTAGTTTTTACAAGTGGTAATAAATTAATGTTGCAATAATTCGTTTATCAGTAATCACAGTGACAAATAATTATTAATAACGTCAGCCTACATGGATTATATTCGTTCAATAATTTGTATCCATTTTCTTCAACTTTTCACAGTAAAATAAAATTAAAGAAAACGTGTTAGGATATTCTAGCAAAGTTCATCTTGTAGAAAATCGTTTAATTTACGACTAAATACAAAAACTTAAAGTTTGTCCCATAACATACATTAACATGAGGTCAAATTTTTAGCATATAAATCCCTTTGGCCACACTTAAAAAAAAATCACTGTATAGGGTGCCTGTAAAGCTAAATACGTCAAGTACGTTTATTGAAAACAAATTAATTTCATATGTAATCATTATAGGGTGTGACTCAACACCTCAAAAATGTGAAATAAAATTCGTAATTTCTTTACTCTTGATATTTCAAAAAAAAAAAAAAAACGATCGGACAAGTAAATTTTGTTTTTAAAAAGTACAAGTTTTTATGTGAAAATCAATTCTTGGCAGTCATTTGTTTTCGAGTAATTATTTAATAAATTAATTAATTAATTGTTTTCGACTACTTGATCGACATTCTTGTACTAGCAACTCACCATTTTTTTCTTGATTCTAAAGCTCTCACTGAATTCTCTATCCAAGATGTTTTATTGGAAAAATTTTGAGAAAAAAAAATATTGACCTTTATCAAGAGATTTTCATTAGGTGAGTGTCCAACTTGTCGATCGCTTATTAACTTTGACAGTTGAAAAAAATAATAATAAATAACATTTGTTATCGTTTACTTTTCGGTAAAAAAAAAACTCTTTATAAATTGCCCAGAATACATAGCAATGCGAAATTATTCTTATTGTAGCGAGATGAGACACACACGTCATTTCCAATAATTTTTTTTCTCAAAAACTTTCCCATAAAACATTATAAATTTTTGATGTGTTTCGATAGTGATAATGAGCTATCAGAATCAAGAAAAAAAAATGTAGTAGAAAAAGAATGGTTATAAAAAAATATCGATGACGTCATTACTCGAAAACAAATGGCTGTCGAAAATTAATTTTTACATAAAAGTAGGTACCTATTTTTTAAAAATAAAATTTAACTGTCCGAGCATTTTCTTGAAATAGGATCAAAAATGAATAATTTACGAATTTTATTCCACACTTTTGAGACTCATTATAACGATTACATGGAAATTAATAGCGTTTTTGACTGACTGGTCCAGAGCTCTGAGAGTATCTCTATCTTCTGTTCTTACATGAAGTTAAAACAAACAGCGTTTTCGATTCAGCTGCACTGGTTGCACTCAGTGTATTTGTATCTTCTTTTAACCTCGTGCAATAACATGAGATGAACATACACTGCACTAGTGCGATCAATCGAAAACGCTAAAAATTAAAATAGCCATGGAGGAGAGCACTCTAGAGCGGTCAGTTGAAAACGCTATAATTTTTTTCAATAAACGTACACTTGATGTATTTTGATTTTAGATGCATCTTACATAACCTTTACATAACTTATTCAGTCTTAAACACAACGCTTTTATGTTTAGAAAATAACGCGCGTTGTATTATTTGGCCATGCCCCCACACGCGTCGCTGGGGGCTATTCTTATTCTCGCATATAAACATGAATCACAGATTTATCAAGTAGCAGATTCCCTGTAGAGAAAGAGGAATTGATATTAACTTAAGAGTGAGATGGTATATACACCCGTTCCAAAAGCATTGAGCCAAATGAATAAAACGAAGCAAATGCTTTTACTTTTGTTATAATTTTTTTAAAGCTTAAATACGTGGAAAAATTTCGAATGCAAATCATTATACGATTCTATTTATTAAAATTTTTACTACGTTACAGGCAGGATTATTTAGAATTTCATTTTTCTTCAAATATTTGCAGTTTTCATTGAATAATTTGAAGTAAAAGCATATAGTTCGTTTTATTCATCTCGCCCATTGTTCATTCTAAGTCACGTGATCTAGGCTTTGAGTGGCATCCTTGTCGCATACATGAGCTAAAATTACTCACATGTATTCGCTATTTCGCTCACATGCTGATATCAATCGAGAATGCAGGAAACATAAGGCACTGTGTATCTACATCTTACCAGATCATTGTTTATTCTGTAATAGACTGCCTAAGCACTGACGTCACAAGTGGGCGGAGCTTATCGGACATTTCCAAACAAACCGGCGACGTATGTAAATCATAGACAAGGAAGGAAATAGACTGCCGACTCTTGCATATAAAAATGGTGGCAAGTTTCTGCGCCATCTGTATTTGCCTGCCGTATAATAATACTAATAGTAATGCAGAAACCTGTTAAAGAAAAATCCGGGAAATTTAAATATATCCCCACAGCCATAATAAATTGTTTTGTTATTTATGAATCGTTCAGTGAACGAACAATAAGTGACTATGATGCATTAGCATAATCACTTACTATTCTTTCACTCAACAATTCATAAGTGCTACTTATAAACTATGAAGAAGGTCAATCAAATTTCATCTACAAATAATTCCATTATTGCAATGATGTCTGTAAAACGATTTTGGCTGGTAATGTAAATATGTAGTAGTAGTAGATGAAGATTTGAATCAAATCAGTCTTCACAATTTTGAGGTAACGAATGAGCACAACGAAATACTATTATATCAAAAAAATAAATAAAAGAATAATACAATAAGAATAATTTATTTGCCATGATGGCAGAGGTACAAAATACTGCACATAATGTGAAGAGGACTTGTCAAGTTGAAGCAAAAAATGTAAATGCAATATGTGATTACATCATTTAAAAAGTAAACAGGATAATTTTACAGCGTAAAAGTTAACAAATTAACAAAATTAATTTAATGATTTTTCTACAAATTAATTAAAAATACCTTAAAGTAAATAATTCAATAGCACTGATTTAAAATCTCAGCCACAGAATAGAAGGTACCTTATATTAACATCATCTGTTTTTAAAATGGCAATTACATGTAGGCAATGAATATTAATCTCGATGCAGGATTTATTAACATGTAGTTAAATACAAAAAGTAGTAAGAAGTAATTAATTATGGTATTGCTTCAACAGCTGCCTCACAGATTACCATTCTGTATGTTTCCAAATCTGCACCCACTTTTAAAGGAATTACAAAAGACTAATATCAATCAAATGTTACTGTGTCACTTACATATTGAATAGCTGTCCACTCCAAACGATGAGGTGTGAATCTGTTTTTTATGATGTGAAGAATAAACTCTCTGGTGTGGTTCTCGTGTTAATGACCAATGTTCAGGGGACGATGTCATTGTGGAAGGCACACTGTGCAATGCATCTACAATAATCAACTTTAAATATTTACACTTAAAATACAAGTACGCGGACCTCGTAGTTTCTCAGGTGTAACAGGTTGCTGTTGGCGTGATGGTTGTCAGAAACTATTTTCCGGTGTCAGGTGTTCCTCGAGTCCTACAGAGAAATTCCACATATCTAATTTTCTATTTTTGCATATGTAAACTATTCTTACCTGGTAAATTTAAAGTAGGCAGTGCATATTTTAGCAATCTTCCATTTGAATCTTTGCATTGGTCAAAAATGGCGAAATTACTACGGGAAATACAGCGATCATATGGCGATATCCCTGTCAATTCTGCCAATCCATACCGCCCATACCTACCCCAGGTCTACCAACATCAAAAATTCACGAGTTTGGCTGCCATCTGTATTTGCCTGCTCTAAGTAAAACTTAGTACCACCTTGTTGTATAAAAGTTCTACCTCCCTGATGTAAATGGCCATAAAGACTTTTAAGTTTTGTGTTTATTTCTAATAATACTTTGAATAACGGTTCATAGGTTGATATTTGGATAAGTCTCTACATATTTAACGTGTTTTTCAACAATTTGGTCGAAGGTAAGACTTCTATTATTCTTTGAAGTAAATTAAACAATTTTGAGGTTATATTGGTATTTTCCCTGCGTTTAGTTCATGGGCGACGTTGTCGATTTCGTTTAGTCAAATAGTCAGGCAACCATGGTGGGTATGAGTTCCGTTTAGAAGACAGTCCGTCCGAGCTCGTTAAACTTTGACGGTTCGTCCATCAACTAAACGCAGGCTTTGTTATTAGATTTGTTCCAGCAATAGTTCGTAACCAGTTCGAATGTTCGTAACCGTCAAAAGCATGTAGTTATCAAAATTGTACATTTGACGGCGTCGTTAAATTGGTCATTACTTCGGTGGGCAACTATTTTTAACGGTTCTGAACTAGTTACGAACAGTTGCTGGAACAAAGCTGTAATGCTTGCAGTCGAGTACAAAGCACATAACCATATTGGAGCAGGCCTTAAATCAAAAAAATATAAAATTACAAGTAAGGGTCATACTAATCGGGGTTGCAAGTTACAACTTGGTATGATATAACTTCCGAGCACTATCGAGACTGCACAACGTTGTATCCTGGTACCACCGAATATTGGCGAGATTGAAGCTTCTTAACAGTTACTAAGGAGGTACATACCACTGATGCTAGCACATGCTAGGTTGCAAATACAATTACAATAATCCCCTATATTTATAACTCAAAAACAGAATAACAAAATAGTAACATAACCTGCACATAGTTTAATCTGTTTTAAAAGAGTAATAAAAGTCTTACCTTCAACCAAATTGTTGGAAAAACGTTAAATACGTGCACTCTTTATCCAAATATCAACCTACAAACCGTTATTCAAAGTAGAATTTTTGAGTAGACACAAAATTAAAAATCTTTATGGCCATTTACATAGCTTACCGATTTGTTTGGAAAGGTCGAAGAAGCTCCGCCCACTAGTGACGTCAGACTTAGGCAGTGTATTAGAGAATTATAATTTCGGATGTCATTGTCATTCCACTGACGTAAAAGTTAAGAAATTGCTATATGTATAAGTTAGATGAGTGACAGTGACATCCGAAATTTTTTGTCCGCAATCGTACATACATTTATGACAGTGTCAGCATCAAAGCCGTTTTTTGGCTGTGCCAGTGGCGTACATAAGGGTTCTAAAATATTATGTTTTGCGTATTTCATACTAAAGAAGTTTTTCATATGACATTGTTTTTTGTTCGCCGTATTACATTTCATAAATAAAATGTTAAGTAGTCCGTACTCGTTAGATTTTTTTTGTTCGGGCTCCCCCCGAAACAAGTTTCTATCTACGCCACTGGGCGGTGCACTATTTTGAAACTATTTCGTAAATGTATTTCGAAGTGTGCATTTTTTAACGTTGAAACAACGACCTTATGTTTTGAAACATTGTGTGTTTTGAAACGGAAAGTTATTTTAGCCGGATCATCATTAAACGACGTCAAAAATAAAACAGTTTTGAAACAGCACCAGTCGTTTTTAAAACAGTTTTGTACGCCAAAAAACGGCTCAAATAATGTAAGCTGTCTGTTATTCATTCTTACGAAAACGGGAATAAAAAATGTTACTGAAACTAAAATAAATTATTTAAAGCGTTAATACAATAATCATTAATCAATAACATACAATTATAATTTACTCACCACTGCACAGCTGACAATCGACACTGTTCCTGCGCATGACGGATAAATGTTACCCATGTTAACAGAGGAGGGTACAAAGTTGCACGTCAGATAACATCGCTCATCTAAATCTGAACGTAAGTCGACTTTCACACCAAAGTAGCAAGCTGCATGCTACTTGCATCTTTTGAAAAGTAGCGTGACGCGAGTGCATCTTAGGATTTTGCGTTCACATCAAGGTACAACCTCAATCAAAAGTAATGAAACGCTCAAAACCGAAACGCTATAGTCAGAGAGAGAAGATACCGAGTGAGATGAAGCCTTATGGCGAACGAATGTTTCCGAAGTCCTTCGGAACCCCACAACACGTTGCGTTCTCTCTAACTCGGCATCGTTGCACTCTGACTACAGTGTTTCGGTTTTCAAAGTTTCATTACTTTTGATTGAGGCTGTACATAGCATAGCAACCTATGCGATTCGCGAATTGGCAGTGTCTTGCGAGTTATTATAATCAAGATGTCATCCGAAAATGGCGTTCATCAAGCATCAAGAACCACAACATAGTGTTTCCTGATGGTTTGGTGTCAGCATGTTGTCAAGAACCCTCGTTTAGCTCGATAATGTTTTAATTTAAGACGAAACCGCGGCCTCTACTGAAGTAGCGTAGCAGAATATAGAACTTATCCTATGAGCTAAGCTGCACATCGCAAGTGGCAGGTCGCATGAATGCTACGCTACACCGGTGTGAATATTATCAATTGTTTACATAGGTTCTAAAATTAGTGGCATGCAGCGTGCATCCAGGATGCAAGTAGCATGCAGCTTGCTACTTTGGTGTGAAAGCCAACTAAGAGTTTGTTTATCGGATACTCTAGCTCATAGGTTCTCAAACTAATTTCGTCTACCGCCTACTTTGAGAATCAATTATTTTCTAGCGCCCCCTAAAATTTTAAAATCATTACTTCATTAACTTTAGTTAAATTATAGCCTGCCATATATGAGTCTTATCTTGTTTCCCCCAATTTTCTCTATGCTCTTTACCGCCCCCCTGTAGGCCTCTAGCGCCCACAAGGGGGCGTTATCGCCCACTTTGAGAAAGACTGCTCTAGCTGCATTCGATTCCATCGATTTGGATCGATTTAAATCGATTCAAAAAGAATTTATGCGTTCAATTCGTGCAGGATTCACCATAAGCGAAACGTAACGAAACTGATCCAGATTACTTTTAAGTGATCTACTGATAAAAACGAATTGATTTCGGCTGCGAATCGAATGCAACTTTCTAAATATGAACGCTTTGGGAAGCGTCAGATTCTAAATCTGAACGCAACCCAGGACCCCAAACGTCATTGCCTGCGTTCCGCCAAAGATAGCGCTTACATTTCGCTATTGCTACGTAGCAGAGCGCTAATTTGCAGCATATTAGCTAATTGAGGACTGGCTGAACGGATTCTTTGTTTTACTCTGTAAAGCGATTTAAAACATGGCGGCCGCTAGGTTTATCGCTCTCCCTTAGCAGAAGTTTAGCTTCGGCTTGAACACAAATATGACGTCACGCTACGTGGCGCACGCGAAGCGCTACGTAGCTTTCTGCCAGGCTGAACGCAGGCATTGCCTTTGACACTTGCATTGTTGCTTTTTGCAATGTTTTTGAAATTTCATTGTAATGTAGAATAAAATGATTGAAATTAATATTTACAACATGTTCAACTTAATTAACAAGGTAAGTATGGATTCCTATAAATAATAATAATATTTACAAATCTTAAATCATATTTACATACAAAAAATGAAACCTAACCTAACCTCAATCTAATATGGTTTATTTTTAGAATTTTCAAACAAATAACAACAAAAACGGAAAATGTAATACAAAATGAAATTCACTAATGGTTCAACATAAATGTTCATCGCACAATTGTTCGTAATTGATCAAATCGTTCGGGATCCTGTCCATGTTCACTCGAACTTGCTTACCGTCACTCAGGTATACTAACCTCTTCTTGCGGCCCCTTTTTCCCGGTCTCACTGGCCAAAAATGGGCGGTGAGGGGGTGATCTAATCTGGCAAACCTCTTATCCATATATTTTTCCAGCCAATTAACTTGGTGTTCAAAGTGCCGGACTACATCGATCTCTGCATCATCAATGCAAATCAGCACCAGTCTATCGCTGTTCAACAAAACATAGCGGATCTTATTTGTTTGATGGATAATCATGTATAAGAAGGCCATAAAAGGCCGGAAAATCATCTGGTCAACCACATTTAACCACATTGTTGCCAGACTGTCTAGTAAATAGATACATAAGCCACGTTCAAATTAAAATTTAAAAACCGAAGCGTTGCTCATAATTGCAGAGTCTCGCACATGTAATTTAGTTTTCATTGGCATGACATGAGTAGGGGGTATCACGATAAGCTATGCATGAACAACGACCCGTCACGTGTTGAGCGGTCCTTATTCCATCGGTGTGAATTGCCGCTGTCCTTTATCTCTTGGGTTCTTGATACATGTTTTGCTTGGCTTCTGGTTTATGATTTCTGGTTACACTTTATGGGATTTTATGTTTTGGGATTCATTAGAAATTATCAGTTTTATTTTCATATCTATTAAATTTACCTCGCGTTTTTGCAGCATTCCGCTTTTAGTTTTATTATTGTATTACATATATTCGTTTTACTTATAGGGATTACAAATTATTAATTTAAAATTTGTAAAATTATGGCGTAGTGCAAGAACATTTCTTAAAAATATATCTTAATATGAAGATATGTTTAAAAAAGTAGCAGTAGTACTACCTGCAACAAAAAAATTAAATATTTTCGAAAATGCAGCTTAACCCAGCATGAAAAATCTGCACAACATAAATACAAGCAGCATTATGTAAAAAGTAACGCATTTATCGTTTTCATTCAATCTAGATCAAATTAAAAATTTATCACGATCGCTTCAAATCCCGTCAAGAATTTCACGGCACTGAATGACGTAGAGTAGGAGTCGATTACGCGCTATTGAATTTTTCATGCGAGTCCTTGCGTCATAAATGAAATTTAATTAAAAACCGCGAATTCTAAACAAGATAAAATATTATTTACTTAAAATTAAAATTGTTTTTCCAGTAAAATACATAAGCCTAATTTAAGAAGGGATATTGTTCACTAATATTAATTAAAACTCTGCAAAAACGTTCATATTATGAAGTTGATTTCGCCACAAGAATTCATGTAAGTAGGAGGTGAAAAGCGCTTCGGAGGTGCCGAATTGTCGCTGAAATTTCCTTTTCACACTCATCTACATATTTTCGACGTTCTGGGTATGAACATTAGGATCTATGGGGTCCACGAAGTTTTCCTCGTGGATTATCACTTCGTGATCATAAATACCACCACCAATTTCATTTATATGATTGTATGCCCTCCATCCATCCAATTTATAAACTTTGTTAAAATTTAGGAATTAAAAACAAAAGAACTCAAATAATGACTCAATGATTCTGAAGGAAAAATACAAAGAAAGAGGTATTCTGAAAATATTAGGTGACTTACGTTTCGATAACATTTGTTAAGTTTCTGCTGTTCTGTCAGCAACTTCGATTAGGAAGCATTTCCCGCTTCTTTCAATTCCCCCAAATACCCAAAGACCGTCTCGCCAACGTTCTCGGTGATATTTACGGTGGAAAAATTTACTTTCGTCTATCTCCACCACTTTAGATGTTCCATCGTCATTCATACCACCAATGGCTATTGGGTGATCTGCCAAATACTGCTCACATATATCTCTGCAGAAAGAGTACCAGTCCACAATGGTGTGCTCAAAATTTACACCTAACTGAGCCTCGTGGGCGATGTCCTTCTGAGGATAATCTCTGGCCCAGCCGTAAACAATAATAGATATTTGCTTTAAAGTCAAGTGACTTTGAGAAAAGAAGCAATCGTTTCTCAAACTTACTGCAGCACCACATACTTTGCATAGCCATTGATAACCATCTCTTATTTGCAACCTTCTAGTAAAGGACATGGCTATCTGGCACGTTTGGTGTATTCGTGAGTTCGCAAGAAGCCGTCTTTGCAAATGGTGACGCAAATGCTGCCCCTAAATCAGTCAGCGTTAAATTTTCCTGCCTAATTTGGTTAATATCCAAAATATTGGCCAAAATAATAATAGTAGGCACAGGTGTTATTTTAATTAAACTATTTATATCAATTAAAACTGTTGAAATCGATTTTCACTTAGGTATTTATTGTTACACACAGTGTCTTCGTCAGATGTGACAAAACTAATTTTACAGAACAGTTTGCAAATACATTTATACATTGAAATTCTGACCTGCCTAGTTACAATACTCATAAACTAAGGCCCAATTCGAGTTTAACGTTAAACCAAAGCTTAAATAACATGGTTGTAATGGACGTTGCTATGGGTTTAAGCTTCGCTTAAAGTTAAACTCGAATTGTACAACTGGGCCTAAATTAGGGTAGGGCTTACAGAGAAACGTGAACACGTGTTAAATAGGAAATGGATTTAACAACGGGGAATGATTCAATTCTGTTTTATCATTAAGTTTTTACATTTATTTATTTCTAAAGATTCTAACAAGTTTAATTTTGTTCCTTTATTTTCCGTGTATATGATTTTGTAATCAAAATTAGAGTTGTCATTGTTTTCTAATAGGTGCTGTTTATATGTTCATAAAATGCAACAAATTACCACTATTTTGAACGTTAAAGGGAAATAAAATATAACGAATTTCCACCACTACCGACTATTTAATTTCGAACGTTTTAATGTTTAATGTGTAGTGTTAAAAATTCTGAACTATCCCCATCTTCAACCGTTAATTAATGCCTGGTTTATACAGCCACTAATAACTAAAATTTAAGGATTAAAAATTATCATGTATTAACTAATAAAACTTTAAGCGTTCTCTAACATTTAATAATTACGCAGACATACTTAGTAATGGAACAGCATGGAAACTGTTTGTCGGCACCTTTGATCTGGCGGGGCAAAATTTTTTGACCTTGGCGCCATTTTGCGGATGTATAAACCAGTGCCGCAATAAAAATATTTTTGATAATCGAATTATTTAGGTTATATTGATAATCGGACGACAGATTATTTTTAATTAATAATAACACTCCGTGCGTCCAGTCGAATGCGCTCTAACAAATCACATGACAGATTTTCCATCCGGAATACCGCGGCTCAGTTTGCGCGGAAAATTTTCCCGCCAAGGAGAGTGAACCTGCTGTATTTTTTTTTATTATGTATTTATGCTGTGGTAATGGCATGGCGATCAGCGATCGAACGAAAGCGAAAAATAAATTGTCGACTTTCAAAATAAGATTACAAGCTTTAAAATGTCATAGCCATCAACTAATCGTCAAATTAAACAGTTTGCAACATTTTGATATAAATTACCGCCCCGATATATTAACCACGCATGCGTACTCAAGTATTTAATTAATAATTATCACTAAGAATAGAAATAAAGTCTATTTTTAATTATTAGTTGTTAGTGTTAAGCTTTTAATTATGCTGTATAAACGCGTACACGTAAATGCTATCTTTCAATTCTTAACTTTTAATTATTACTTATAAATTTATAATTATTAGTGATTATAAACCAGGCATTAAATTTCATTAAAATACGTACGAAATTTGTTATATTTTTTTGTTTACTTTTTAACATAGTTACGAAATTTAAATAAATTAAGAATCAACTGGAAATTTAAATAGTTGATACAGGTAATTAATTGAATACTCTTGGTAGAACATTTTCAATTATTATTTGATTAACACTTGATATTGTTTTACAATTATTTTAATTAACTCAATGTACAGTTTGCCTTACCACAGCCTTACGGCATACTCAGGAGAATTAAAATAATCGTAAAATAATATCAAGTGTTAATCAAATTTGATAGCCGATAGAAATTAAGGAACTTTGTTTTAATTAAGACCCCCTTAATTAAAACAAAGTTCCTTAATTTTTACTTCACTTCATTTCTCTCGACCTGCACTCCGCCAATGTCAATACATTGTTGCCAGCCTTATTCCTTTCAGTGTTACCAACATTATCGAATTTTGTATACATTCTACAACAGTTCGGCCAACCTGACAATAGATTGTCCTCAATCCAAACACTAATTGAATACAAATTTTAAACTAACATTCATAAACTTAAAACTAAAATTAACAGTGTTACATGTCAGTTAATATGGATTTAATCGGGAAGGTGTTCCGGATTAGATAGCCATGGTTTCAGTCTATAAAGATTAAAAACTCCTTGAAATGGTATTTGAGTCATTTCAAATCCCTCGATGTCTGTTATTACATATCTGTCGTTATCTAATTTAGTTTTAATTTCGTAAGGGCCTCGATATTTCGGTAACAATTTCTTGTTCGTTCCACTTGTTGTGTCTACATTCTTTACCATCACATAGTCTCCAATCTGGTAGTTTCTTGACTCCTTATGTTTGTCGTCATATCGGGCTTTCATTAAACTTTGGGTTTTAATTATATTCTCTGAAGCTCTTCTTCTCAGAGTATCCAAATCTCTAGGTTCTTCATAAGTATAATTTCGCAATGTCAGTAACTTTTCCTCGCTGTTGAACTCCAAATAATAATTTGCTGGGTGATACTCCGGTCGACCTGTTGACTGTGTTGTTAAGTGCATATTCCACATCAAAGATTATTTCATCCCATTTATCTGTTTCTGGTGATAATTTTGCCAACATAGGAGTAATAGATTGATTTACGATCTCTACTTGTCCATTAGCTCTTGGAGTACCTGTAGCCACTAACACAGGTTGGATGTTCTTTTCTTCGAAGTAATCCTTCATGTCCTTTGCCGTAAAAGCAGATCCTCTATCACTAATTACTCTGACTGGTTTTGAATAACTTTGAAAATACATGTCCAAGTGTTTCATTACTTCTTTTGTCCCTGTTGACTTACAAGGGTATAGCTTGACAAATTTGGTGAATCCATCTATTACAACAAATAAATACTTTTTGTCATGTGAAGTCTTCTCTAATGGTCCGTAGTGGTTCAAGTGTATGGTCTGAAACGGCTTGTCTCCCTTTGGGATTGGATGTAAGTATCCTTCAGGTTTTCCACTTATTGGTGAATACGTGATACATTTCAGACAATTTTGGATGTATGATTTTACTTTGCTTCTTAAACTGGGAAACCAGTAAGTTCTAGAAAAAAGTTCTTGGGTTTTGTCGACAGCTGTGTGACTGTAAGCGGGGACTTAGGGGGTGGAGAATATTGACTATTCCCCGTAGTTATCCCTGCTTACTGGTGGCGCAATTTTAAAAGTCAAAGTAAATGGATGATTAACGCATGAAAAGAAAGTAGAATTATTCGGTTTATCGCTGCCACCACCGCATTTAAGCCAAAGGGGTCCGGTCCCTCATTAAATTTAGATTAAATAACCTCCTTGCATTTCCCATTTACTTGAGATTCGGAGGAGGGCTCTTGAGCTTAGAACTGTGCAAACGAATGATATTTCCGTAACCTACCCTAATAGAAATCAAAGACATGAACTAGCTTACTATAGGGTATATTGATAGAAAAGGGGTAAGTTTGATCTCCCTTAAAAAGGGGTCACATTATTACAACAATTGCAAATTGTTCATGATAGTCATACAAACAGTTCACCTACCGGGTAAGTGGTGAGGAGGAGAACCCAACAGCAGAGGTGCTCGGAACTTGATCCCGGGGGTGGAAGCTCGACGGCCCCTTTTCTTAAGAGGGAAGGTTCGGCCCTTGGCACGCTCACTCACACGACACTCGTATTTTAATATTTAATTCACGAGGGGGCGGGGGGAGAATTTCAAACTCGGTTCATATTGAAAAAAAAATATAAATTTCTACAAATAAAATGAAGTGTCCGAAACACACACAAAAGATAAAAAAGAATAACGGGAGAGAATGTCCGATCTACTCGGAGGGAAGATGAACATTGAATTTTTGATTTTTTTACTCCTACCCTTCGCGCGGTATTATCTTAATTTCAAAATGTAAACAAACTCCCCTTAGGAAATGCTGGCCTCTCTTGGCTAATCGAACAAGCTCTTTCAAAAACGCAAATTTTGGGCACCGAAGTGACCAAAGTTGCCTAACGTCGAGGTATAGTTTCAAGCGATTCCTTCGCGCTTATCTGGACTTCGAGGTCGGCTAATCTTTTTCCCATACGTGTAATTTGATCCGACGTTAATTTTGTTTATTTTAAACGTTATCTAGAGGTACTTAGAGGGCTGTTTTGTCTATCGCGCCTGGGAACCTGTTTACATTAAGATTAAGTTAGCATTCCTTTCGCTCGATTCGTTTGAGAATTAAATTTTATTAAATGAATTTAGGGCGAAAATTTTCGGCCGTTTACATCCCTTCCCCCTTAGAAAAAGTGTTGACCCGATGGTCGACACCTTTTAAGGATTACTTGGGTGATCTGCTGCTGAGTTCCTTACAATATCTTTACCTTAACCTAATACAAAAGAGAGAGAGAAAAAAACATCGTGACATGGGACACATTGGACTAACATGAGGCACGACATGGTAGCAAATTTCAAAGCAACACTTATCAACTGGCACAACTATCCATTGGTGAGGGAGTCCATTCTATGAGGATGGGGAGGTATCCATTCCTTCACAGATCTCGTTATAATGGCTAGAGCTTATTGGTCAGGGTCCGCTCGATCGACTGGTTTAGGATCCTTCTCGTTGCGTAATGGCTTGTGTTGAAGGACCATTCCGGATGTCATATCCTCGGGTCGTTTGCGTGTTTGACCATGATCTCCAAGTTGAGTATTTGGTGTGCCTCGTCCCAGGGTCTCTCCATGATATCATTACATGAAAACAAAATACGAGTATCAAAGTCTTATATATCTAAAGAACAGCATTTACTAACATGCTAAGGGCGGTAACTGCGAAGTTAATTATTAGGTATAGTCACTAGAGGAGAAAGAATAAGGTTCTGATTATAATAATCATGCCAATTACATCTACTTAGGTAACAATGGTTAACTATTTTTCTACCCCCTCCTCTTCAACAAGCCGTTGTTGATTTGGGTTAAGGGTAGTTGTAGAGTGGGTTGCGGGTTAGCTTTTCAGGTCGCCTATGGTGATTGTTTAGGATCCTATTTAGGACTGACCGGCGCTTCCCAGCTCGCATTCGCCCGCTTCTGCTACCACGTCCTCTTTCGCCTTATGTTTGTATGAACGGAAGTTGCTACCGCTTGGCGATTCTTATCGCCTCTTGCCACGTCACCTTATTTTTGGGTTAACTTTTCCTTAACACTGCACTTGCACCTAATTGATGTCTTGTCTTTGCAAGGGGAGGGGGGGAAATGGGTGGTGACTTGCACTTGAGTCCTGACCTTTCAGGAAGGGGGGGGCACTAGCGGTGGTATATCATCCTGTCCTTGCAGGGAGGAGGGAAGAAATGGGGGGAACTTGTTCACGGCTGGTAGGCCACGTAGGGCTTCCTCACTAGGTGGAGACAATGCTTCCACGTCGTGAGGATCTCTACGATGGCCTTGACGAGGGTGGGCCCACTTCCGGCTAGGAATACGGGTTGTTCCGACGAACAGGGTAGGGCCTCGCAGATTTCCCACGTCAGTTCCTCTGCCTCAATAACCTCTTCCAAGGAACAGGGAGGCCCCTTCCACAGGTCTAACAACTCCTGGGGCATGAGTAACCGGAGGGACGGTCTTGATTGGAATCTGGTCCCGTGCTGGTCTGTTTCCCCTCGGTAATCCTGGGAGCGTCGCGTTAACTCTTCCACCACTCGTCGAGTTCCCTGTTCGATTTGGACATTTGTCCCGCTAATTTCGAGGGTTCGTTCCCCCTCATCAGGAGTCCTTGAGCTAATTGTAATCCTGGCCCCGGTCTCCTTTCACCGGGGCCAGGATTACAATTAGCCCAAGGACTCCTGATGAGGGGGAACGAACCCTCGACCCTTTTTCCTTCCGGCCCGAGTATCATTCCCATTTTGTGGTGAGGGAGCAGGACTCGTACGATAACGACTAAATCTTGTAGCTCCATTTCTAGGGCTGAAGGTAGATGTTCCCTTATTATTAACTTTGCAATAGCCTACATATATATAAAAAAAGAGAAATAATTTTGTCTATATATTTTTTCTTATTCTTTCTCCCATACTGGTGCATTAATATCACTTCCGCGTTTACAAGTTACATTCATAATTCTAGGTAGAAATCCTACTACTAATCTTACTATTACATTATTTACTAGGTTACCCTTACCCTAACATTCTTCTTTGCTTTGTTACCGACTTCGTGTTTCCTTTGAGTTTAGAGTTTATTACTGAAGAATGTTCGGAATTTATCCCTTTTTAATACATGATTAATTATCATCCTCCCGTCGCCAGTCTCTTTCTGTCACAACCGATTTCAAAGAAGGGTATAGCCTCTTTGGTGCTTCGGGTCGGTTCTCCTCTTCTTGTCTCCCCTCGGGCTTATCCTCTTCATTGTCGTCGATCAGGGTTCCCTTTTCAACTTTGACGTTGGTATGGAGATGCACCTTGTCCTTGGAGTCTTCTGCATGATGTCGGTGTACCCATAACATGGTAACGCTATCTAAAATTGCTCCTATGAGTTTGAAGCTCCAACCAAAAATTTCATATATCAGAACTCCATGGATTAGAGTATCAATGAGGAATTTAATCGTCTTCCAAATAATGTACAATCCCATTAGTCCCGATGTGATGGTTCCTAAGGTTGCGAACCAGGAATATAGCGTCCTCCATGCCTTAGTCAACCAGGATCTCATTGTTTCTTCATCTATAAATTGATCGAATGTAGTCCCTTGTTTATCAGTGGCGATCCCCATCATTCCTCGGGTAATTATACCTTTTACGGCTTGCCTTTCAGATGGTAAGATCAGATGTTGCTGTAGCCTTTCCATATCTTCTTGTGAGTATAATCCTCCACTGAATAAGTTATTTGGACTGACGTATGTCCACTGGTGGTTATTTGTAGGCTCCAAGATTTGCGGAGTCGGAATTTCATGTACTCCTTGAGCGTACTTATACCATTTTTCATTAAGTTTATAGGCTGAATAGAGAAACGGATTGCAACCAGTTTCTGTCCCGAATTTTTGGAGGACGTGATTTCTTGGTGTCATAAACATGGTTTTATTATCATACACCACTGGTAGTTCTTTGTAACATCGGTCGGTACACCTTACCGAAACTTCAACTGGTAGGCATTGAATAATATGGACTATTTCTCCATAATTGACGGCAGTATATCCGGGGACCTGCATCTTGGCGAAAGCGAAGGCTTCGGGTGCTATGATAGCTAAGGTCTGCAGATTCCTTAGGACTTGTTGTTCTGTGGGCTATCACGTCGGCATACAAGGCTGATACTTGTCCTTGAATATGTTTTTCTACGAACACTACCTTTGCATTGGTGTAGGCGGTAGGGTTCATGGTCAAGACGTTGATTGTCGCTCTTTTAAAATAAAACCGGCCGTTTTCGGATGGTTTAACAAGGAAGAATTTCGGATGGTCTGTTTCGTACTCCGACTGTCCGCATATCATGGTTGGTCTGGCGACGGGCATGGCAAACACTGTTTCGCCCTGGTCTACTGAATAAATAATTGCCCTTTGATCTTCTGGCACATTTCCACTAGGCATTAGTTTGTCCGCATGGCCTTCATACAGGACGGTATACTTCCTCTCTGAGCATTGGGTGTTGTCGACGTTTTCCCAATATGTTTCTCCAAATACTGAATCAATACACGCTTTTTCCTTATATGGGCATTGTATCCCCTCAGGCAGATGTATTTCGTTCTCACTTATTTTAGCTGGTGAGTACCGTTGGTAAAGTGAGATTTCTAAAGCAGCCTGCACGATAACGTCGTTCCATCGGCCTTTATGGTCTTCATATGAGCTTCCTTGACAACTGCTTTCTCCTGTCATCCTTCCTGCCATGAGCACTGTAGCGTGTGTCGTTCCGTTGATAAGCAATTGATCTATGTTTTTTCCATAAAAGTTGAGGAGGCTTCTTGTTGAGTGCATCTCTTGGCATTTCGCTCTAGCTATAGGTTGTATATAAGTGGCAAACCCATTTAGGGTGGCTGACATATGGAAGTGCATTCCGCAATGGGACACAAGTCGTGCTACGTGAATTTTACATTGAGTGACCGGAAGCATTTCTATTTCGTTGACCTGAAGGAGCTGTATCTCTTCCCGACTAGTTTCGATCTGGGATGGAGGAGTCTTGCATCTCCCGATATCAATCAGGCTAAAACTGGTTAGATTCATCTTTTGATTCTGACAGTCGTAGGCTATGAGTGAAAGAGTTGGCCCGACCGTGAGGATGACAATCGTAAGCACTAATAAACTCTGTGGCGACATTTTTTTTTTTTTCACTTTCTTACGTTCTCTCGTTTACTTCCCTTTGAGGCTACTCGCGCTTAGCCTTTAATGTGTATCCCCCTTACCTAAGAAAGGAAGAATGTTGAGCTTTACCTGCTCCACGGGGTCAGGAATTGATACCATCAATTATTGACCCTTCCTTAGTATTTGGTTGCATAAATACCAAGTAAAATGAGAGAAGGAAAGGAAATATAAATGAAAAATAAAGTAAATATCCCCTACTAAATTTGGAATTATATGTTTATATACAAAAAAAAAACTTTTAGTATTTAAAATAAATCCGGGAGATTTCTCTGGTGCTTATTTACAACTGTCGAATATTATGGATTTATAAGGACTGGATCATGCCAAGGAAAATAAAAACACAAATAATGTATATTACATTTGTGGTATCGAAAACCTTACGCTTTATCCTTGGCGTCTCATCATAACGCTCCTTTTCAACTACTAGCGTCTTTGGCATGACCCATGGCTGTGACTCTGCGGGTCCTTTACTCCTGGTCCCATAATGATGTCCACTATTAATAGTTTGCTCAGGTGGTTCGACCTGTCCTTCATTCACCGAAATCTGTTCTGGCTCTTCCTGAACTTCTGCAGACTCATCGGTATCCGTTTCAATATCCTCGGAACTACCTTCACTTACCAAGTCCGGTGGTTCTTCGTCTTGTATCTGGAAGTCTTCTGGAATTTCGTCCAGTGCTTCAGGATTGAAATTTACCACTCGCCGTCTCACTGGTTCTTCATTTAGGGACACTGGTGTCCCTATCCAGGGTTCTATCTCTTCTGGAAGGTTCATGACTGTGGAAATTGCGGTGGCGCTCCACCAAAATACGCCCTTTCCAATTCTTCTAGGTTTCCAGGGATCCTAGTATCTTCCTCCGACTCTATTTCTGGCTCTAGGTCGCTCGAGTCATCTGGTTGTGGGGCATCCCTCTTGTTCCTTTGAGCTGGAGGGGCAGTTTGAACATCTTCACCATCTTCATACCTCTTTAACCTGTTGACATGAACTATTTGGTCTTCATTTCTGCCTATCCTAGTGATTTTGTACGTCACTGGTCCTATCTTTTCCATGATTCGATACGGTCCTTCCCACTTTTTACTCAACTTTCTCGACAGTCCTGGTTTTACTGCTGGGTTGTACAAGTAGACCTTGTCTCCTAGTTGGAATTCAGTAGGTCTCGTCTTTTTGTTGTACTGTTTTTCCCTTTGTCCTGCCGATTTCTTAAGTTTCTGACGAACGATTTCGAAGGTAGAATTCAGTCTTGCGACTAGTTCTGACGCGTAATTTTCGCTGTAATCGTATCGCTGTCTTGTGGAAATGAGCTCGTCGTCGTTAGGCAATCTCATGTCTCTTCCGTGAAGCAGAAAATAAGGAGTCTCTCCAATGGATGAGTGGATGCTGGCTCTGTAGGCCATCAATACGTATGGAATCCACTTGTCCCAGTCTCGTTGCGACTTTGAAACATAATGAGACAACATATCCTTAAGCACACGGTGTGTTCTTTCTATCATCCCGTTGCTCTGAGGGTGGTAAGGAGTTGTTTGGATCTTCTTAATGCCCAAAATTTTACAGACGTTTTTCATTAGTTCCGATACGAAGTTGGTCCCTTGGTCAGCAACTTTCTTGGCACTCCATGTCTAGCAAAACATTTTCCACGAATGCTCGAGCTACAGTGTCCGCTTTTTGGTCCGGTAAGGGTATTGCTTCCGGATACTTCGTGAAGTAGTCTTGGAACGTTAATACATACTTATTACCTTGATCTGTTGTAACTAGCGGTCCTAATGTATCCATGGCTGTTAGCTCGAACGGGTATGTCACTTCGCAAAACGGTTGCAAAGGTGCTGGCTTCCTATTTGTAGGTGTTTTCCGTGCATTACATGAATGACATTTCCTGATGTACTCTTTAACGTCATCTTCCATTCCTTTCCAGTACATCCGTTCTTGAAATAGTCTTATTGGGTGGTATGCATAAAACGAAGTAGATGCTGATACTTCTCAAATTAGTATATTCTTCGAAGTATCTTCTATTACATAAAGTACCTACTGCGGCTCTGAAGCATATACTACGAAAGCAAAGTTTATACTACAGCACGTAGTAAATACTACGTTGCAGTAGTATTTACTATTAAAATGAATCTGAGGCTTTGAAGTAGATACTACAGTAGGTGCTTCTACAACGAAGTAAAAACTTCTATGTGCTCTTGTGCTCTAGTATCTACTAGATCGCATAGTAAATACTACGTTACTATAGTAGGTACTTCACTTTCGAAGTAGGTACTTGAAGTATTAGCATGTACTTCGTTTTATGCATACCATCCAATGTCTTCGGTACGCTTTGATGTTCTGCGTAAGGTAGGTCATGATGATCGCGAATGCACTGTCGTACCAAGTTGTTTGGGATGACAATCCTGTCATTTCTTTCACCACCTCGTCTAACTCGGAAAATAACTCCGTCCTCGTCGATGTAATACGGGTCCTCCATCTGTTCTTCTTGTATCTGGTCACGCAGTTTCTGCAACACCGTATCTTGTTGTTCTTTCCTTATGGCTTCTTTATTCAGGTGTGGTATGGGGGTTCCTTCAACATCAACTTGATCCCTTCTTAGAACTGGATGTATTTCGATTTCTTGCTGTTCCACTTTGGGAGGCTGGTTCATTCCGGTCGTGTTTTCCTTTCGATCTTGCTTTCTGGCTTTTCGTGCCCATTCTTGATATTCTTCATATCTTTGCCTCTTTTCCCGGTCTAGTTGCGAGAATGACCTCTCGTATTTATGATCTCCTGGTTCATCATCGCTGAGATCTTCGTTGTGTTTCTCGACTTCTACTCGAACATCGATTGGTACTGTTATATTCCTTTCTTCACATCTAGGGTTCACTCTTCCCTTATTTTTATCCAGGATCTTTCTCTGATCATTATTAAATACTTTCCTTACAATTCCTTTTGGTGAAGTTACTCTCGTGTTTCTCCTTTCTTCGTTTGAAAACTCAGTGATTTCATCCATGATTTTAATTTCTCTTAGTATCTTTTGGCGTTGCTCCTTTTTTAACGCGTCATTTAATATATGAAGATTTGTCATTCCCTTTTTCTTCTCTGGCCTCGAATCACGACCCTGGTTTCCTTGAACTTTCTGTTCCTGTTGTAGGTTTTCAACTGTGGGCAACCGACTCATGGCATCAGCGTTGTTGTTTTTTCTGCCGGGCTTATACTCTATATTAAAGTCATATTCTGACAAAAGTAAGGCCCATCGGGCTAATCTCGATGTTGGGTCCTTTAACGAAAACAGCCACTTCAACGGTCTATGATCCGTGTAGATGGTGAATTTCGTCCCGTAGAGATAACATCTGAAATGTTTAATAGCCCATACAACTGCTAAGCATTCTTTCTGAGTCACGTCATAATTCCGCTCGGCTTTGTTGAGTTGTCGGCTGGCATACGCTATAGGTCTTTCATATTTACCTTCTTTCTGACTTAGTACAGCGCCGATAGCTGTTCCAGAAGCATCAGTAGCCAGTATGAACGGTTCCTCGAAATTAGGGTACTTCAGGACTGGTGGACTGCATAGCCTTTCTTTTAGGTATTCAAACGCATCCTCTTGTTCCTGTGTCCATACCAACTCAACTTCCTTTTTCGTGAGCGACGTCAAGGGAATTGCCTTGTGTGAAAACTCCGGGATAAACTTCCTGTAAAATCCCACTAATCCTAGAAACGCCCTTATGTCTTCCACATTCTTGGGTCTGGGGTAGTTTTTCACAACACTCAATTTTTCTGGGTCCGGTTTCACTCCTTCTTCGGATATAATATGTCCCAAATATTTAGCTTCTCTGGCTAAGAACTTACACTTTGACGGCTTCAACTTTAAATTGGCTTTCCTTAACCTTTCGAACACTTCAGTCAACCTTTCCAAATGCTCCTTCAGCGTCTTGCTGAACACGATGATGTCGTCGAGGTATACCAAACATTTGTCCCCTGTTAATCCCGACATTACTGAATACATCAGTCTTTGAAAGGTGCTTGGCGCATTCGCCAGTCCAAACGGCATTCTCAGGCATTCATAGTGGCCATCAGGAGTTGAAAATCCTGTCTTCTCCCTATCCTTCGGGTCAACTTCCACTTGCCAGTATCCACTTGCCAGATCCAACGTGGAAAAGAACTTTGCATTTCCTAGTTGATCGATGGTCTCCTGGAGGTTCGGTAATGGGAAGTAGTCTCGCTTAGTGATGGTATTCAGCGCCCTGTAATCTATACAGACGCGAATTTTATTTTCACCTTCCGCGGCTTTCTTCTTCACCATTATTACCGGTGCACTCCAGGGCGAGGTGGATTCTTTGATCACTCCTTGCTCTAACATCTCTCCGATCTGGTGTTGGAGTTCCTTTCTCTGACTGAACGGCACTCTATACGGCGCTTTGGTGATAGGTGGCACGTCTTCTGTGATAATCCTATGTTTCACCTCATGGGTGCATCCTAATTTTACGTCCTTTCCCATGAATATGTCGCCGTAGGTTTGTATTAAATTAAGCAGTTTATCTTTCTCTTCTTTTCTCAAATGTTGGAGCTCTAATTTTTCTAAAATTCCTGTTTTCTTCAAATCTACTTTGTTTATGGTGACTCGTCTCTTCTTTCTCCCTTCAAAGCGTTGATTCACTTCAACTTTTTCGCTATAGGCTATTACCGTGTTTTGCGGGATCCTCACCTTCTCGTTGGTAACATTCATGATGCAGACGGGTACTTCACGTTCGGCTTTGGAAACTGTTCGTGCCACTACAATTCCGTGGATGAGTAGATGAGCGGGTTCTAGCATTATATCCTGCTCAGGGTTGATCATTCCCTGCACAGCTGTACATACCATTTGACATCTAGGAGGAATATCGGTCGCGTTCTTAATTCGGACTTGACAGCTGCCAACTATCTTATCCTGATCATCCTCCATCATTGGCAGTGATGGTGATGACCTGCGGTCTTCCTCTCCTAGAGTCTCCTTCTGGGTATCCTTAACAACTTTCCTTCCGCTCTTCATTGACTTTTCCACTTCCTTGCGTTCCAGCTTTCTTTGGTTTCTTTCAGTATTTCCTTCCCGTTCATCACTTGCATCTTCTTTTCTTTGGCTATTTTCTTTGAACACATAGACTAAGATGTTTATCTTTGTTCCCATGAACACTCTTTCTATCATCTTGCTAACCTCGATCCAGTTTAATCTGTCTAGTCCGCACCCTATCCCATGCATTGCTAATTTCCGGACCCTGTTCTGTAGACAATGGTCCCGTAGATTGATTAGGGCCTGTTCTAAGGATTCATAGGTGGGTTTCTCGTGACTTCGACTCTTGGTTACAAGATAATAAATAAACCTGTGTCTTCCATATGTCAAGTGGTCTTGCAAGACTGCCACCTCGCCGACTTGCGCATTTTGTCTCCTCAAAACTCCGACCTGTCCAAATCTTTGTTTGAACTCTACTGCGATACCCTTACTCATGTGGAGATCTCTTGCTACACAATGCACTAAGGAGTATTCCTCTGGAGCTGAGAATAACTCACAATAAACTTCACTTAATTTAACACTTTTCTGCTCAAACTTTCTGTCGTTTTTACGCACTTTCCTATCACTTTGTTCTTCGTTCTTGAAATTACCCTTATTCTTATGTTCTGGTTCTAACTTCGCTTTTAGCGTCGATCCTCGTTCTTCTTGTTTCACTATCTCACTATAACTGGGCTTTTCCATATCTTTTTCCATTTCCGGAATTCTCTTTCCTCTATTGTTTACCCTTTTCTGTTCTTGATTATTTCTTAGCCGTTTAACTTTTCCGTTGCTTGGCTGCATTCTTCGATCCTGGCATTGAGATTCTGTAGATCTCTTAGATTCTGTAGATGTGTTTCCCGATTTTCGAAGATTACGTTTTTCTTTTGCCGTTTCCCACTTTTCTCCTTGATGAAGAGGGTAAGCGCTGTCGAGTCCTAGATTACTAAGATAATGATCTTAGTAATCTATGGCTCAGCAGCTCAATCCTTTCTCTTCCGAGCCAGAGAACATTCTCTCCATAGTCGGCTATTGCGGCATTGGCTCTGAGAAAATCTCTTCCGAGAAGGCCATCTACTGTCAGATGGATGGAGTCTGAGCAGATCATGCATTTAGTGGGGTAATACTTCCTTCCTACTCTGAGTGGCAGTATTATCGACCCAAGCGTGGCTCTTCGTCTCCTGAAATCCCACGGAAAACGACATTTGGTTCCGGTTCCATTCGGGCCCCGATCCTCCGAACGAACTCTTCTTTTAAAATGGTCAAAGAGGCTCCGGTATCCACTAGCATAGTAGCTACATGTCCCCATACTGTTGGCAGGACAATGCACTGATTTCCTTCCTCTTCGACCGTGTATACTAGGGGGAGCGTTATTCTTAATTTTTTTGTTGTCCTGGTCCTTTGACTTCGGGGTTCTGCAAAGGACCTTTGAAGTTTAAAGGCTTCCGGAAGTTATTTCGTGGGGTCCTCGGTTGGTTAACGCGTTCTCTACATTCGGGTGCATAGTGCCCCATTTTCGAACATCTGAAGCATCTCACCTGCTTCTTATATTCCAAATTTCCTTGTCCATTGGGTCTTGGATGGCAGTCTGGTCTGCTCTCCCAATGATTTCGCGCGTAATTCTCCCCATAGTTCGCTGCGAAATTCCTCTGATAATCTGAGGTTGGACTACTGTATTGCGGAAAATTTTGTTTCCTTATCGCTCCCTTTGGATGTTCATTCCTAACCGCCGGATCTCTGGGTTGTCCGCTTTTAAACGCTTCCCTTCTGGAGGGCTTATCTCTAAAGGTCACCTCCCCCGAATGTTCACCTGTATATATTGCACCTCCCGAATAGTTATTCCCGTATGTTTCAGTTCTCCTTTGTTCGTTTCTGCCTAATGCTCCTCTCGGATATTCGGATGTGGGGATCTTGTTTCTTTCTATGAATCTTCTTCCAGTGGAAATCTATTGTTCCTATCTTCTGGAAAATTATTCAGGTCATCGTCCCACTGAATCCTTTCGGTGCGTTCCGGTTGATATCCTCTTCGGTTGGTTTCTGCTATTTTAACTTCTTGAGTTACTTCATATTCATAATTTTGTTCGTCGTCCTCTTTTTCACAGTTTTCCATTTCCTGGTTGGCAATATATAAGCTGTTCAGCCTCCTCATTTGTTTCAACATTCTCCCACTCGTTTCAGCTTGTCGTGCTAGTTCGATTATTTCCTCGAAGGTCATTCTCGGATTCCTGTTTAAATCGAGGATAATCATTTTCATTAATTCTGGGTCTAGGCCTCGTTTAAATTGCTCCGCGAGGTCCCGTTGATGGCGTCGGTTAATCGTGTCCTTTTCCGCTTGTTCACTTGTGCTGGCCAGGGCTAAGTTTTCTTCTAGCAATTTTTTCCCAGCGCGTTTTATTCGGACGGCGAAATCTTCTACCCTTTCTTTCGGTGCTTGGGTGCACCGTTGGAGTATTAAGTATGCTTCTCCCGGTAGAATTTTTCTATCATATCTTTCAACTAATTTCGCCTTAAAATCGGCATAAGTGATGGTAGCGGACAACAGGTGTGATTCCAATTCTAAGTATCGGACAGCTTCCCCTTTTAGCTGATATCTTGCAACAGCTAGGGTTTGTTGTTCCGTCCATGCGTCAATGTCGGCTCGTTGGCGTAATTTCAGGAAAAATTCCTTAATATTCTCTCCCGGTTTTCCGGAAAATTCTGGGAGGCCAACGAGGGTTTGTCCAATCGTTCTAAGGTTCGATGGATTCATGGCGGGTGGTTGTTCTGCGCCGTTTACGGGGAGGGTATTAGCTTCTTGGGTGTTATTCGTTGCTGCTGTTGTAGCAGTTGTTTCACCTTCCATTTTTAAATTGTTTCTCCTTAAACTTTTATCGTACAACTTATCACTTATCCTTTGAACTCACTTAAGATCACTTCGAAATTGATTAACCTTTAATTTGAGTTTGATTAAATGAAATTAAAAAAAAATCTTAATGACTACTGAATTGGGTTGAAAGGGTAATTAAATTGATCAAGTAAATTATTTTCACTCTTGATTCACCGCGCCGCATTAAAACAACTCAGGGTGTCCGTTCCTTTATGATTAACCACCGTAGAAAGCAAAATTGTATATATTAAAAAAAATTCTAAATAATTGAAATTACAAGGGAAGATAGTTATACGTTGTGCAAATAATAGGAAAGCAGAAAAGAATTTAGTTCCAGAAAATAATTAAATAGGGATACTAAAATTAAAAAAAAAAATGAAATTTCGGGTAAAATGATTGAGTCCAGCGAATTAATTACTTCCCTTTTGAATAATAATAATTGAATAGTGATAATAATGATGGTAAATATGTGAATTGTAGGTAATCAGTGGTTTAATTTTTCCCTGTAACTACCGCGCGCGACCGCATATCCTCCGGCGCTCTAGGTTTCTTGACGCACCCTCGTATATGCGCCGACGCTTATCGTTTGAGCGATCGTAACTTCTGCATGCGCGCGTCACGTCGTCGCGATGCCAATTTAAATATGGCGCGGACTGAATTATTCGGAGCGTTCGCCCTCTTATTTATTAGGATAAAATTGTGTTTTAAATTTTGGTTTTCTAGTTATTTCGAAACACAACAAACAACAAAATTTTTTTACATGCTGAACATTTAAATGAAATTGGACGTCGACACCGATTTACGTTATTTCAAATTAATTAGGCGCACCCGAACGCGTACCTGAAAATGAAGAAAACAACAGGGAAATATACTTGCACGCATTCCTAGCTCATGTCCTATTTAACGTTAAATTGATAGTATTGATTTGAAGTTTAAAATATTATGAAAAATGAGATTTAACTCTTTTCAAAATTTTTCGTAAAATTTCGGATAATACTATTTCATTTTTGTAGGACAAAATCATCAAAATCCCACCGTGCTGCCAACATTTATGTAAGCGGGGACTTAGGGGGTGGAGAATATTGACTATTCCCCGTAGTTATCCCTGCTTACTGGTAGCGCAATTTTAAAAGTCAAAGTAAATGGATGATTAACGCATGAAAAGAAAGTAGAATTATTCGGTTTATCGCTGCCAGCACCGGATTTAAGCCAAAGGGGTCCGGTCCCTCATTAAATTTAGATTAAATAACCCCATTGCATTTCCCATTTACTTGAGATTCGGAGGAGGGCTCTTGAGCTTAGAACTGTGCAAACGAATGATATTTCCGTAACCTACCCTAATAGAAATCAAAGACATGAACTAGCTTACTATAGGGTATATTGATAGAAAAGGGGTAAGTTTGATCTCCCTTAAAAAGAGGTCACATTATTACAACAATTGCAAATTGTTCATGATAGTCATACAAACAGTTCATCTACCGGGTAAGTGGTGAGGAGGAGAACCCATCAGCAGAGGTGCTCGGAACTTGATCCCGGGGGTGGAAGCTCGGCGGCCTCTTTTCTTAAGAGGGAAGGTTCGGCCCTTGGCACGCTCACTCACACGACACTCGTATTTTAATATTTAATTCACGAGGGGGGGAATTTTAAACTCGGATCATATTGAAAAAGTATAAATTTCTACAAACAAAATGAAGTGTCTGAAACACACAAAAGATAAAAAAAAAAATAATAACGGGAGAGAATGTCCGATCTACTCGGAGGGTAGATGAACATTAAATTTTGATTTTTTAACTCCTTCCCTTCGCGCGGTATTATCTTAATTTCAAAATGTAAACAAACTCCCCTTAGGAAATGCTGGCCTCTCTTGGCTAATCGAACAAGCTCTTTCAAAAACGCAAATTTTGGGCACCGAAGTGACCAAAGTTACCTAACGTCGAGGTATAGTTTCAAGCGATTCCTTCGCGCTTATCTGGACTTCGAGGTCGGCTAATCTTTTTTCCATACGTGTAATTTGATCCGAAGTTAATTTTGTTTATTTTAAACGTTATCTAGAGGTACTTAGAGGGCTGTTTTGTCTATCGCGCCTGGGAACCTGTTTACATTAAGATTAAGTTAGCATTCCTTTCGCTCGATTCGTTTGAGAATTAAATTTTATTAAATGAATTTAGGGCGAAAATTTTCGGCCGTTTACATGACCAACATCATCATGGTAAGTTCTGATTACACTCTCTTGCATGCATTCAGGTACTACGAATAAAAGTTTGTCCTCATGTTTCCGGTATACTAATCCGTCACGTAATTCAAAGAATTTGTCTTCCGAAGTTTCTAAACGGTCTCTAATGTCAGTAATTTTCTTGTCTTGGTTTTGCTTGATACTTAAATTTCGTTCCAAAGTGTTTTCAGTGATGACTAAAATACCATTCCGGGTTAAGGCATCAGCGTGAGCCATATATTTGTTTGGTCTGTGATCAGTGGTGTAGTTATAATTATGTAAAACAAGGGACCAACGTAAAATTCTAGGATTAATGTCTTTTTTGGCCAATGCCTGTTTTATTGCATTGCAGTCAGTGATAATTTTAAAGGTAGGCATACTTGCAAGATAAATTCTGAAGCGCTCCAACGATTGCCAGCATCTCTAGTTCATAACTGTGGTATTTGCTCTCTGCCTCTGATGTTCTCTTGCTAAAATAGAATACAGGGTGAAACTTTTTATCATTCTGTCATTTTGTCGCTGCAAAAGGATTGCTCCGTATCCATCCTTTGATGCATCACAGTGAAGTTGAGTCTCTGCGTCCACATTGAATATAGCAGGACACCATGGTTTTTTATAAATCGCCTAAAATGAGATGCCAACCCATGAATTGCTGAACTTCTTTAAAATTCCTTGGTGCAGGAAATTCTGCTACAGCTTTAATATTTCGAAGATTTGGACGAATTGTGTTCTGGCTTATGATGTATCCTAAAAAATCTATTTTTGTGTTTAAAAAACTACATTTATCTAATCTCAATGTTAATAAGTTGTCTGTTAGCACTTTAAAAACTTTTTCTAAAATCATGATGTTTTCTTCTACGGTTTCGGTTGCCACAAGGATGTCATCTACATAAATAGTAACTTGTTCTCAATCATGTCTTTAAAAATGGTATTGATATATCTCGAAAATACTGCAGGACTGTTTTTCAGTCCAAACGGCTTTCTCAAATACTCAAATTGTCCACGAGGGGTCACAAAATCTTTGTCTACTTTCACATGATGGAATGCATCTTTTAGATCTAACCTTGAAAAATATTTTTTATTTTGCAATCTCTCAATTTGATCGACAATATTTGGACAAGGAAAATTGTCGCGCAGTGTGATCTTATTTAATTCTCTATAATCTATACATAAACGAATTTCTCCAACTGGTTTATTTACCACTACAATTGGGGAACTGTACTCCGAAGTACTCATCTGAATAATCTTATTTTCCATGAGTTTGTTTAAAGTGTTTTCCATTTTAGTACGTTCGTGATAGGACAAGCGTCTGGGGCGGAAAAAGAAAGGTGTATGGTTAGGGTTTACAGTGATTTTCATACAAATATCAGTTTTGGGCTCATCTGGTAATGTTACATTAAAATAATTATAAGCGATACATTCAATTAGTTTGTCTCTAAGGCACAGATCAATTTCACTGTTAATACACTCACCGGCAGAAAAGGCGACTCACTATTAGTTTTTAAAATAAATAATCTGAGGACACATTTTTGTCTATTTTTTTCTGTTCATCAGTGAATTAGGACATTTTCAATAATTGGGAGAGCCATTGTTGTCATGGTAACTGAATTCTTTTGTTTAAATAAATTATTGAAAGTATCGACGCTATTGTCAATATTGTGTTGCATTTGATTTTTTGTTTTCCAAACGTTTCCTAAATTCTTAATTTAATAATTTCTTCACATTTTGTCTTTAATAAGTCGTTTTTATGGCTATTAATGCAGTGGATGCAGCAAGAGTAATTGCTTTGATTCAGGATGGCCGATCTCAACGTTACGTTGCACAAGTTCTTGGAACTTCACAATCATGTGTCAGCAGAACGTGGAGGTGCTTCTTGGAAACTGAATCTTACAATCGACGCCCTGGAACAGGTCGTCAAAGATGTACAAGCGCTAGAGATGACCATTTTCTCACCCTAACGATTCTTCGCAACAGGAACTTAACTGCTGTTCAAGTCAGAAATCGCCTTGCAGAGGTTCGAGATGTGCATGTAAGTGACAGAACGATCAGGAGACGCTTTAATGAAGCTAATTTAATGGCAAGAAGACCTGCACATGGTCCACAACTTAACAGACACCATAGAGTAAGTAGATTTGCATTTGTTCGTGAACATGTTCAATGGAATATGGAGCAGTGGAGTCACGTACTCTTCACTGATGAGTCCCGCTTTTGCCTACAAGCGCCAGATGGTCGTAGAAGAGTGTGGAGAAGGACCGGCGAACGGTATTCTCAATGCAACATCGTTTCTAGACTATCTTTTAACGGAGGTTCGATTATGGTGTGGGGCGGTATTTCTGCAAACGCGCGCACAGACCTTGTTGTAATGAATAGGGGAGTTATTAACGCGCAGAGGTACATTGAAGATGTTCTTCAAGATCATGTACTGCCTTTTGCCGCTTTTGTTGGTGACAATTTTGTGTTAATGCACGATAATGCACGGCCACATGTCGCCAGAATTGTTGATGAATATCTTGACGCTGTTGGTATTAACCGAATGCAGTGGCCCCCGAGAAGTCCCGACATGAATCCCATCGAACATGTTTGGGACATGTTAGGAAGGAATATTAGAGCTCGCGTCCCCGCCCCAGCTACTCTTGAGGAACTGTCCATTGCACTTCAGCAAGAATGGGATCAACTAGATAACTTAGCGATTAGGCTCTTGGTGGAGTCTATGCCACAACATATGCAGCCTGTAATAAAGCTCGTGGAGGCAATACTCGATATTAATTAATTTAAAACATTCAAATTTTTCATTTTTCTTTAAATTACAATTTCATTAGTTTTACAGTTTTTATTACTTTTATTAAAATCTTGATTGTTTTGTTTATTTCTTGCTTTATTTGATGTACTTCAACCAAGAAATATAATATAAATAACAATTATCAGTAAAAAATTCCACAAAAATTTTTATTCGTCACAATAAATTACGCAAATCTCAAAGTGAGTCGCTTTTTGTGCCGGTGAGTGTATTTAAATTGTTCAATTGTGAATTCTCATTAAAATCCAAATCTATCATTAAAAATGTCGTTTTCTTCAGTCTCATCATCTTTAACTATTTCAATTTTTAAGGAGTCTGAAAAAGTTAATTTTATACCTGGGTTAGCAACGAAATCTCGCCCTAATAGACAATCAAAACGCATTGTGTCATTTGTCACTACATGTAAACTTATTTTCAATATTTCTTTATGAATTTGTGTTCAAAATTCCTAAAATTTTTAATTTAGATTGATTTATGCCTTCATAACTTGAGTAGCCACAAGGTTCTAATATTGTATTTTGAACTATGCTTTCTTTTATTAATGAAATTGGACTACCTGATTCAACTGATTCATCAGGTCCAGCACTAAATTTTGGAATTAGTGGTGTAATTTTGTTAATTTTGTTGTATTCGCTTTGTTGCATCTTCATGGCCTGTGTCACCGAAGTTACAATATCCTGAATTGTTATTGCCACCGGGCCTTGTTCTTGTGCTACGTATTCATCTTCGTTTTCCTTCTCCGAGATCCTTATTTTCCCGCGTTTCTTAATTGAGGTTAGGTTGACTAGAAACTTATTTCCAACAGCTAACTTATTTTCTTATGGTGTGGGTTGTGTCTTGTGACGGTCGCTAATTAATCCTGGTAATCCCACTTCTAAGAACTGATAGCCGAGGGGATCTTAATTAAAACCTTTGAATATAGTGGGGAGGAAGGAGCATTTCGCATATAAAACTGGTCCACGATGGGTTTTGCATATGGCGGATAAATATTTATTTATTATTAGCAGTAGCGTACCTGTTATCCTTCATTGGGCGAGTTTTTAATTCAGCATTTTGCTGTGATAGGTGTAGACAGTGATATAAAAGACTGAATAGAAATTCTTCTGCGTTAGATTACAATCGATTTAGGCGATGTAGGGAATGGCAGTAATAACTTTTGTCACTACATTTCCACATCGTTATCACTACGCCTATGACTGACTGTTGTTGCATTTATAACCTATAATGTAAATAACTTTATTCTAAAGAAAAACACATTTTGGAAGAAAAGTAGGTGCCATCGTGATCATAAAATCCGACTACATGCGAAGTGAGATCGACACTTCAATTTTGAAAAAATTTAGTTGTGTAACATTAGGTTTGACACCATTTGTCATGTATTTGTCAACCTATAAAATCTCATCCATCTCATTCCATTGCAAAGAAATAAATATTCTCTATGATTACTAATACTAACAGCAAATTCAGTTGCAGTTACTCGAATACTGATTTTGTCTTGCAGTCGCGTTCGAATTATTGCTTTCTGAATTGCTTTTAATTGGGGTATTTTTTATTTAATTTGTCGAAATAATATTAATGTCAAAATGACAGAAGTTCATTTTAAAGCACGCTTCAATTAACTAAAATTTCGAGTGTAGTCGGTTTTTCTGATTACGATGGTACCCTAATTGTAATACTTATTAATGAAACGTTATTCCTAAATTCGAAATAAACTGCTATTACACCGTTAAATAGAATAATTCGTGTTCGCACTCAAATGATATAATCATCAATGACCGTTAAAATGGGTTTACAAGATAGCACTTCCGTCTAGCGTTCTTTTAATGATGAAAATAATAAATACTCCTTCCTCCACTCTATATTCAAAGATTAAAACAAAGTTCCTTAATTTTTACTTCACTTCATTTCTCTCAACCTGCACACTGCCAATGTCAATACATTGTTGCCAACCTTATGATCTTATTCCTTTCAGTGTTACCAACATTATCGAATTTTGTATACGGTTCTACAACAAATTATAATTGAGAATGTTCTACGAGTATTCAATTAATTACCTGCATCAACTATTTAAATTTCGTAACTATGTTTCGTATTCGTTTATTTTAACGAACCCGGTGAGTCGATCACCGTATGCCAAATTAATTCGCGTGGCCTAGAAGGTCGTAAATCTTCGTTAAAACAACTCGTGGGAATTAATTACTAATGATTTCTCGCTGGTATGAAAAAGTGAAACTTAAAAACTTGAAACTTAACTATTTATTTACAATTAGATACAATGAGTTACAAGCCTAGCGGTCTGCGAGCATGCAACCGATCCTGACAAAATCGCTACATAAACGTTAAGGAAGTACTCTGGCGACAGTGTCTTAACTTTTCAAATGCCTCGTTCATAATCTAGCACATGCGCATTAATACGGCCTTCTTATACATGTTTACCGTTTGATGTACTTAATGGAGTGTTATTGTGTTGAGTGCTGATGTGTTTTTTTGTTTGTAGATTGACAAGAACTGGTCTCGATGTAACGTCTCCGGCCTACGATTTATATTTTTGGTTGTGTACGATGCTCTTTTGCTCTGGTCTGGTGAAAACTTTCCTAAGAAATTTCTTCGTCAACTTATGGTAGTTCCTTCGCTCGACGTGGATCCTCCTGAACACTTGACATCAAAACTTGTGCGCTTTTCTGTCTTGTAGTTGCAATTAGTGTTTTTGTAATTGACGAAGGTAATTATCACTGCAATATGTACAGGGTGTAATATTTAACCGGGTCTATTCAATAATGCTATTCCTATTGAATATATAATAATAATAATAATAATAAATGCCTTTATTTCAGCTCTATCAATTTTTACAAGAGAACAATAATTTTCTATTATATAAGAGACTGAAAATCTTTAGGCGTTAGTTCAATTTAGCAGTAATTAATTACTGCTAGATTGTTCTTCCACTATAACCTAAGTATCAAAAAACGAAATTAAATTGAAATTATCCCTAAACTAAACTAAATCTACATCGTGAAATGTTGCGTTAATATAATTAACTAAACAAAAAGAAAGTAATATTTGCATCAAAATTTAAGTTTGTGATTCAAATATGTATTTGCGAAGTTTACACTTAAAGGCACTCTGAGGACTGTTGCGTACATGCAGTGGTACAGAATTATATATTTTCGCTATGTGGTAGGAGAAACTTCTTTCATAGATTGCAGTTTTATGAGCAGGTGGAGTAATCATACCTTTGAATCTTAAGTTCAAGTTATGTACGTCAGTTCTGAAAGTTATACGGTTATATAAATATACAGGCTGTTTTTTTAATAAAATAGTACGGTAAAGCGTAGTTGTTTGTAAAAGCCTACGACTACTCATATTGAGCCAGTTTAAATCAGATAATTTGTGAGATACCTTATCAAATTTCCGAATACCAAAGATTAGTCGCAGACATGCTTTCTGTACCCTTTGAATGCGGTTGGATGTATCAACAGACAGGCATGGACCATACACTGGAGCACAAAATGAAAAATAGGATAAAACTAACGCATCACAAAGTAAAGCTTTGCACTGAACAGATAAATAATGTCTATGAGGGTAGATTAACTTTAAAGTTGCAAAAGCTTTTTGTACATTATTTAAAATATGAGTATTGTAACGAAATGTATTGTCCATAATTAGGCCAAGATTTCGTGCTTGATCTTTAACCGGAATACCTTTTCCAGATATACGCAAATCTACAGCATTTTTAATTATATCAACTTTTATTTTGCTCCCAAATATTAAAATTACAGATTTTTCAGAGTTTATTAGCAAAGAGTGTTGCGCAGCGTAATTTGACAATCTCGTTAAGTCGCCATTGATTTCATCTAGGGCGGTCTTATAATTTTCGAAAGGGAACGAGTGATAAATTTGCGTGTCGTCCGCGTACATATGTACTTTTGAGATCTTAATACATTTAGGCAATTCAATGGTGTAAATTGAAAATAAAAGGGGACCTAAAATTGAGCCCTGCGGAACACCTTTACTAACATACCTCCAATCAGAAATAGAATTTGAAATCTTAACACACTGCGAACGATTAGTGATATGGAGAAATGTTTTATACAAAACTATCATCCTTTCAAGGTTCGCATAATTTAAAATCATTTTGAAATGTACAAGGTATCTCAATTTGACTGTACGGTGTGTAACTTCGTTATTTTAAAGGGAACACCCTATATTTTATAACGAATTTGAGTTTATCAGGTTATTTTAGGGTAAGTTTAATAAGGGTTCCCTGCACTTAAGTCCTATGGTTTTTAAGATATTAGGCTTTATTTATGGTTTTCGGAAAATTCAAATGTAGATCGCCCTTTGCCAAATAGCAGATCCTTTGTGTCAGTTGTGCAGTTTGTTGTTTAGCCAATTATTCGTGACGAACAGTTTCCCGTTCCATTTTCAAAGAGTGCAAGCAGATTACCTCCAACGTATGCGATTTTGTCGGTGGTTACTCCGGAAATAGACGGACAATCCGAACTTTGTTAATAACATTCTCTTCATCGACGAATTAATGTTTACAAGGGATGGTATGTTTAATTTTCACAATATGCATGTGTGGGCAGGTATGTTAAACGGCACTTTAATCGGTATGTTTACGTCTCGCGCAGGGGAGGGAACTTCGAACACTTATTGTGGGTGAAGGTCACCGTTCGTTGCGTCTAGCGGTTCTAAACATTTCACAAGGAATTGCCGGATGTCGGTATGAATTTTTTGATTTTTTTTTTCGTTTTAGTTTTGGTGCATTCGTGAGAATATATGTTACCAAATACGCCATTAATTTTGTTGCACGAACTTGAAGAACACCCTGTATATTATATTATCGCATACCGTCTGAAGCCAGCTTTAGATTTCACATGGTGCAATATACAGGCTGTCCAAACAGTGTGTTCTCGGGCAATATCTCGATAACTACTGAAGATACAAAAAAAATTTCAACACAATTTCTTTCTGAACTTCTGTCTACAACACAAAATTATTATTATTATAAAGAATCTGTATAGAGGCTGCTCGAGAAATCCTCTGCAATCAAAACCGACTTGCAACAAAATTCTTTAAAAACTTTCATTATGCTTGACAGCACGCATGGTCGCCTTGCATGGGATGACTTATTATGTAGCAAACTGGCTTCAATTTGTCAATCATACTGCAATGTTAGGTCAGAAAGTGATCATAGGATGTCGTGATCTAAACTTTTCATTATAATTACAATTATATTATTATTAAAATTAGCGTTATGCCCTAGACTCTAGGGCAATGTTCCATGGTGAATTGAACTCTTGCAGCAGCAGAGCCCATCGAGTGAGTTTCGATATCGTGTCCTTGATCCTATCCAGCCAGAGCAAGGAGCGACCGTCGGTTCTGAGGATAAATAGACGATCCTTGAGATACGAGCGGTACTTCTCATTACAATGGTATTTTTGTTCTGTCTTGTTTAGTTTTAAGTTCGTGTAGGCAATGATCTTCCGTCTGGGGCGCCTAGGTAAAGGACAGTGTGTCGTAACGTTTGACAGGGAACGCCGGTGAGGTGACGGACTGATTGTCCTACCGGTGGCATCGTTGTCCTCGGCGGTTCCGTGTTGTTCGAACGGCGTTCCTCGAGTCCCGGAGAGCTAATTCTGGTTGTGTCCGGCTAGTTCGATGCTTCTCGGGGTGAGGGACAATGAAAGGTGAACACCAAGATAGTAAAAAGAGAGGAAAACACCATATTGAATTAAGAATATAGATTAATAAAATTATCACGGAACGATTCCGCCGTCGGGCAGAGATTGGATTCGTGCTAATTACAAAGAGACAAGGAATAAGGTAGGTAAGGTAAGGGAGCGTTGGGGACGCCATCTATCTGCCTACTCCGTCCCGTAGGTGATCTGAGAGCGAGTAATTTTTTCTCCTCGGCTTGCTCCGTTTTCAGTCGTGGGAATATGACGAAGTCTCTTTGCCACCTCATTCCGAAGATGCGGAACAAGTGTGCTTGGTCATCCATTGGATGTTTTCGTTACTGACTTTTTTTTGTGAAGTGTCCCTTCACGTGGTTATTTCTGTGTTATCTGATCTTGCTATTTTTTTGAACCCTCCTTGAGAGCGAGTGTCTCTGATGTCTTGTTTGGGCTGCGGAGTTTGGCCTTGGGCAATTTACTCGCCTGTCTTTTTTCTATAAGTTGGATGTTGTTTTTGAATTTTGTTGTCTTTTGGTCTGCGGTAGGTGTCCGGGATAGCTACGTAGTCTATTACCCTGACCTCAGTAGGGGTTTTCATGGTTTTCTGCTTGGTCTATGTCCGTTTTGCTTTGGTTTTGACGTATTCTGTGAGTGTGGAGATTAGTAGGTCTCTGTGTATTGTGGAATTTCTAACAAACCATGGGGCGTTTGTTACCATTCGGAGGATTTTATTTTGTAGAGCTTAGAGTTTCTGTAGGTTGGAGTATGCTGTGGTGAACCGGGTTGAGAATGCATAAGTGATTGTGGGCCGGAGAATTTGGGTGTAGATGAGTGTTTTGTTTTGAGATCGAGTTGGCTCTTCTTTTGGATTAATGGATATAGCTTCCCAAGGGCTCTTTTTGTTTTTCATGTTTTTTTGACGTTTTCCAAGCTCAGTTTTTTGTCTATGATAACTCCCAGATAGGTGAGCGTGTTGTTCTAAGGTATTTGGCTGTTTCCCATGTTTAACTTTTCTTTAGGCTGTTATTTCCCTTTTGACATTTTTGTGATTTGGGTTTTCTTTGTATTAATTTTAATTTTCCATTTTCAGTTCCAATGAGTGATTTTGTCCATGTGTGTCTGTGTTAATTTTGAAAGTTCTGTTTTCCAGGAAAGATGCGATGAGCTTTGTTAGCTTTTTAGGGTATTCTGCTTTATGCATTTTGTATATCAGGCCTTCGTGCCACACCTTATCAAAGGCTTTTGCTGTGTCCAGGGTTACGATGGTGGTTACTTTTTTTTTAGTGAATCCTATGTTGGTGAGTTCTGTGAATCGTAGAATCTGTTGTTCTGTGGAGTAATGCTTTTTGAAACCTAATTGTTCGTCAGGTACTATCTTCAGGGTGTTGTTTGTGTCTTTCAATCTTTGTAGGATGATTCTTTCAGTTATTTTTGCCAGGGTGGGCTGATCGATCTATAATTTTATGCTTCTTTGGATGATTTTCCTGGTTTTTATTATTTCTTATTATTATTTCTGGTTTTCCAGATCTTCCGATAGTATGACATGTTTAGTATTATGTTTTATTATTGTGGTTAAGCGCTGCCATTTGTTTCATGGACAAGTTCTCTATCATTTTGTTTGTGATTTTATCGTGCCCGGGCGCTTTTCTGGCTCGTAGGTTTTTAATGATTTCCTTTATTTCTGGTGAGGATGTTGGGTTTATTGACTCTTCTGTGTTTTTATCTATTATTACTTTGTACTGATTTTCAACGTTTGTTGTGTGATTTGGAAGGTCTGGTTCTGAGTTTTTGGTAAATTGCTCTTGCATAGCGTCTGCGGGAAAATGCTTCAGCATTTTCTTCATCTATTGTGGCTGTAGCTGCTGGTGTGTATTTGAGGCTTAGTGTTTGTGAGGGCCTTCACCATTTTCCATAAAGAGTTGTCTTTAATCTACTTAGTGAGGATAGCCTTCCTTTCCATTTTCGGTTGGTGTGTTCGTTTATTGCTGTTTTACTTCTTGTTGCAAGCCTGTTCACTTCTCTTTTCTGTTGTGGGTCTTGTGTTTTCCTGGCGCGTTTTAGTATTCTATTTTTATTTTATAAAGTCTTTGATGTGAGACGGGAGTTCGATCGGATTTAGGATGTTCTGGTGCTTGATGGTGATGTTTTCGGTTTTGCATTATATACTCGTATGTCTGTCGTTAACTTTATCACTGCTTCTTCTAAGCTCTTCTGCGTTGTTGATTCGATGGTTCGGTTCCGTTTTTGTGAGAGAGTTTGTCGGAATTTTTCCAGTTGATGTGCTCTGTGGGGATGGTTTCGTTGAGTTTTATTGCGTTTCCTAGGGTCATTATCAATGGAGTATGGTCCGAAGAGAGCTTGTGCAGGCAATCTACTTTTAAGTTTTGATTTAGATTTCTGTACGGCTATATCTAATACGTCTGATGTGTTGCCTTCTTTGAAGTGTGTTGGCTCTTCCGGGCTTTTGATTATGTAATATTTATCCTGTGCGTGTTGTTTTGCTGTTACCAGTTCTTCTTTTTGAGTTGAGATCGCCTGCCATTAGTGTTGGGATGTTATCGTTGAGGAGTTTGTCTAATTCAGTTGGTTTTAAAGTTTTGTTTGGAGGGTTATAAGCAGAGTTATTTTTTGATTTTGAGCCATTTCTACTTGGTTCTGTGTGGTCTCTAGGTATTCAGCTTTTGGGGTTTCTAATGGATGGTGTTTGATGTTATTTTAGGAAGTAAATTGCTGTTCCGCCTCCTACTCTGTCTATTCTATCGTTTCTGTGTTCCTGCTAATTGGGTATTTTGATTTTGTCGTCTGCTCGAAGCCAAGTTTCAGAAATTAGCATTATGTCTATATTGTGGTTGCTCATGAAGTTTGATAGTTCTATTTTCTTGTTTTTAGACTGTTGGCGTTCATGCTCCTATTCTCAACGAGGTTGGTTTTCTTGTTTTATTGTGCCTGATTGTCTTTATTTAGTTCACTTATCGCATTGAACATGAGAATTTTCTGGTCGAGAAATGTTTTGTTTGTTTCGGTAACTGCGTTTGAGTAGGTGTGTATTGATTTGCTGGCTTTGAGGACGGTTTATTTGGTGCATCTTTTGTAGCTTGCGGAGCTATCGCCCTGACAGTTGGCGTATTGGGGTTCGATTCTCGGTTTACCGCAGTCGCTCGTGTGATGTCCTTTCTCGCATTTCACGCACTTCGGCGAGGCATGGGCATCTTCCTTGTAGTGTTCAAATCTCTGGCACTGGCTGATCCCGGAGGATCTGAGGAACGAGTGGTCGGCCAAGGGTGTTTCTTGGAACTTAGGCTCCGGTCGGAGGCCGCCACGCCTCTGACGTCATAACTCACTGAGCCATTGAGGGGTAGAAAAGTTCAAACAAACAAAACTTTTTTATTTCTGCGACGTTTTCTCTACGTCATTTAGATACTGCTATTTGGGGGCTTTTGGTTTGATGTCGCGCACGGCGAAATTCGACCGACTTGAAACGCCTGAAAATTACTGCGACAGGCTTGCGGGGTACTTCCGGCACATGTAACTATTTTTAGCGGTTACGATCTGGGATGAAATTTGGTAGTATTATCTGGAATACTATGCTGGATATTTTTACAAAGTTACAAATTGATTTTAACGCTACAAACAAAAGTTATTCCGAACTAATTAATCGCATGAGGCGGTGAGTTGACTGACGCTCCTGAACTAGCCTGGCTGTCTATTATTACCATAGTCGAGACAAGAGTCGGGATATGAGGTTAAAATAACCGCATATGTCCAATGCATATTGCGATTCCAATAACACATAAAAACACTTTACGAAATTCATAATTTTGGACACGCGTCTGGAAAGACTATAAATCTTTTTACGACAGTAAAATAATATTAGTGTAGCTGTTCAACGGAATAAAATTAAAATATATAACTACGAATTCGAGAAGAGAGTCTGGTTGTAATACTTACTTGGGTTAATGCCTTAGGCCTAACTCACGGACCTGGCAGCGTAAACCACTTTTGCTGCGATTTCTTATGGTTAATGTGTGCAACTAGTTGTCGGCGGTATCGACCACTCGCGAACCACCATTAGTCGTTACTTGAAGTTGATATCTGACCGCCAACGAACCACACCACCAAGCTCAGTAAACAAAATGGATTTACGAAGAGAGAAATATTGGTTGCTGCTATTATTACGTCAAAGAGAGACACGTCGTCGTCGTCGAAACAGAGTCAAGGTTCATCCCATTATAGAAATAATAAAAAACGAGAGCCAGTTTAATTTACTACTGAAGAACGCGTCGCGCGCTCACTCTGAGAGCAAATAAAAGTAATTATTTTGAGTTAGTTATTTATTTATTGTGCGTATCAATACAATAGACCGTTTTAATTAAAAATATTTGACAAAATCGAATCATCATCAGTAGGTTGAGTTTAAAACTTTGTGGTGAAAAGACTGGTTGAGTGTTGTTTGGGGATAATTCTGGTGGATTCACTGTTTAAGGCATTCTTAACTGGGGGCTCGACATACATAGGATATTGTGTGTGCGAGGACATCGGATGATGTCTTGATTCATGGGGCATCAATATCGTAAGCCAGAGATCTTGTGTACTAGACTGTCCATCATCACTTTGCTGGAGATTCATAATAGAACTCTCTGTGGATCTCTTCTCAGCTATAGGCATTTGAAAACATAAGTTCTTAAAAGTACACATATTGCTTGCGTTTAAATGCCCCGGAACCACTTCTTTTCACTGTGGTCGTTCTTTTTAGCTCTCTGTTGTAGCAGTCTCTCAAACTATCTCACTTTCTTTTGCAGCTGAACGCCTAAAACAAAAAATAGTGTCACGCCTCTAACGTGTTTTTTGGAAATACCGGGGGTGAAACTTAGCTTGAGAGAGATAAGCCATCTCAGCCAATAACAAGGATTAGGTGGTAAAGGAAGTGTTGGCCACAATTCCTTATATTATTGCAACCCATGCTGGAGCCTTTAAAAAATACTTTTTGTGCAACTGATGAGCCTGTCCACGTCTAGAAATTTGTGTATAAATTCTACAAACCTTCCTATGCTGGACGTGAAGCGCTAACCACACGTAACATGAAGTAATTTTGGATATATAGCTTTTAACAACACCTGTCCTGTCTTCAATCATGTAAGCTTGCCAGGCGTCCTGTTACGAGTAACTTGAAACTTTTCAAATTTTAGTGATTTGTCTGTAAAATACTGTCTATTCCTTCATTTACAATTTCTTGCTATACTATTGACAGCATTTACATTTTGCACGAATCCGATGTAGCAATTACGTATGGCTTATAAGTTGTGAAAGAATGCAACTTCAAAACAACAGTGCACAATAATTATATGCCAACGACGGATCAAAGTAGAAAACGAAAGTCAGCGCTCAGCACCCATAAATTAAATTTAGACTGGACCTCGATACTGAACGAAAAATTGTAAATAACTTGCAGTTGTTAACTACTTTTTATTAAACAGTAAAAGGTTGTTGAACGAGATCGCGTAACAAGTAATTCTAACCTGGCAGAAACAGGAACAGTTTCAAGCTACGGGGTGCAGCTGAAATAGATTGCCAAAAGAAATCAGTTATAGATGTTGAGGTAAAAAAAAGTACAATTTTTTCTAATAAGTCTTCGTTTTGAGATAAAAATAATTGAAAATTTATTTGTTCGAATCGGGATTGAAAGAATAATACTGGTTGTATAGCAAAAAATATTTTGCATTTTTTTTTAGCAACAGTACCAACAGCATCTAAAGCTCATTAGCATGCAACTAAATTTTCAAATTATTTTTTTTATCTCAAATGAAGACTTTGATTAGAAAATAACATTTTGTATGAATTTTACTCATCATCTCCTAAAACTGATTTCTTTTTGGCACACCATTTCGGGACCACCATCTATAAGGGTTACCCACAAAAGCACAGTGGGGCCGTTGTGCGTATTCATGGCAGAAATCTTCAAAAATTTCGTTTGGCACGCTTTAATCTAATACTGGTATATGCAAATGACACAAGAAAGCTAATGAACCCAACAAATCTTCACATATCCTTACATCGCCATATGTTTCCGGCTTTATGGTCATGATCCAACAGTCCTAAGCTTGTGCTTTGCACAAGTCACAGCGAAAAAGCTTCCCTTTAGAAAGTGAATGTTTTTGTTTTTATTTGTTGACAAACTTCGAACTGAATATAATTTATATATGATGTTAATTTCTAGTGATAAGTTGATTATTTTTTATAGTTTGTAATAGAATCCAATTTCATGTAAACGTAGTACAGTTTTTGTTGTTTATAATAATAATACGTATGAAAGATTTTTAGCGCATATTTTTAGAACAACAAAGCTTTTAGTTTGGTTCTCTTTGCTTCAGAATTGTAAATTTTATAACAATTGTTTAACAATTAGATAAGCTTCTCAGTACCGATCACAATCTTGCCCATGTTTAGCTTTTTGGAACTAACCTTTAACAAAAGTTGCATACTTATGGAGGGCACGAAGAAAAATAAATGGATTGAATTTTACATTTTTTTCTTGATTAAATGTAACCAACAAATTAATTTTGAATGAAGAAACAAATGATAAAATAAATGAATAAATACATTCAAAATGAACTTATTTAACTTAGGCCCAGTTTATTTAATCTCTCCAGTAAAGTGCCAAGTAACTGCTCGATAATTAAATTTACTTGTCTACAAGTAAAATTTTTGCGTCTTTTCGCCGCTTTCGAAGTGTCAAGTAACTGCCAACACAAGCCGGATGTTTTATGTATTCAATACATTGGCGCGTAAAGGTGCAAGAGAGAAGGGGACATCAGGTGTACAGAAGCGAACAAAGACGTGAAAATAACTTGCCAACCAAACCTACACGTTGAGGTTATG